>CM053771.1:162329932-162401547 GCA_028658325.1 Potorous gilbertii | reverse complement strand
ATACTTTATATATTTATTTATATATAATATATAAATATATATTATATAAATATATATTTATATCACTATTATACATTGTATATATGTATATATATAATGTATAATAGTGATATATACAATGTATAATAGGGATATAAATAGTGATGAGGCACTTTAACTATCCAACTCTCCCTCTTTCTCTTTTTTGATCTCTTTCTTACTCTTTCTCTGTCTGTCTGTCTCTTTGTTTCTGTCTGTCTCTGTCTCTTTTTATCTCTGGATCTGTCTGTTTCTCCCAGTAACAGATTAACTAAATGACTTTGTGACCTACCTTCATGATAATTTCATCTTAGAGTAACTAATAAAGTAACCAATAATTCTATCCTGAATCTGATTTTCACTAGTATGGAGGAACTGTTTGTTGATATGGATGTTATAGATACTTAGGGAGATGGAGAAGTAACCTTTCCATTGCAGAGCTTGTGACAGAGGAGAGGAAATCTAGGTATGGTCTAACGTGTAGGCTAAATTTTGGAAAAGCGGATTTCAAAGAGTTCAGATGGAAGATAGGAAGATCCACAATAATAGAAAACCCTAGGAAAAGTCAGCTTAGAAGAAATGGAAGATGTTCAAGAACAGAGTTCTGAAGACACAGAGGGAAATAATTCCATTGAGGAAGAAATGGGGTTTGTCTGAAAAAAACCAGTGTAGACACACAATTTGCTCATCCTCCAACTTAGATATTTTTAAAAAATGTACAGAAGGATGATACTTAAATTGCAAGCCTGAGTGACTGGGAGGGTGGTGATAACCTCAGGTTCCTAGGTCTCATAGGGGCAGAGCTCAATGAGGTGGAATAGGTGACAGGGAGACTCCTCCCCATCTTAGAAAGGACAACCTCTAACAAGACCCAATCCTGAATGTTTTTGTCAACTGACATTAACTGGTAGCTGTTGCAGCAGCACAGAGTCAAGGTAATTAGCAGTCCTGCAAACAGCTTGATGTTCCCTTGGTTATGATGTGGTTTAAGTATCAGCTTTCCAGTAGATTGTAACAGTAGTCTAAAGTTAATCAATGAGTGCTGTTTTAGGTCTTTCTGTTATGTGCACTGAGTCTTTTATGTTTAGCATTTCTATGTAGGTATTGTATGTCTCACGGCTAATTCATATGGTACATTGAGAAATATTTACATACACTTGCCTTATACTCTTTTGGGGAGAAACCCTAGACATGAGCCATAGCTTAAGTTGCTCTCAGGGCACCAGGGTAGGGGAGTGTGCAAACTTCCCTACAAATAGAAGAGTGTGAGAACAGGGAGTCTTAGAATTGAATTGGGTCCAAACTTTGTGCTTGGGTACCCCAGCTGCTGCAGACCTGGTAGCACTTCAGTAATGTGAGATAAGTTGTTTGGGGGTCATTTTCCTTATCTGTAAAAATGAGGAGGTTGGATTAGATAACCTTTGATAACCAAGGTATCATCCTTGACTCTTCTCTCTCTCTCATTCTCTATATCCAATTAGCTGCCAAATTTTGTCAATTCTATCCTCACCACCTCTCTTGTATATCCCACCTTCACTTCTCTGACATTGTAACCAGCCTGGTTCAGACCTCATCACTTCACACCTGGACTATGACTGTTGGTTGGTCTCTCTGCCTCAAGCCTTTCCCCACTCCAGTCCATCTGCCAAAGTGATATTCCTAAAGTACAAGTCTGACTGTGTAACATTCCAGAGGTTCCTTACTACTTCTAGGATTAAATATAAAATCCTCCCTTTGCATCTTAAAATCCCTCATAATCCAGCCTCCTTCCTCATCTTTCTAGATTTCTTATATCTTATTCTCTTCTATGTACTTTGTGAACTAAGGACACTGGTCTGCTTATTTTTCCTTGAACAAGATACTCCATCTCCCAACTCCAGGTATTTTCACTGGTTGTCCCATAAGCTTAGTATTCTATCTCTTCTCATTTCTGTCTCTTGACTTCCCTAACTCCTTCAAATCCCAGTTAAAATTCCACCTTTTACAAGAAAACTTTCCCAGTTCTCCTTAATGTTAGTGCCTTCCCTATAAGATTATTTCTAATTTATCTCATCTGCATCTGGTTTGCAAGCAGTTGTTTGCATGTTGTCTCCCCCTACACTACATGCTCCTTGAGAGCAGGGACTGGTTTTGTTTTTATTTTTTGCCTTTCTTTGTATCCTCAGTGCTCAACATAGTGCCTGACACATAATAGATGCTTAATTAATGATTGCTGGTAAATGAGTTATAGGAGGAAATAGATTGTAAAACAATGCTAGTGGGGGACACAAACTTTCTCCTCTCAGCACTAGATAAATCAAACCAAAAATAAATAAGAAAGAAGTTAACAAGATGCACAGAATTTTAGAAAAGTTAGATATGATAGATTTCTGGAGAAAACTGAATGGGAATAGAAGGGAATGTACGTCTTTATCAGCTATATGTGGCACCTTCACAAAAATTGATCATCTATTAAGGTACGAGAATCTTAAAACCAAAAGCAGAAAAGTAGAACTATTAAATGCATCCTTTTCAGATCATAATACAATAACAATTACATTCACTAACAGGCCATGGAGACATAGATTAAAAATTAATTAAAAACTAAGTAATCTAATCCTAAAGAATGAGTAGGTCAAACAACAAATCATAGAAACAATGAGAATGAAAATGATGAGAAAGCATGCCAAGATTTATGGGATGCAGGGAAAACAGTAGATAAGGGAAATTTTATGTCCCTCTAAATACCTACATCAATAAAATAGAGAAAGAGCAGATCAAAGAACTGAGCATGCAACTAAAAAAAATTAGAAAAAGAACAATTCAAAATCCCCTATTAAACACCAAAATGGAAATCTTGAAGATCAAAGGAGAGATTAATAAAAGTGAAAGTAAGAAAAATCATGAAACTAATAAATGAAACAAGAAATTTGTTTTATGAAAAAAATGCATAAACCATTGATTAATTTGATTTTTAAAAAGCAAGAAGAAAATCAAATTACCATTATCAAAAATGAAAAGGGTGAATTCACCACCAATGAAGATGAAATTAAAACAATAATTAGGAGATATTTTGAGTAGTTATATACCAACAAACCTAACAACCTTGGTGGAATGGATGAATATTTACAAAAATGTAAATTGCCCAGATTAACAGAAGAGGAAATAGAGTACTTAAATAATCCTATCATAAAAAAAATAAATTGAACAAGCTATCATTGAGATCCCCAAGGGACATCCTAGGACCAGATGGATTTACAAGTGAATACCAAACATTTAAAGAACAATTTGGGGAAAATGAGCAAAGAAGGAGTCCTACCAAATTCTTCCTATGACACAAATATGGTGATAATACTTAAACCAGAAAGACCAAAATCAGAGAAAGAAAGTTATAAACCAATTTCCCTAATGAGTATTAATGCAAAAAAATTTAAATAAAACACTAGCAAAGAGATTACACCAATATACCAATAGCATCATATACTGTGACCAGGTGGGATTTATGCCGGTAACTCAGGGCTGATTCCATATTAAGAAAACTATCAGCATAATTGACCATATCAATAACAAAAAAACCCAGAAATCATAAAATTATATCAATAGATGTAGAAAAAGTTTTTTAAAAATAAAATATACCCCTTATTCCTATTAAAAACTCTAGAAAGTGTAGGAATAAATAGGTATTTCCTTAAAATAATAAGCAGTATCTATCTAAAATCATGAGTAAGCATTATTTTTACTGAGAATAAGCTAGAAACCTTCCCAGTAGGAATAGGAGTGAAGTGACAATGAACATAAACAAGAAGCAGAATTGAGAGCAGGTACATGAAAACTAATACAATATAATTATGGCAAGTTGCTGTAAAAACAACTTCACACCAGTTAAATTTAATATAAGCCAGATTTGTGATGAATACTATACAAACTATAAAAGGACATTTTTAGCTATGCTGAGAATGATAGAAAGATCAAGGAAGTGATAGGATCTGTGCTTGGAATGGCTAGGAAGGTAATGATAGTAACTGGTCATAGGTCTATCAAGCTTTAAGTTTACAAAGCAGAAGACAGAGGGAAGATTAAACTACTCTATTCCTATTTTGCTTGTATGTTTTCTATCAAGGAGGATGATCTTCAGAATCAGAAGTGGGTAATAAAGATGGTTGACTAACAGAGAAAAAAGAAACCTAATATAAACTTGTCTTTCAATGAATCAGGTCACCAGATTCAGATGAACTATATGTATATCTCCCAGGCTATTGAAAGAACTTGCTTGTAAAATTACTGAGCTATTGTCAGGGATCTTTGATAAATCATGACAAGTGGGAGGGAGGACTGTACATGGACAAGTGTCCCAATTCTCCAAAAAGGAAAGCCACATAAAGCTTCACATTATAGGAAGAAGGGTTTTATATCAAATCCTGGCAAAATTTTGGAATGAATTATTAAGGCAAAAATCAAAGGAAAACAGTGAACACCATGAACTAAAGTTTACAACTGATACCAGACTAATCTAATTTCCTGTTTTCACAATGTTATTGGCCAGTAAATAAGAAGAATGCCATGGGCGTAATGTATCTACATTTCAGCAGAGCATTTACTGGAGTCTGTCACAATATTCTTACAAACAAGAAGAATAGATATGGATTAAATAGTAGTGTTTAGACATAGTCTTTTGACCATGCCTAAGGTGTGGATCAACCATCCCAGGGTGGATGTCAACTATAAGAGACACAGTAAAATTTTGCAAGACACCCTTCTTTATAAATTATTTTCTAAATCAAAGATCTGGATGCAGGTGGATACAATATTTTCAAATAATATTATGCTGTGAGTGATAGTGTCCATCGAATGACAGAATCCCAAAAGATCTGTAACCATCTGGTAGGGTTACCTAAAGCTAGCAAGAGGAAATTTAACAAGGATAGGTATAAAATTCCATACTTGGATTAAAAATAACAACTGTAGAAGTATAGAGCATAACTAGAATTAATTCATGAAGGAAACAAAGATCTGGGGCTTTTAGTAGATTGCATGATCAATATGGTATGTTAGACTTCAATAATAGAGGGAAGGGGAAGGAAACTAAGTACCTACTCTGTGCTAGGCACTGTGTTAAGGGTTTGACAAATATTATCTTATTTGGTCCTCACTACAACCCTGTGAAGTAGATGCTACTATCATCTTCATTTTACAGAAGAGGAAACTGAAACAAGCAGAAGTTATGTGGCTTGTTCAGGATTTTACAGCTTTAAGTATCTGAGGTGAGATTTGAACTCAGGTCTTTCTGACTCCAGGGCCAGTGTTTTCTCTATTCACAGTACCATCAGCTGCCTCTAACACAACAGTAGTCATAACAAGGAGAAAATGATCTTACTGTTCTTTGCTTGGTCGTACCACATCTAGAATATTATCTCCCAGCCTGGGTTCCACATTGTGGAAGGGACATGGGCTAACTGGATCATCTCCAGAGAACAACAAGAATAATGAGATGATGATTTTAAACCTTGCAGAGATTGAGGAAAGGATTAATCTAGAGAAGAGAAGCCTTGGAAGGGTAGCACATGAGAATTACCTTCAAGTATTTAAAGAGTTGTTAAAGAGAAGGGGGATTTCACCTGCTCCATTTGACCCCAAGGGACAAAATTAAAACAGTGAGTGCAAGCTACAGGAAGACATATTTCAACAGAACATAAGGAAAAACTCCTAACAACTGAAACTATTGAAAAGTGGAGTGAGTTAATTTAAGGCCTAGTGAGTTCCCTGTCATGAGAAGTATTTCAGAAGAGAATGGATGAACACTTTGAGGGGGGAGGGCATCAATGTACATGAAATTCCTGATGGGTATAAGCCTATAAAGAATGAACAAGTAACTCCTTCCTGCTCTACAGCTTGATGATTCTCATTAAAAGTACTAAAAATTCAAAATTATTTCTATGAAATGGATGTTGAACCTCAAACCATCAGGTTCCCCACCCCCAAATCCTACTGAAACCCTTCTGATTTCACCCCTAAGGGAGAGGGGAAGCAAAATAATTAAGTAAGGCTTCAAAAATGATGCTGTGGGTTCAACAGGGGATGGTTTTTACTCAAGGATTCACAGAACCAATAACCCTGAAGGCAGCACCATATCTTCTGATTCTTGGAGCATGGAAGTAGCCGTTATCATAATATGGAGCTTGAAAGCCCTCTGAGACCCTAATCCTGTTAAGTCAGAAACATTTTACCTTCCCTGAAAGTCACAAGCTACAGTTAAAAGGCAACATTGTAAAGCTACTCAACATTCTTCTAAGAATTATATGCCTTTCGTTGTTTAGAGAGCTCCCATCTGTTAGATCCTGAGTTCAGTACCTCATTGGTCTTACTCTCTGGCTTGTTCTCCCAACCCAATTGGATGACCCCACATCTTTTTGCTCCTTCATTTCTATGCTTGCCTTATGTACTTGGGTGAAATGATCAACTTTACTTTGCCTCATTTCACATCTTTACCTATTCTCCCTCTTGATTTAACTCCCACCAGTTTTATGATGACCTAGAGTCCAACAGAACCTAAGTTCATATCCTAGCTTTGTTCCTTAGGAACAAAGTATAACTTGGATACTTGGTACAAGTCTCTTTACCACCATACGCTTCAGTTTCTCAATCAATAAAAGGAGAGGGTTGGACTATGTGACCTCAGAAGTCCTTCCCAAATTCTAAATCTATGAAATACCCTAAGACCTTTGTCCCAGTCTCTTGTACTTTGGCCTCTGCCATGTTTCTGAATCACAATTACAACCATATGTTAGCCAACCCCTCCCATTTAGCCTAGCCAGACAAGCCTCCACCCAGTTAAGCTGAGGCCAACCCGGTTCATTCTGGGCACTTACCCATAAGGATCCTTTCCTTGTTCCTTTAGCTGAGTCTGTAGAGAAGCCAACAGTTCCATGAGACTTGTAGCTGAGATCCATACCCTATTAAAAACCAGTACAGAATTTAGACTGAGCACATGAAAGAAAGAGTTCTTTTGTCTCTCTAGTCTTCAGATTGGCTCGGCCTGGTCTTATTTCTTCTGCCTCTCCTCAGTTCTCTCTTGAACACGATTGAAAAAGAAAGTCCTCTGTGTAACTGCAGAGGGTATGGTAAATCTGTTGCCCCAGGTTAAGATCTTTGAGAGTCTAACTCTGCTGTAAGAATGAAGAAAGTTGGATAATGAATGACTCAAAGAAGAATGTGGGGAATGAGAAAAGAATTCTCCCTACCATCTGAGGCTAAGAAGCCATATGGATGCAGTTCCTGCCACCACTACCAGCATTATTGCCAACATCATGCCAAGACAAGACCTCGACAACTCTTGCCTGGCCCAAACCATTATAATAGCCTCCAGATTGCTGCCCCTTCCTCAGATCTATCTCTTCTCGCTCTACCTCCACCAGCTATCAAAATTCTATACTTAGAACGCAGGTATGGCCATGTCACTCTGCTGCTTATAAACCTCTACAATGTCACAGATTCCTTTAGAAGGGTTCTTAGCCTTTCCATTTCATGGAGCGCAATCTGGTGAAACCTATAGACCTATTCTCAGAATAATTTTTTTAAATGCATAAAATACACAGGAAACAAAGTATACTGAAATAGTTTTCAAAAATACCAAAAAACAAACAAAAAAACCCCAAAACCCAACAGGTTCACAGACCTTAGGTTAAGAACCTTTGCTCTTGAATAATTCATTCAAGCTTACCATCTGACTCCTCTCTGCCTTTCTAGGCTTATTAAACGTTATTCCTCTTCCCTTTACACACAAAAATTAGTCTCTTTGCTGTTCCTTATATACAACATTCCATCTCCCATCTCCAAGTCTTTGTAGGGGCATGCCTGGTATGTACTCCCTCCTTTCTTCAGGCCCTTAGGGATAGTTTCCTTCAAAACTCAACTCAAACACCAACTATTGCATAAATTACTTCCTGATCCTCTCCACTGTTAGTTCTTTCCCCAACTCCCAAAGTTCTTCATATTTTTTGTTATGTATATTACATATTTACTTTTATGTATCCATGGTATTTCCCCAGATCGAATATAACTTCCTTGAAGGTGAGTACAGTTTTTGTCTTTATATCCCTAGCACCTAGCACAGTAATTTATCAATTTATTAGAACTGCTCCTTCCCATTCTACATGCACTCCATAGATAGAATGTTTCTTTTGTAGGACATCACTGTCCTTTCAAGGTGGTTCCCACGTTCATTTGAACTTTACTTGGAGTGATTTTCAGTAGATCTAGCAATGATCTTTTGCATCAACCTAGCAACAATAGAAAAACAAAATCTTTTGTAGTTATTTTTTTTCCTCAAAGAAGGTAATTTTCCTCACTTTTCTTAGTGACAATGGAAGCAACACCTCTTTTCACTCAATTCTATGAGATGAATATGACCTCACAGGCACATCTGAAACTTACTAGAATATGACCCACTAAGCTTCCTCAAGAGCAGGTCATGCTAGACTAACCTTATTTCCTCTTTTGATAATATTACAGAACTGGGGATGCTATAGCTATGGGTCATTTAGCTTTTAGCAAAGCACTTGATAAGATTCCTCTTGCTAATTGTCTGAAAAAAAGTAAAAACCTAGGTTAGGGATAATACAATTAGGTGACTTCAGAATTTGTTGAATGGTTGGAGACAAAGGGTCAATGGTTAACCGTTACTGATTAGCCATCAAATCTATTAATAGTTTAATGTCAACTTGAAAGGAATTCTCTAGTAGAATGCCCTAGGAATCTGTGCTGCTAGGCATTTTTATCAATGATTTATATAAAGGCATATTAAGTTGGTGTTTATTACAGAACTGCTTATTAAATTTGTAAATGACAAAACTGGAAAAGATAACTAACACACTAGATGATATGAAGGATCAAAAAATATGTCAACAGACTAGAATATTGGACCAAACAGTAAGATAAAATTTAATAGAGAAAAATATGATGTCATACAAGTTTTTTCAGAAATCAACTTTGCAAGAATAAGATGGGGGACTGTGATTAGAGAACAATTCATGTGAAAAGGATCTTGGGGTGGGGGCAATGTGGGACTCTAGTTGACTAAAGGTTCAGTATGAACTGACTGCAGGTTTGGAAGCCAAGGAAAGGATCACAATCTTAATCTGCTTTAAGTGAGGCATAGTGTTTATGCCTTTTTCATTTCATGGAGTGCAATCTGGTGAAACCTACAGACTTATTCTCAGAATAATTTTTTTAAATGCATAAAACTTCATCAAACCTCATCTAAAGTTTAATGGGCATGAAATTTTAAGAAGAACTAAGGGGCCATTGTGTAGATAGAGATCTGGCACTGAGGTCAAGAAGGCCTAGATTCAAGTCCTCCATCTCATCACACTATGTGATTCTGAGTAAGTCACAATCTCTCAGTACCCTATGCAAGGGCATTTAGGTGGTGCAGTTGATAGTGGTTAGACCTGGAGTCAAGAAGATCTGAGTTCAAATACAGCCTCACACACTTACTAACTGTGTTATCTTAGGCTGATCACTCTGTTTACCTCAGTTTCTCTATCTGTAAAATGAACTGGAGAAATAATGATAAACCACTCTAATATCTTTGCCAAGAAAATCGCAAATGATTACATGAAGCATTGCTAATGACTGAAACAAAGGAACAACAAACCCTGCGCAACTCTCTATAAGTTGCAGAAGAGTTGTTGATTTATATTGGTAGAGGGAGTTACCTCACCTGGAGCTATCTACACCAGTAAAAGCATAAGTCCTAATAGAAAAAAAAATTAGTTAATCTGGAGATATCTGAACAGGGATGACTAGACTGGCAAAGAGTCTCAAGATCATCCTATATGAGTGGTTAAAAGAAATGGAGGTGTATAAATGGGAGAAGAGATGGGTGAAAGACATGCTCACTAATCTTAAATAATTGGAGGGACTGTCATGTTTTAGAGGGATTAGGCTTGTTCAAATTGATCCCAAAATGCAGAACGAGGAGCAATATTCATGTTTTGCAAATAGATGGAAGTTGCAGAGAGGAAAATTAAAGCTCCATGTCAGGACAATTTTCCTAACCATTACAGCACTCCCCTCTTTTGGGAGGCAATGAGCTTCCCTTATTGGAGGTCTTCAAGCAAAGACTGGATGACTTTATGCTACGCTGTAGATGATTAATCAATATTTGTTGACTGATAGTGGGGAGAATTTTTCTGGCATCTATTTGCCCAGATAGCAGCTGAGATCCCTTCTAATTAGAATTCTCTGATTCTGTGGCCCCTGAATAGAATATGGCCATGGAAGGTCATGCTTTTCACAAAAACTATCAATTGACTAAAGGGATAGAATTGCATACACTGAGACAGTATAGAAATCCACAGAGCAAAGTCAGGAAACATGAAGGAAGGAATTTGTTTGCAGATCTGTGACAGGATGAACAGAAGGTACTGAACACACATTGTGGTAGTAATTTACTAGAGCTCATTTGGCCAGAAGGTGGGATGAAATGATGGGTTCAAGGGATATGGTGGAAGAAAATAATGACGATGGATGTTGACTATTTCAATATCTGCTCAACTTTCATACTAAGGACAAAACACATGAGAAATTTTTGCCTTGATCCTGATAACAACTTCATTCTTCTGATAGTAACAGAGAAATGAATAAGAGGATCGTTTTGCTAAACCTAAATCTGACAATAAGGAGAAACTGGGTGACCAACATTTAGAGTAAATTACCATACCATTTTAAAGTTCATGATGCATCAGTAATAGGGGAATGTCAGTTGTAATCTGATGTATACTTGAGATTTTGAAAGAGCACATCTCAAAGAGTTCATTTTCCACCTGACTGTCTTCCTGGACTTCATTATTTCCAGAAACTCATCATTCTGAATGATGAAATCAACTGCGAAACACCTCCTTAGCACACACACTCCCTATCTCCTGGAGTCCCTCTGTCCCTCTGGTTGGAGTGGATGGGAGGTGGTCAACTGGGAGCTCTTCCCTGATTCTCCACCATTCACGGAGGCCACTCAGCAAATCCTCCTCATCATTTCCCTGTGGGTGATTTTCCTGGACTTCCTCATTTCCAGAAATTCATTATCCTGCAATAATCAATTCAGAAGTCCATAACTCCTTAGATAATTTCCCACTCTGACTGTAGGATTTCATTATGTCCCTGAGTTGGTTCACCTCATCCTCCCTGCTATTCAGCTTCTTTTATGTATTGTCTCTCCCATTAGATTGTAAGATTCTTGAGGGCAGGGACTATCTTATGCCCATTTTTGTCTCCCCAGAACTTAACACGGTACACATAGTGGATTCTCAATAAATGTATATTGACTCTCACTCTGACTCTGCTTCAGAGATAGAACAGGTAGGATCCCATGGTCTAAGATTATAGAATTCCAATCAAGAAGAATTAGATTTTTAGAAAACGTGGGTATGACAATGCCTTTCTTTTTTCTTTCTTTTTTGTTCTTTGTTAAATGAGTGGAGGGAGTAGGAGAGAGAGAGACTAATTGACTCTCTTGTTAATAAAGAAATAGGGCATTACTCAGAGGAGTAAGAAACATGGAGGATGAAAGGAAGAGCGGAAAGGTCAGCACAAATAAAAGCTTAACACAAGAAGAACTGAGGGAAGTACCAAAAAATGGTGGGGGAGGGGACCCTAAAAGGTCTTTTGAAGCTATTACTGGTTAGCATAAAAAGAAAAATAAGAAAAATGACAGGGTCATAACTAGGCAGAATTATCATAAGTGATGGCAAAAAGGAGGCAGAACTACTCAACCCTTAATTTCTATCTGTTTTCTCTACCCAGAGAATGATCCTCAGGAAAATGAATCCCACTTTCATTGTGGAGCACATCATAATGGATGTAGTCAATGAAGTCAAGTTTCTAACTTACTTGGTTCTGTAAACAGGGCAATTAATTTAATGCCTATGTACTTCTGACAACTCATCTCAGGTAGATTTGCAACTTAATATAATCTAGTCCAATCCAAAAGCATTTATTTATTTATTTATTTTGTTTTCGATATTCATTTTCACAAAATTTTGAGTTCCAAATTTTCTCCCCATCTCTCCCCTCCCCACTCCAAAATGCTGAGGCTTCTGATTATCCTTTCCGCCAATCTGCCCTCCCTTCTAACGCCCCTCCCTGCCCTTATCCTCATCTTGTCTCTTGTTCTATAGGGTAAGACAAATTTCTATACCCCATTACCTGTATTTCTTATTTCCCAGTTGTTTATAAAAACAGTTCGCGACATTTGTTTCTAAAACTTTGAACTCCAACTTCTCTTTCTTCCTCCCTCCTCACCCCTCCCCACTGAGAAGGCAAGAAATTCAACATATGTTTTATATATATATATATATATGTAGTTTTGCAAAAGACTTCCACAATAGTCATGTTGTGTAAGACTAACTATATTTCCCTCCATCCTATCCTGCCCCCCATTTCTTCTATTCTCTCTTTTGACCTTGTTCCTCCAGAAAAATGTTTACTTATAAT
The DNA here is from genome assembly GCA_028658325.1 of Potorous gilbertii. NCBI lineage: Eukaryota > Metazoa > Chordata > Mammalia > Diprotodontia > Potoroidae > Potorous > Potorous gilbertii. The sequence goes on along the minus strand of CM053771.1, from coordinate 162,389,061 downwards.
TGCCCTCTCCTTTCATTTGCCCTCCCTTCCATTATCCCCCCTACCCTGTTTATCCTCTTCTCCCCTACTTTCCTGTAGTGCAACATACTAATTTCATACCAAATTGAATGTGCATGTTATTCCTTCCTTGAGCCAAATGTGAAAACTTCACTTTTCCCCCTGACCTCACACCTTTTACCCTCCACCGAAAAATCTTTTTCTTGCCTCTTTTATGAGAGACAATTTGCCCCATTCCATTTCTCCCTTTTTCCTCCCAATATATTCTTCTCTCACCCCTTATTTTATTTTTTTAGATATGATCCCTTCCTATTCAACTCATCCTGTGCTCTGTCTTTCTGTCTGTCTTTCTGTCTGTCTGTCTGTCTGTCTGTCTCTCTCTCTCTCTCTCTCTATATATATACATATATATATATATATATATGTATATATATATATATATATGTATGTATGTGTGTGTGTGAGAGTGTGTATAATCCCTCCAACAAACCAGATACTGAGAAAAGTTTCAAGAGTTATAAAAATTATCTTTCCATGTAGGACTGTAAGCAGTTCAACTTTAGTAAGTCCCTTGTGATTTCTCTTTCCTGTTCACCTTTTCATGCTTCTCTTGATTCTTGTGTTTGAAAGTTAAATTTTCTTTTGAGCTCTGGTCTTTTCATCAAGAATGTTTGGAAGTCCTCTATTTCATTGAATGACCATTTTTTCCCCCTGAAGTATTATACTCAGTTTTTCTGGATAGATGATGCTTGGTTTTAATCCCAGTTCCTTTGACTTATGGAATATCATATTCCAAGCCCTTCAATCCCTTAAGGTAGAAGATGCTAGATCTTGTGTAATCCTGTTTGTATTTCCACAATACTTGAATTGTTTATTTCTAGCTGTTTGCAATATTTTCTCCTTGACCTGGGAACTCTGGAACTTGGGTACAACATTCCTAGGAGTTTTTCTTTTCAGATCTCTTTGAGGAGGTGATTGATGGATTCTTTCAATATTTATTTTACCCTCTGATTCTAGAATATCAGATCAGTGTTCCTTGATAATTTCATGAAAGATGATGTCTAGGCTCTTTTTTTGATGATGGCTTTCAAGTAGTCCCATAATGTTTAAATTGTCTCTCCTGGATCTATTTTCCAGGTCAGTTGTTTTTCCAATGAGATACTTCACATTATCTTCCATTTTTTCATTCTTTTGGTTTTGTCTTGTAATTTCTTGGTTTCTCATAAAGCCATTAGCTTCCATCACCTCCATTCTGATTTTTAAAGAGCTATTTTCTTCAGTGAGCTTTTGAACCTCTTTTTCCATTTGGCTAATTTTGCTTTTTAAAGCCTTCTTCTCTTCACTGACTTTTTGGACCTATTTTGCCAATTGAGTTAGTCTATTTTTAAAGGTATTATTTTCTTCAGCATTTTTTTGGATCTCCTTTAGCAAGCAGTTGACTCTCTTTTGATGATTTTCTTGCATCACTCTCATTTCTCTTCCCAATTTTTCCTCCACCTCTCTTACTTGATTTTCAAAATTGTTTTTGAGCTCTTCCATTGCCTGAGGCCATTGTATATTTATTTTGGAGGTTGTGGATGCAGAAATCTTGACTTTTATGTCTTCCTCTGATGCATTGTTCTTCCCCATCCAAAAGGATAATAAAAACCCCATCATTCTTATTGTTTAGCTATTTTTTGGTCATGTTCAGTTCTTCATGACCCTATTTAGGATTTTCTTGGCAAAGGTACTGGAGTGATTTGCTATTTCCTTCTCCAGCTCATTTTACAGATGAAGAAACTAAGACAAACAAAGTGAAGTGATTTGCCCAGGGTCACACAACTAGTAAATGTCTGAGGCTGGATTTGAACTTAGATCTTCCTGACTCTGAGTCTGGTACTCTATCCATTGTACCACCTAGGGACATGGTTCTTGCCCCAGGAATTATGGTCTTCAATGATGGAAGGGGTTGCCACACCAGTAGTTCCCTACACTGACAAAATTGTAACTTTCTCCTTTCATGTATTTTCACATAGGCAAAGAGAGAGAAAGGTAACACTCTACTGCCCACAACGACTTTAGGACACCAGGCTATGGTGAACTGCATTCCAAGACATGAGAAAAACTTGTAGGCAAGATTGCTGAGCTAATGTTGGTGATCTTTGAGAAAGCTCAGCAAATGGGAGGGGGCAATGAGATCAGAGGTAGGCAAATATCCTACTTTTCAATAAGGGAAAGAAGGTAGATTTCTCCAGCTGTGTATTGGTGAACTTGACTGTTCATTCACCTGGCAGTTTAGAATGCATTACTAAAAAGGGATGATTTATGAGCATGCATAAAGGGAAGCAATGAACATATGATTATAGTTTTAAAACTAAATGAGACCTTAAAGATCATCTAGGTACATAACCTAGGTGTCATCTTTGACTCCTCATTCTCCTCATTCTTCTTTGTTTTCTATATCCAATTAACTGCTTAGTTCTATAGATTCTACTGAGGGAATTGTGGGAATTCATGAACCACATTGACTCCATCTTGTGACTCAATTCTGGACCTAGTTTAGTTCCTTTTCTATTAGATTATGGATCTAGTCCAATTTTATTTTTGTGAGAAAGCCACATCCAAAGTCTCCAAGAAAAATATGAATTGGTCTCCTGGCCCACAAATAGTGTAGGAAACAAGCAGCTGATCACAGTAGAATTGCAAGGAATTCTTTGCTGGCACTGAGGATGAATTCTCTAGCTTTGCCCTGCTTGGATCTGGGTTGTAGTCCTGAGTAGTGGTCCTGGGTTGAGGAGGTGTCATGAGGCTTGTGGTACAGTGCAGAGGGAATCTTCCTCACCTTTCCAAGGCAGAGAGATGCTTGTCTTCACTCACAGACCACAGCACAGGGCAGGAAAGGAGTAAATACCTCTCCTTTGATCATACCATCTTGGAAGAACTGAAAATTTACAGGTCCTTAGAAGTATCTCTGAAAATAGCTGCATAAAACCCCAGAAGTGTGGGACAGTATACCACTCCTTCCCCACTGGAAGCAGAGTCCTACCTTGCCAAAGAGTTAGAAAGTCAAATATTTGACTGGGAAGATGAGCAGACAGCATAAAAAACTCAGACTGTAAAATCTTACTTTGGTGACAAAGAAGATCAAAACATATAACCAGAAGACAACAAAGTCAAAGCTCCTATATCTAAAGCCTCCAAGAAAAGTATGAATTGATCTCAGACCATGGAAGAGCTCAAAAACTATTTTGAAAATCAAGGAAGAGAAGTGGAGGAAAAATTGGGAAGAGAAATGAGAGCAATACAAGAAAATTATGAGAAACAAGTCAGCAGCTTGCTAAAGGAGAACCAAAAAAATACTGAGGAAAGTAATACCTTAAAAAATAGACTAACCCACAGGGCAAAAGAAGTCCAAAAAAGCCAACAAGGAGAAGAATGCCTTAAAAAGCAGAATTGGTCAAATGGAAAAGAAAGTCCAAAATTTCATTGAAAAAAATGATTTCTTAAAAATAAAATGGGGCAAACAGAAGCTAGTGAATTTATGAGAAATCAAGAAAGTATAAAACAGAATCAAAAGAATGAAAAAATAACAGACAATGTGAAAATATATGTCATTGGAAAAATCACTGATCTGGAAAATAGATCCAGGAGGCAGTTTAAAATATTATTTAAATTATTTATTAATTAACTAAACTAATTAATCAATTCATTTAAATTGAATGACTTAAAAATTATTGGACTACTTGAAAGCCAGGATAAAAGAAAAGCCTAGACATCATCTTTCAAGAAATTATCAAGGAAAATTGACTTGATATTCTAGATTCAGAAGGTAAAATAGAAATGGAAAGAATTCACTGATCACCTCTTAAAAGAGGTGAAAAGGAAAATTCCTTTGGAAAACTCCCTAGGAATATTGTAGCTAAATTCCAGAATTCTCAGGTCAAGGAGAAATTATTGCAAGCAGTGAGAAAGAAACAATTTGAGTATTGTGTAAGCACAATCAGGATAACACAAGTTCTAGCAGCTTCTACCTTAAGAGATTGGAGGGCTTGGGACATGATGTTCCAGAGGTCAAAGGAGCTAAGATTAAAACTAAGAATCACCTACCCAGCAAAACTGAGGTTTTGCTTCTGGGGAAAAATGGAAATTCAATGAAATAGAGAACTTTCAAGTCTTCTTGATGAAAAGACCAAAGCCGAATAGAAAATCTCACTTTCAAGTTGAAGAGTCAAGAGAAGCCTAAAAAGATAAACAGAAAAGAGAAATCATAAGACACTAAAGTTGAACTGTTAACATTCCTACATGGAAAGATGTTATTTGTAACTCATGAGATTTTTCTCAGTATTATGGTTGTTGGAAGGAACACATACATACGTGTGTGTGTGTGTGTGTGTGTATGTGTGTGTGTTCAGACAGAGGGCACAGGGTGAATTGAATATGAAGAGATCATATTTAAAAATAATATTAAGGTCTGAGAGAGGAAAATATTGGGAGGAGAAAGAAAGAGATAAAATGGGGTAAATTATTTCTCATAAAAGAGGAAAGAAAAAAGCTTTTACAGTGAGGGGAAGAGGGGAGAGAAGAGAGGATATGAGTGAATCTTACTCTAATTGGATTTTGCTTAAAGAGGGAATAATATACAAACTCAAATTGTCTATCTTACCCTACATGAAAGCAGGGGGAAGAGAATACGAGGGTAGGGGATGATAAAAGGAAGGACAGATAGAGGAGTGAGTAGTTGGAAGCAAACACTTTTGAAAAGGAACAGAGTCAAAGGAGAGGATAGTCTAAATGGGGATGAGATAGGATGGAGGAAAATATAGTTAGTCTTTCATAACATGTCTATTATGGAAGTGTTTTGCACAACTATACATGTATAACCTATATTGAATTGCTTGCATTTCTCAGTGAAGAGGGAAGAAGGGAGAGAAATTGGAACCCAAAGTTTTAACAACAAATGTTAAAAATTGTTTTTACATGCAACTGGGAAATAATATGTACAGGCAATGGGGTATAGAAACCTATCTTGCCCTACGAGAAAGTGAAGAGGTGGGAGACAATGAGGGAGGTAATAGTAGAGAGGGCTGATTGGGGAAGAGATAATCAAAATGCAAGCAGCCTTGGGGTGGGGGAGAGGGAAGAAATGGGAAGAAAATGTGGAACTCAAAATCTTGTGGAAATGAATGTTTACTAAAATAAACAAATTTTTAAAAAAACGATCTAGCCCCCCACCCCAAGCAAAATAAATAAACAAAATCCTACTTTCTATAAAAAGGCTTTCCCAATTTCTGACATTCCTTGTATCTTCCTTAAAAAATGAACTCCAATTTATCTCATATATATATATATATATATATATATATATATGTATATATATATATATATATCATTTGTACATAGTTGTGGGTGGGATGATGAGACTTTTACTCAAATTGACTACTCAGAGGCATCTCAAAGTATAAACAGAAAGTCCTTTATTCAGTTCTTGCAAGGACCGGATCTCACCCCACTCCAAGCAGATTGGAGGAGGGGAAGCATTTTACAAAAGCAGATGCAAGATTACATAGAAGAAAACCACAAAATCCCCCCTTACCCTTTTGTTCAAGAGTCTGAACAAACAATCCTGTTTTCAGAAATAAGAAAATGGGAGTCAGTGAAACTGGGGAGAGGGGCGACAGACGGTTTTTCACAACCTCAAATTTCCTCATGTCATATGATTTTTGATAAATTGAAACTCAGGCCTTATGTCTGCTTTGCTTTAGACTTAGGTCCTTGAGAAGTCTTCACTGACTCATCACATTCAATCCCTTATTTTTATTCCTGTGAAGACTTCTCACACCATTCCTGGTATATTTGCTCAACCAGGGAATTCTCTTTGTCCACTAGCTCATCCCATTCCTCCACATTCACCGGGATCCACCCTTATTCATTCAGAATCAAAATGTTAGTCTTGATAGTAATCATTTTTAATATGGTATCCTGCACTGTTCTACTAATTAATTACATCATGCAAGGCAGGCAGACAAGTAAAAGAATAATGCCGCTTAATGCAATGAGCACAAACCACAGTATTTGTTTCCACCAGCTACCCCCAAACCATGACCACCAGGATGTATTGAAAGGAGAAGACCAAGTTTGGAGGGGAACATGGGCAATCTTTAAAATTCCTGTTTCCACACCTAAATCCAATCAATAAATACCATCTTGCACTTTTTCCCTCATGAATTCTTCCCTTCATCTATCCCCCTTTATATGACTATAAGGAGGGAGCAAAGTTGACGGCAGCATTGACAAATTACAAGGGGACAGTCCCTTTGTTATAAGTGCAGATACAGAGATTCAAAATACAAAGGCAAATCAATGAATTATCCTTTCAGAGTTTCCATCTCATACAGCAGTCTGGGGAGGAACATCATCTCATGTAGTTTTCTGGTCTGGGTGATCCTTCAGGCCGTCTTCAGCACAGCATCTCTGCATCTTCTTGTAGAAATCCAGATGTTCACTCTCCTATAAAACTGACCTTAATACCATTTTAGATAACCATTCCTGAGCTTTATATACTTACCACTCTTACAAAATCAAAATCGGAACTTTGGCCAATTGTCTTATTTAAGAGATTCACATTAGAACCCAATTTTTTACATTTTTACATTCCTCCATCAGGAAGATGAGATTTCACCAAGGAGTCAATAACAGGCTCCATTACCTACATAAATACAATAAATAATCATTTTTAACACAGTGCATATCATATAATAAAACAATTCCAACTTCTGGTCATGTGATACTTCTTCTAAAGCATTTACAATGTAGACTACAAACCATTTTTCTTTTAACATTGACCAAATGAGACACAAATAATAACTATGTATGCTAACTTCATAAGCCTTTGACCTAATTGTCTCCACACTATTAACTAAGAATTAAAGGACCCTAATTTATTATCGTTATTCTAAAGTCCTAATCCTAATAGCTTAGTTTTAGACTTAACCCCAGATATTCCCCTACCAACAAACTATAATTTAATAGATCTGGTATTAAGCTTACAAAACCCTTGATTATAGGAAATTACTACAAAGAGTACGGACATTTCATGGAAACAATATCTCGCTAACTTCATGTCAACTCCAGGCAGGAGCAGATTGTCAACTAACCTTCAGTGAGGCTTTAAGTCTGCCAGGTGTCAGTGGGGAAATTGAGTCAGGAGAATCCTACCTCAGCCCAGGCTGAACAGCCGCTATCCCACCCTTCCCATGAGATCACCTTTTTGCAGTTCATACCAGCCATCTCACAGGCCTAGTGGCATCATGGATCAGAGGCTCAGACCACCTTTCTTGTTATCCATATCTGGAGTTAGACTCAGAAGAACAGTCAGTTAATAGTTCCATAAACTCTTAAAGTATCAAGTTCCAATAATCAGGTTTCAGATATGACTATAACTTCACATTGACTAAAGAACATCTTTTAAAGCAAGTCTTAGGTAGCTCACATGCCTTTCTATATGTGTTCTGGTTCCTAATTAAATAACAATCATAAAATCAAATTTACCATTAAAGTCTTAGGTTATTGCTCTAAGAGTTTTACATCTGTTTCCCAAACTACTCTGTCCCTTCCTAACCTTGCTCAATCTAAAAGAATGAACTACACATATGATAAGTTCAAACACTAACTTCAACTAGGTTCATAAAATGAATTCACACGAAACAGAAACATTTAACTTTGACATCAATGTCAAATTTTACCAGAGATTACCTGCCTCTAAGAAACTTAGACTGGAATTCTTTTCCCCAAACTAGAGATGTCCCTGATTTACTCTCAGTCTCTGTAATTAATTCAGTCAATAGTATTTACCCAATTGGTCTTTGTAACATATAAAGACTTTATTCCCAAGTTGGGACCTTTGTCCATTATCCCCAAAGAGTTTTAGTCCCATTTTTCTAAAAAGGTCCTGAAAAAATTCATCTTGAAAACTCCTTGGTTTTCCCCTGGCTCTCCTGAGGCCCACTCTATCACTATGCTCAAATCTCTGTTCTACTTCCCACTCTTCATCCTACCAATCCAAATCTCCAAGTTACTGGCCACTTCCATCAAGACCATGCTGGGAATCCCTAGACCCGCCCCCCCCACGCCACCCTGGGCTCTTTCCTCAGTCCCTCTGTGGATAAGACACAATTCAATTTTAAAGAACATCACATTTATACTGTGGTTTCATCTCCATCTTCTTGCCAGACTCAGAAATAACCAACTGGGAAACTTTAAAGGGAATGTTCCTTTTCAAAGGAAAACAATTGGGAAACTGAGCCAGAAGGATTCTATCCTAGGCTGAAGACACAATTGTCCCCTGGGGTTTGTACCTTTGATAATACGTTTCAGTAATCAAAAATTTTACCAGGACTCACATCTTAAATTTTAAATTTGTCCTAAAAGCCAATCACTAGAATTTATCACCTTAAACAAATTCCTGTTTCAGGAACTCCATATATAGCTTACATTTTATAGAGATTACAACTTAAACAAAGTGAAGAGCCATAGCACTTGGGTGATCATTTTAGACTCTCCTAAATCTTAGCTGCCCTGGGTGGGATGGTGCCAACTCCTCTCCTTTTACAATAGAAAGTTAACATCTCTTCTCTGAGCACCCCTAGTTCATATCAGATCTTAAGAAGTCCTTCTGTAATGACTGGGTTTTAGAAGGAAAGGAAGGAGGCTTTTTATCTTAAAATTCCTGGTCTCTGTTATCTTGTCCCTTATCTTCCAAACCCCCCATAAAACCTGAAGTTATTATAACAGATTAGCTTACAAATATAAATTTGACAGGTAGGCCTTTCAAAAATTATACAAAAGATTCATACAGCAAATATTTTCTCTTTTAAGAACAATTTACAATTTATCACAAAACCCTCATGAACCTAATTGGCAATAATTATAAGACCTAAAACCAAAGCCTTTTAACATTTGGCCATAAACTTCCTTTTTACATACTTTTGTAAACATACTTGATTCATAACAAAAACCAATTTTAATTAGCAATCCAATTTCTAATATAACAATATTTAGATTTACTTAAAAATTTAAACTATTTAAGCTTACTTAAAACTTTAAATGAACCATTCCCCATTCAGCTGAATGCATCTCCACATCACTTTGCACAATAACCTTACCAAGCAAGCATGCTCTTGTCACCCTGATCAGATAAAGTCATCTTAACTTTGATTGAGCTATTTACCATATTAATTCAAGTTAAGTGATTTTTCTTTCTCTCTTCTCAAATTTCTCAATCCCATTGTTCAAGTTGTCTAGTTCCTGCACATCTTTTACTATAACTTTCTGTACTAGAATCCCCCTTCTCGCTTAACACAAAGAAGTTAACACTACCATTATGTAGCGAACATCAGTATTGTCATCAAATTTCTATCATTTTTTTTAAAATCCCAATTCATATAGCAATTGCATTTAATTAATATTACATCTAACAAATACTCTTTACAATCGTAACTGCCAGATAACAATATCGTTTTCTACCTAATCCTGATAGGAAGAGCATTTTCAGATGCTGCTCATTATTCCTTGAGGACAAATTTTAACTTAAAATCATATCAAGCCTGAATTTTGTAATCACTAATGATAAACATCTTTTATAATCAAACACTTTTGCTACTTGCAAGAAAAATTTCTGCCCTCTTTTTTTTTGTTGAGTCAAGCCTTGTGTGCATTCATAAATGAATGGAAAGGCTTTCCAGTTCATGTCTCATTGTGGGTAAGACAGGAAATGAATTAGATGCTAGTTAGCCTGCCTTTCTTTTAGTCTGAGAGAAGGAGATAAGCTCTCTTCAGTCTTCCTGCTCTTACTAGCCAGCTGCCTCACAAAGTGTCAGAGAAGACAGAGACACAAACCACAGACAGACTTTCATTCACACATAACACATACAGACAAAACATTTAACAAATCATTTTCACCCAGTTTTGAATTTTATTTTCCTCATCTTCTCAGGTGCCTACCTAAAGAATCTAGGTGGGCTTGGAGGGCATCCCCCACAAGACTTCTGTTCTGCTTTATCAACTCAAAAGAATCCTACCTAGGTGACTTCCTCCATGCTACTGAATTCTCAGAGGATCAGTGCTTTGGCCAGATTGTGCCTTCTCCAATATCTTTCTCACCCCATATAAAACAACAGTACTTAATCATTTTCTTTTTATATTTTCCTTTATATTTTGGTACCGCATTCCAATTTTGTAATCTGTTTCCCAAGGGAATATTTACTGATATGCTCTGACTCTGTTCTGAAGCACAGGGTTTGGACTGCTCCTTCCCCATTTTGCACAAGGGCTGCTGTGCAGACACCTCCAAGTCTAGACAACTCATATCTAAGACTCATTGGACTGTTCCTCAAATTAGTCCACAGTGGCAGTAGCCCACCCACCAACAGTCACCCAGTGATATTCTCAGAGGGTCTTTTCCCCGGGAGTCTGCATTTCATTAATTTGGTCAGGAGTCGTCACCAGTCTTTTTGAGTCTAAGACTCTCGAAACTGACCCCCAGGCCCATGAGTGCTTACCTGTGGGTTATGCGTGCATAAGTTACCTGACTGACAACCACAACACTGACCAGTGGGCATTTCAATTCCTTCAGAGCTTCGGAGTCCTCATACTTTCTGTTTCTACTGAGTTCCTCTGCTTTAAGTTTTTACTTCACAGAGAGGGAGGTCCTGTGCTCAATTTCAAGGACCATGGGAGAAAATCTCTCATTGGGCACCTGCCCATGAACCAAAGCACTGACTATCTCTCTAGGAGGTCACATGATCCCGGACGAGCCCCCCCAAGAACTGTGTGGAATGGCGAGACCCCTACTAAAATTGACTACTCAGAGGCATCTCAAAGTATAAACAGAAAGTCCTTTATTCAGTTGTTGCAAGGACTGGATTTCACCCTCCTTCAAGTAGATTGGTGTAGGGGGAAGCATTTTACAAAAGCAGATGCAAGATTATATAGAAGAAAACCATAATCCCCCCCACCACTTACCCTTTTGTACAAGAGCCTGAACAAACAATCCTATTTTCAGAAATAAGAAAATGGGAGTCAGTGAAACTGGGGAGAGGGGCAATAGTCAGTTTCACACCCTCAAGTTTCCCCATATCATATGATTTTTGATAAATTGAAACATGTCTTTATGTCTGCTTTACTTTAGACTTAGGTCCCTGAGAAGTCTTCACTGACTTATCACATTCAGTTGTTTGCACGTTGCTTCTTCCTTTACATTGAGAACTCCTTGATAACAAGGGACTGTAGTTTGCCTTTCTTTGTATCTTTAACTTTTATCACCATGCCTGCTACCAATAAATGCTTGTTGACCTGACTTGATCTAGTCCTGCACCCTCATTTTGCAAACAAGGCTAAGTGATTTGCCTCAAGTCACACAGGAGGTGAGGTAGGATTCAAACCCAAGTTATCTGGCATTAAATCAAGAATACCTGACACTTAGCCATACTACCTCTCATTATAGATTTGCATCAGTTAACCAAGGACAAGATAAGCCAGACTAACCTCATTGCCTTTAAAAAAAATTATTAGACTAATAGATAAGGGAAATTGCTATGAATATAGTGTATCTAGATTTTTAGCAAGACATTTGACAAAGTTTTCTGTGATACCCTTGTGGACAAGACAAAAAAGATGTAGACTTGATAATAGTCTATTTGTTTAATAGTTTAATAATGTGAACCTAACAGCGATATTGACCCAATGCAGAAGGAGGTATCTAGTGAAACAACTCTGGACTTTCTCCTTGTCTTTATTTTGTTCAGCATTTGGGTGAGGTGAAGACACAGATGGCAAATCAAATTTTGGGTAATATGAGTCTGGAAAGGGTCACAATTCATTCTATGAAAGAATCAGGATCAGTGGATACTTACTTTTACTAGCTCAAGGCAAGGACATATTCATTTTCAGCAAAAGACAAATTGAACAGCATAGCAAAATAAACAAAAAGAAATGTTTCCCTTTTACATATTAGGTCATGCTTTCTCACTGCTTATCATGTTGCTAGTGATGGGGGCCACGTGCAGGGATGATAAGATCATAAATTTAGAGCTTAAAGAACTATTAGAAGTCATCTAATCCAACTTCTGGGAACTAATGGCATAAAGTTTTCAAATGTAGTATGTGATTTGTACCCAGGTCCTTTGAATTCAAGGAAGTAAAGTGGCACAATGAGTGGATGGAGTGGCAAATGACTCCAGTATACTGAGAAAACCCCAAATGGGGTCATGATGAGTCAGACATTACTGAAAACAACTGAACAACAACTTTTTAATTCAAAGCCAGAACACTTTCAGTTGTACCATGATGTTAGTGTATTTCGATGTCAAACAAGTCATGGATAAGGTCACTAAAACAGTTCTAATTCAGAGTTTTTGATTCAGTCTAGTAGGAGATTTTCTCAGTAGGAACACATAACCAATTTCATGTAGCATCTCCTCAAGGAATATTTCCCCAACCTACACTCACAACTAAGAAGGTTGGTTGATTACTCCTACTGTCAGGGCCCTGATGAGCTGGGTTTCTAGTGTTGTCTTTCCTGAGCCCCCACCAGTGTTCTCCCCATTGACAGTTAGCCAGACTAAATTTAGTAAGGTTATTTACAGAGATAGTACAGTAAAAATAATTAGCACAAAATGTTTCTCCTACACTGGGCACTTACTCTCCTCCTGAACACAATGGTTGGTTGTTATCCTTAGTCTTCTAAAAGGACCAAAATGATATCACCATGATAAAGTGAAATTTCGGTGTGTCAGATTGTGGCTGATCAGACCAATACAAGCTCAGAATGCTCTACCACATGTTAGGCACAGATAGTCTATGTGAATATTTGAGATGGATATCCCAAATTTGCACATCCTGCCTTTATTTTGTGCTGTCTCAATTCTAGCACAGCACCCTTTCTGATGTGGGCGTACTATGCTGAGCAGTCCTGTGTTAGTGTCTCACATGTTGCACAGTCAAATTCAAAGTTCTTGAGAGAGACTTTGAGGGTCTCTTTGTATTATTTCTTCTGGCCACCATGTGATCACCTGCACCATGCGAGTTCTCCATAAAATATTCTTTTTGGCAAGCATACATTTTGCACTCGAACAGCTTGGCCAGCCCATTGCAATTGCACTCTCTGAAGCATAGTTTGAATACTTGGCAGTTCAAATTGAACAAAGACTTCAGTGTCTGGTACCTTATCCTGCCAGGTGATCCTCAGAATCTCTCTAAGACAGTTCAAATGGAAGGGATTCAGTTCCCTGGCATGGCACTGGTAGACTGTCCATGTTTCACTAGCACATAACAATGAGGTCAGCACAGTGGCTCTGTAGACCTTCAGTTTGGTAGTCAGTCTGATACCTCTTCTCTCCCAAACTTTTCTTTAGAGCCTCCCAAACACTGAGTTAGTTCCGGCAATGCATGCATCAACCTCATTGTCAATGTATACATCCCTGGAAAGTACACTACCAAGGTAAGTGAACTTATCCACAGCATTCAAAACTTCTCCACTTGTTGTAACCGATGGTTCCACATATGGATGGTGTGGTGGTGGCTGATGGAACATAGTGGGCTAAAACTTCAAGTACAATGGTAGTGAAGCAAACATATAAAGAACATATGAGTCAAAGGACTATATTACAGCTTCTGGTCATTTCTCCCTTTATAAAGTTTTCATTAATTTTCTCTTAGATGTATACCTATGATGAGATCTGAGGACTGGAAACTTTCTAAAGTATAGTCTCCCAATAATATGGTCAATTGGAGGTGTATGGGGAAGGAGAATGAAAGGAAGGAAGGAAGGAAACTTCTTTTAAGAGTAATTCCTTTTTGGGAGCTTAATTCAAGCTGCAATTCTCAATTCAAACAGACTATCACTGTTGGGTTAGTCTCCTCTGGACTGGGGAACTACTGAAGTTTCTCTGCTGTTTAAAGTTCCCAGAGGTATAATTAGTTCCTTTGGTCAACCAATCACCTTTTTTATTTCCTTTCTTGGTTGAATCAAAGAAGTTTGCAGCTCAGAGTATATATAATCTTGTTTATATCTCATGTCCATTGATTGATTGATTGATTTTGTAACTTGACAAAAGAAGCACTCTTATTTGAAAATGATATTAGGGAGCATATTAAGCATGATGTTACTTGAGTTAGGTGTGGTAGAAGTCCATCCCTTACATTTATAGTGAAAATTAATTGAAAGTAGTGTTCTAAGATCTATAGAACGGTAGAACTATAAGAGATCTCAAATGTCATCTAGTCTAGTTCAACCTTCTCTTTTTTATAGATGAAGAAACTGAGAGAAAAATAAATGAAATGATTATATTCTCATGCAGTTAATTCATGGCAGAGTCAGTACTAGAATCCATATTGTTTTTCCAACCAAACCATTTTGCTTTGATATTTCAAGGATCCATGATTTCATCAGTGTGAATATACTACCCTCAAAACTATCATCAGTGCAAATTGTAACAATTTTGAAACTTTCAGGATATATATGACCACAGAAGACCTATAAATGACCATGCACGTGGGAAACATGTGGACTAGATACATGTCTAGGGTACATATATGACAAGGAACACAAGTGATTAGGATAATTATGCTTTATACGGCAGAGGTACCAAGTTCCTCTGATGATATTACTATGTGATTTTGTGCCCTTCTCTGCTACACATCTCCACTGAGTCACCATCTTTTGATTGTCAGCCGTGATTCTGGTTCTTCACTGCTACTGTTTTCCACTAACTGCTGTAGCTGATCTTTGGCTATAACATAGCTAGCTAAGGGGCACAGTGGATACAGTGCTGGATTTGGAGTCAGGAAAATCTGAGTTCAAATATGATCCCAGGCAATTACTAACTATGTGTCTTTGGTCAAGTCATTTAACCTCCATCTATCTCTGTTTTCTTCTCTGTAAAATAGGAATAATAATAGTATCTATTTCCTAGAATTTTTGTGAAGATGAAGATAAAATTTGTAAAACACTTTTTAAATTTAAAAGTCTAAATAAACGCTTGTTGGTGATGTCATCATTATTAATTTTCAAAAGAAATAATAATAATATAGCTTCTTTCCTTGAGGGAGGAGTCTAGCCCCAAGCCTATCTCTAGCCATTTTATAATGCATGATCTAACCAGCTTCACTCAGCCAGAAAGCTGGAGAAACCTTAAAACATTTTCATGTCTGGCTTTTGCGTTCCTTTTTCCTGCTGTTACTTGAGGTCCCTCAGTCTAAGTCTTGTTTGAGTTTTAATTCCTATAGTACTACCTGGGTCTCTAGCTTGGTTCCCCTTCAAACTCTCCCAGAGATACTAATTAGCAAAACTACTGCAAAGGAGTAAGTTAGAAGTTAGCTGAAAGCAAAGATCAAAATCAACCACAAATTAGAAGGATAAAGATGGAAATATATGACCAACCACGGTTAACATGATGAATGAGTCCATGGCCAACATCATTAAACTCAACTGAAGCTCTGAGCAGCCACTGAGGTAAGGATGCAAGTGTACCGCTGGTACCAAAGAAACTGGATGCAGCATTAGAAACAGACCTGTGTCCTACTGCCATCTAGGATTGCTTCCAGATAAGTGGTAACACAACTTGTCCAATAACATATTTGGGAAAGTCTTGGAATAAAAACAAGTAGAAAACTACTGCTCTCAAATTGGAGTGTCCGATGTGCATGTTCAGGAATCATTTGCTGAATTTGGAACTCAGAAGAAGGCAGCTGTACTTTATGACCAGTTTAGATGGCATGGAGAGACAGCATGTGTGCATTTTGAGTGAAAAGCAGATGTTCTGAAGGCTATGGAGTAGTATGATGATGTCCTCTGGAAGGGCTTCACTGTGAATATTCAGCACATGATATCACATATGGATACATAGTGAAGACTTACACAATGTAAGCAGAGATGAGATGACCCAAAGTCATGACCCTGGAGGCTTTGGTGATTGAAGCAGAATTTAGGCAGTGGTAAGGGGAGTCCAGGACAAGGCAGACAACTGGCCTACAAAAGAGCTTCATTTGGCAAAAGAGCAAGATGCACGACTGGAGGCTCATAATGCTAGGATGGACACTGATAGAGGCAGCAAGCTAATCCTGGAATGGGATAGGGCCAAGAAAGCTTATTCTTTACCTGCCTGTTTGATGGGGAAGTGGATGACTGTTGTTTGTCCTTTGTATTGAAAGAGGACCACAACATTAGGAAGGTGATGCCATGATTTTTAAATGAATTGAATTTAAATGATGGAGTGCTGTGCAAAGTCACCAAACTCACTTTTCCTCCAGAGCCATCTGGATCAAGGGCAAGATATAGATCAAGGCCATCTGGATCAAGGGCAAGATATAGATCAAGACAACTGGACATGGCCCTGGATGACTAGCTGATGACAATGGTGGATTTGTTCCTTTTATGTTTATAGATGACATTTAAAATTCATTTAAAGTATGTATGTGTGTGTATATATATATATATATATATATATATATATATATTTTTTTTTTTTTTTTAATTCCAAAATACCTGTTTTGTAACATTTTTTCCTTTGGTGTAGAATTTAGTAGCTGCTTTTGTAGAGAAAGTAGCATTTCCATAATGAAATAGAATGTGTATTATTTTTTAAATTTTTTAAAATTAATTTATTTTAAATTTTCAACATTCACTTCCACAAGATTTTGAGTTCCAAATTTTGTCCTAATCTCTCCCTTCTACCCATCCAAAGACATTGTACATTTCAATCACTCCTTCCCCCAATCTACCCTCCTTTCTATCACACCTCTCCCTTTTCTCATCCCTTTCTCTTCTATTTTCTTGTAGGACAAGATAGGTTTCTACACCCCATTTCCTGTATGTCTTATTTCCCATTTGCATATAAAAACAATTTTTAACATTCCTTTTTAAAATTTTGAGTTCCAACTTCTTTCCCTTCCTCTCTCCTCACCCATCTCCACTGAGAAGGCAAGCAATCCAATATAGGTTTTTACATGTGTAGTCATGCAAAACACTTTCATAAGAGCCATCATGTGAAAGACTAACTGTATTTCCCTCCATCCTATCCTTCCTCTCATTTATTTTATTCTCTCTCTTGACTCTGTCCCTCCTCAAAAGTGTTTACTTCTAATTTCCCCCTTCTCCCATTTTCTCTCCCTTAGATCATCCTCCCACACTCCCGCTTATCTTCCTCCCCACTACTTTCCTATAGTGTAAAGTAGATTTTTATATCAAAATGAGTGTGCATGTTATTCCCTTCTTAAGTCAAATGTGATAAGAATACAATTCACTCTTTCTCTCTCACCTCCCCCTTCTTCCCCTCCATTGAAAAAGCCCTATCTGCCTTTTTTATGTGAGAGATAATTTACCCCATTCTATTTCTCCCTTTCTCTTTCCAATATATTCCTCTCTCACCCCTTAATTTTATTTTTTAGATATCATCCCTTCATATTCAACTAACCCTGTGCCCTCTGTCTATATGTATACAATCCCTCTGACTACCCTAATACTGAGAAAAATCTCAAGAGTTATAAATACTCTCTTTCCATGTAAAAATGTAAACAGTTGAACTTTAGTAAGTCTTTTATGATTTGTCTTTCCTATTTACCTTTTCATTCTTCTCTTGATTCTTGTGTTTGAAAGCCAAATCTTCAATTCAGCTCTGATCTTTTCAACAAAAATGCTTGAAAGTCCTTTATTTCATTGAATGACCATTTTCCCCCCTGAAGTATTACACTCAGTTTTGCGGGGTAGGTGATTCTTGGTTTTAAGCCTAGCCAATTTGACCTGTAGAACATCATATTCTAAGAAATCTGATCCCTTAATGTAGAAGCTGCTAGATCTTGGGTTATCCTGATTGTGTTTCCGTAATACATGAATTGTTTCTTTCTGGTTGCTTGCAATATTTTCTTCCTTGACCTGGGAGCTCTGGAATTTGGCTACAATATTCCTAGGAATTTTTCTTTTGGGATCTCTTTCAGGAGATGATCAATGGATTCTTTCAATATCTATTTCACCCTCTGGTTCTAGAATATCAGGGCAGTTTTCCTGATAAGCTTTTGAAAAATGATGTCCAGGCTCTTATTTTGATCATGACTCTCAGGTAGTACAATAATTTTAAAATAATCTCTCCTGGATCTATTTTCCAGGTTAGGTGTTTTTCCAATGAGATGTTTCACATTGTCTGCTATTTGTTCATTCCTTTGGTTTTGTTTTACAGTTTCTTGATTTTTCCTAAAGTCATTAATTTCCATGTGCTCCATTCTAATCTTTAAGGAATTATTTTCTTCTGTGAGCTTTTGGGCCTCTTCTTCCATCTGGCCAATTCTACTTTTTAAAGCATTCTTCTCCTCATTGGTTCTTTGGATCTCTTTTGCCATTTGGGTTAGTCTATTTTTTAAGGTACTATTTTTCTTTAGTATTTTTTTGAGTTCCCTTTAAAGAGGAGTTGACTTGTTTTTCATGATTTTCTTGCATCAGCCTCATTTTTTCCCCTAATTTTTGCTCTATTTCTCTTATTTGATTTTCAAAATTCTTTTTGAGCTCTTTCATGGACTGAGACCAATTTACATTTTTCCTGGAGGCTTTGGATGTAGGAGATTTGACTTTGTTGTCTTTTTCTGGTTGTATATTTTGGTCTTCCTTGTCACTAAAGTAAGAGTCTATAGTCTGATTCTTTTTCCTGTTTTTGCTCATTTTCATAGTCATTTACTTGAATTGTGAGCTCTTTGTCAGAGTAGTTCTCTGCTTCCACTGGGGGTGAGGGTTGTGTACTGTTAGTCATTTGATCCCCCCCAATCTATGGGTCTAGAGCTCCAGAAACAGTCATTGCCACTTGCACCTGCTGCTGCTTTGGCTGCTATGGGCTCCTCCACTCCCTCCACACCCTGGGGCTGGGGCTGGACCACTCTACTCTTTCACACAGGTCCCACTGATATTTTCCACTGACCTTTCAATTTGTCCTCGGCATTTTGGGATTGTGGAGTCTGGAAACCAACACAACTGCCAGAGATTCAGTTCCCCCAAAGCCTACTCAGGTCCTGTCTGTACTGGCCCAACTCATGCTGGACTGTGCTTTGCTCCCAGTGCAGAGCAATAGATGCTTCCTATTGACCTTCCAAGTCATCTTGGGCTGGAGATTTGCTTCATTCCATCATTCTGTGGGTTTTGAAGTTCTAGTCATTTATAACTGGTGTTTGACTGAGCTTTCAGGGAGAGCTCTAGCAAATCCATGGTTTTACTCAACCATCTTGTCTCTGCCCTCCAAATGTGTATTATTAAAAAAACAACTATAGAGATCTATCCAAAAAGCTTAGAGAACAAAAAAAATAGGATTAATCAATCAACAAGCACTTACTGTGTTTAAGGCAACACCAACACCAATAATGAAACAGTCCGTACTCTCATGGGGCTTACATTCTGAAGGGGGAAACAATGTGTGTGGATGTAAGCATGTGTAGAACAAGGATAAAGAGACAGTAGTAAAGACTCATGGGATTAGGAAAGGTTGAAGGTAGAAGGCATTGCTTGAGCTGCTTCTTGAAGGAAGGAAGTGATGTTATGAATCAGAGGTAAGGGGAAAATATGCTTCAGGCATGAGGAGCAGTCAGTCCTAAGACATGGTTGGTTAGTTATTGCCCTTCATTCTTGAAGAGGACAAAAATGACATCACCATGATAAAGTGAAGTTTCAGTGTTTACAACTGTGACTGATCAGAATAATACAAGTTGGAATTCTCTACCACAGATTGGACACAGATAGTCCATGTAAACATTTGGGGTGATTACTCCAAATTTGCATATCCTATGTTTCCTTAGTGTAGTTTCAATTCTGCTTAGCTCATAGAGCACAGCACCTTTTCTGATGTGGGCATACCATGTCGAGCGATCCTGTGCCAATGTCTCCCAGGTTGCACAGTCAAATCCAAAATTCTTGAGAGACACCTTGAGAGTGTCCTTGTATCACTTCTTCTGACCACCATGTGATCGCCTGCACCATGTGAGTTCTCCATAAAATAGTCTTTTGGGCAAAAGTACATTTTTATTCGAACAATGTGGTCAGCCCATTGGAGTTGTGCTCTCTGAAGCATAGTTTGAATGCTTGGCAGTTCAAATTGAGCATGGCCCTCGGTGTCTGGTACCTTATCCTGCCAGGTGATCCTCAGAATCTCTCTAAGACATGGAGTTGGGCATTGGAATGTCATATGTGAGGAACAGAGGGGTCTGAAGGAATCATGCACTGTTTGAGCTAAAAGTGAAGTTATAAATTCTACTTCTTATATACATCATTACCCTGCATGTCTCATAATCAAGAAGGAAGAACAACTGATATATAAATAAAATGGCAGAAACATCAATAACCCTGATAAGGGGTCTGGTCCTTTCTCCCTCTGGAGTTTACTGAAACCAGCTTGTAAAAGAAGAATTATTCCCATATTGTAAACTGGTCCTTATACTGCAGGGCAACTCATCTCTAGGGTGTCTAGTTACATGAGCAACATTCCCTGTGCTGGGAAAGTATCTTGTAGTAAACACTTATTGCAAACTGATGGTTGATATTCTTGAAGAAGAGTATTCATCAAAGTTCTGAATAGGACTGACACTGTGTTACAAGGTCATACAGTCCTTAAAATCCCATTCAGAGTCTTTCCTCAGTTTTCAGGAAGGCCTGCTCTAGAGGATCAAGGATCTTTAAGCCATGGCTGAGTAGAGTCACCATTGGCTGTAGTCTGACTACCAGGAAAGCTAGAAAAGTAATGGTTAATCTGAGGTTTCCTGTTTTCCCTGCCTGAGTTTAGTCATCCAATAAGAAGAAAGTATGTTGAATAGTTATCTAAATTATCATCATGGATTCCATGACGAGACTCCACTAACCATGTTTTCCAAACAGAAAGCTCCCAGACTATTAACTTACTGGAAATGGGTAAAGAAACAGATATGGACACAGATACTAAAGATGTTTAATTATAGATATAAAGCAGACACTATAGCATGGAGGCCAAAGGGGCCTACAAGTTGCCTTCCTTAACAAATACTTTATTGGTCTCCTTGCCAAGTAGAGATAAGTCAGCTTTAAATAAAATTGGTTTAAAATAGAAACTTATTTGCAAAACCTTACAAAAGATAAAGGTAAAAAAAAAATTATAAATGGTACCGCTTCTTAAAACAGACAGATGCAGTAGGAAAAAAAATAGGTATAAAGAAAGCTTCACTAGAAACCCTACTAAGTGAGATTATCCTGACATCATTTAAAGAAACTAGAAGGAGAACACTAAACAGATGAAAAATAGAAGAGTTCTGTCAGCATTTTATTTTCATCAGTAATGATAGCGGAGCAGCCCTATTTGGGCCCTAAGATCTCAATCCTCAGTGTTCAATAAGAGGAAGAGAAACCAGACTGAGGAACCCTGTCACTAAAGAAAATAAAGGCAGGAAGAGCAACCAGACCAGACTAAGAGGAGGCTAGTGCTTGAAACACCCCAGTTCTGAGGGTATTGAGGGACTGGTTCTCATGATGTCTGAAAAAGGGGAAAGTACCAAATAATTGGTGAAAATCATGGAGAATGTTAAACAAAAAAAGGTCAGTCAAGCAGATTAATAGCTACTGGACTGTGTGTCTACTTCTCCTTTTCTAAATCTTCTTGAGAATCATCTACTCATCCATCCAGAGTATTCTTTATGAAAATATGAGAGAGTAGCAGGTAGGCTTTTGCAAATGATATTCTATAGTAGAACATACCTTTATATTTATACAGTTGAAAGGTGTAGAGGACATTATTTCTTTTACTATGAAAAATTGACTCATTAGAACAAGAAGCAAAATTAAAGATTTCTATTTAACAAAGTATCTCCCTTGGATGAATTAAGATCACATAAGTTTCACTGATAAATGAAATAAGAGGTTATTTTGATTAATTATGCTCTTATTACCAAGATCAAGTGAAGCATAAAATTAGGAGAACTGTATTCAACAAATTTAAATCCAATTCACTTGCAAATCCTGTCATCACCTTCCTGATGTCATGATTCTCTTTGAGAATGGAGGACAAACAATAACTCAGCAAAAGTATTTACCACTAGTAAGAAGGATATCTAATACAGATGGTAAGGTGTGCTGGATGTTCTTATTTGGAGATAATACAATTACAAGTAGATCAAACAGAAAATTATAGCCCCTCTTAAATGAAATTCATAGTTAACCCAAAAGAATTCTCACCAACCACCCCCACAGAAGAAACCAAATGGATCTAGAATGCTTATTGTATCGAATATGGAATGAATAGCTCACTGATGGTTCTTTCAGATTGTACATTAGATGTTTTGGTCAGACACTGTGTGTGTTCAATAACTGGTTACAGAACTGAATAAAAGGAAGAGAGAAAGCTGAGTCACATTTGGAAAACTGGGCAGCACTTCGAATTATTCCAGATCTCTCTGAAACAATAGCCCATCTTTTTAACACCATTATTCTTTGGGTGAAACTCTATGGCTGTGAATCATAGAATATCACTTGAAGAAACAAAATTTGGGATCACCAAAAGGGTAATGGGCAAGGGCAGCTAGGAGTGCTGGGCTTGGAGTCAGGAAGACTTATCTGCCCAAGTTCTAATCTGGCCAAAGGCACTTACTAGCTGTGCAACCTTGGACAAGTCAGTTAACTCTGTTGGTTTCAGTTTCCTCATCTTTAAAATAAGCTGGAGAAGGAGATAGCAAATCATTCCAATCCCTTTGCCAAGGAAACCCAAAATTGGGATCATGAAGAACTAGTTGGACATGACTGAAAATGATTAAGCAACAACAAAAAGGGCCAGAGAGAGATGTATAGCGAGCTTACTAGTTTTTACCGACAATGATTTGCACGTGAAATGAGGTAAAAGAAACTATCTAAATGCAACCAATGATGTTGGCTTCAAATTATTGAAGCTAAAGCCCACATCCTTCCTTCCTGTTAACAATCTGTAAACTATAAAAGTGGAAAGTTATGTACTGTCAGTCACAATCACCCTGTGAGGTAAATCTGCTTACCAGTTTTGGTAAATGTATTTTGTCAGGCGGGGAGAGGGTGTTGTTAGAAAGTGTCTCATGTTAAAAAAAATCCATAAAAGAATAATTTAAAAACAAAAGATATTAATAATTTATCTTTCTAGAAAATATATTTTCTGAGAGATTTATAAGTGGCAAAGGAGATGAGATCATTTCAGAAAGCAAGAGCAAGGAAAAACAGATAGATAGCCTGCATACTGCACTGACCTTCTAGCTGTTCTAAGAACAAGACATTCCATCTCTCAAATCTGAGCATTTTTTCTTGTTCTGCCCCATACCTGGAATACTCTCCTTCCTCATCTCTGCCTCCTGGATTCCCTGGCTTCCTTTAAATACCCATTAAAATCCCATCTTCCACAGGAAACCTTTTTCAACCCCTCTTAATTCTTGTTCCTTTTCCCTATTAATTTTTCTCTTATTTATTCTATATATAGCTTTATTTTGGGGGGTTTTTGTGTCCCCCATTAAATTATAAGTTCTCTGAAGGTAGGGGCTGTCTTTGCTTGTTGTTGTATCTTCAGAGCTTAACATAGTACTTGGCACATAGCGGGTGCTTCATAGAGGTTTACTTACTTCCTGACTTACTGGTACCCACATGATATTAAGACATTTAGGGACAGCTAGGTGGTGTGGTGGATAGAGCACTGGCCCTGGAGTTAAGAGGACCTAAGTTCATTTGTGACCTCAGACACTTACCAGCTGTGTGACCCTGAGCAAGTCACTTAACCATTATTACGAGAGAGAGAGAGAGAGAGAGAGAGAGAGAGAGAGAGAGAGAGAGAGAGAGAGTCCTAGAGAGAAACTACTAGAAGAAGGTCCCTGGTGACTTGAATGTGTCTCCTATGGAATATTTCAGGGAAAATATGGATAAGAGCTGGGTGGTATGGTGTATATGGAGATATGTTGGACTTGGAGTCAGGAAACCTGAGTTCAAATGTAGTTTCGGATACCTACTATGTACTATTATGAGAGTAGGTACCTACCATCTCACCCTGAGCTAATGGCTTTCTTAGCCTCAGTTTCCTTATTTGTCCTCATCGTCCCCTCACGGGGATAATAAAAACACTTACTTTCTCCTAAGGTTGTGGTGAGAATTAAATAAAATAAATTGCAAACCTTACAGGATTGTAATATATGAACGCTAACTTGTCATGGGTGGTGTTGTTTTTAATCATAAAATACAAAGCTTGGCTGGATTATAATCTGCACCTTTGGAGTGAGTACCCTTGCCAATGAGCTCACAAATGCATTGAAGTATAATTTCCTATTTCAGCTAGAAAAGAACATTGACATCAAAATTTTCTTCCCCTAGTCACATCACACATTCTATGGTTGTTGTCCTGTGTTCTCAAAGAAGACCAAAGTGACATCATGTTGGAGCCAAAGTACAGTGTGTCTGACAGCGGCTGGGCAGGCCAGTAGCATCTCAGAAGACTCTACCACCAGTTGGGCACAAATAGCCCATGTGAACATTTGCAATTGAACATGTTCTATTACACCATATAGGAAACTGTTTCATGGGAGTAGTGGAAAATAAGGTTACAGGAAGCTCATGGGACCTCAGAAACAGAAAGAGAATCAGAAGTCATGTACAACCATCTAATCATCATCTAGTCTTAGCTTCAAGACATCTAGTGAAGGGAAAAACAGTTTCCCTTCCCCAGGCAGCCCTTTCCATCTTTGGACTGTTTTAATGATTAAGGAGCAATCAAATAAGGCTAAGAAACTTAGATTTCATCTGTTGGTAGTAGATAGCTATGGGAAGTTTGTGAGCAAAGTATGTGATGTGGTAAAAATACTGTTCAACAAAATTTAGCATTAATATTAGGAGGCAACATAGTATAGTAAATGGACTGCTAGCTGGTAGGCAGGACTTGTCTTTGTAAGTTCAAATCTGGCCTCAGACATTCACTAAGCAGTGTGATTATGGGCAAGTCACTTAACTCTGTTTGCCTCAGTTTCCTCATCTGCAAAATGAGCTGGAGAAGAAGATGACAAATCACTCCATTATCTTTGACAAGAAAATCTCCACTGAGGTCACAAAAGGTCAGACAGGATTGAAACAACTGAATAGCAGCAATAATAATACAGTAAAAAGAGGACTGGCAGAAGGTGCCATTCAGTTGTTTCAGCTGTGTCCAACACATCATGACCCAATTTGGGATTTTCTTGGCAAAGATACTGGCATGTTTTGCCATCTTCTCCTCATTTACAAATGATGAAACTGAGGCCAGCAGAATGAAGTGACTTGCCCAGGTTGACACAGCTAGTAAGTGTCTCAGGTCAGACTTGAACTCAGGAAGATGAGGCTTCCTGGCTTCATAACTGGCACTCTCTCTACCTTGCCACCTCACTGCCCCTGCACTACCTAGCTGGAATCAAAGGATCTGGGTTCAGATCCCACCTTTGACACTTGCCCATTTGGGGCAAATCACCACTCTTTCCCAAGGCCTCAGTTTCTCCATCTATACAGTGGAGGGGGGCAGAACAAGGTGGCCTATGAAATCCTTTCTATCTCTAGATCTATAAACCTCTGGATTGTTATGTTAACAGCACTGAAACAAAAGCACCTTTGTAACTCTAATGATATTCTGGAGATACCATATGATTTCAAGTGATGACCTCTCTCCCAGGATTCCAAACTATGGATGACCCAGAAGACTACAGAGAGATACAGAGAGAGCATAAATAGGCTGCTATAGATTATAGATATAGAACTGTGTGTGTGAAGTCATAAAAGATCTTGCCAAAGAAATGCAAAGAGATCAAGAGGCAATTTCCTGGCACACTGAGTGGACCCCAGAAGAGGATGTGCATGAAGATATGTAAATCACTTACATAGGATGAGAAGCTTTTGATGGGCTGAAATGAATAATCATATATTCATTGTAGTGTTAAAGTAATACTAGCCTGGACAGATAAACAGAATTCAATGCATTGTATACTCGTACATGCACATTAGTTCATATAGGATACCTCTTTGCAGGTATCTTCAGAACATCCCAGAGAGGTGGATGCCCTGGGAATTGTAAATATAAGATAAAGACATGTTAGGTCAGCATAGAAAGTCTCTGTGGAAAGCCTGTTTAAGAGAATATAGTTCCTGCTTTTCAATGGAAAACAAAAGAGAATAAACAAGCAACTTTTGTATGCTAACCTTTTTTTCCCATACAGGCAGCTCAGAGCCATATTTTTAACTGAACTAACTATGCCCAAGCTTATATTCGTCATTAAAGATTCATTAATGGAGCAGTTTAATGGCTCAGCACTTGGCTTGTGTCTCAGCTGAGGCTAACAAGATGGCATCTGTATCTATCTCTGTCTCTGTCTCTGTCTCTCTCTCTCTCGCTCGCAATAAAAATGATGTTCAAAAGCTAAATGGAACAAAGACAAAGTTAGATGCCACAAAACAAATGGTATAACAAGCACTGTGATTGGTTAAGGAAGTCAGAGTGAAACATGCCAGCTTGGAATAAGAGGAGATGGGTTTGAGTCTCCATTCTGCCCCTCATTGCTTGTCTGGGCAAATCATTTCCCCTCATTGAGACTCAGCTGCCTCTTCTGTAAAACTGGGGAACAGGACAAGATGATTTCTAAGGTCCCTTTCAGCTCAAAATCTATCACTTTAGGATTATAAGAGATGATAAAAATAGCTATTTCCCCTTTTAAAAAAAGTAGTGAAAAATCTCTGGACTGTGACCAAAGGCATTATGTCCTTTGTCACTCGGCTCTTCTCCCACCTGGGAGTTATAAGAGCTCCCATCTCAGATTTTCTTCCAGAAGTGAATAAATCTGAAGGGTACAAAAAGATAGGGAGGCAGAAAGAGGGAAGTAAATGTTCGTAGTCAGAATATCTGGGTTGCTTCAGGCAACTGGAACTGTCACAATAATAACTAATAATGAGTCAGAAGACCCTAGAGGCCTGAGCTTTAATGACTACCTGAAGTAGAGTAGCAGAAATATTTTGGCACAACTTAAAATTAGTAAATATCCGCAATCTTCTCCATCCAGTTATTTACAGTTTGGCATTCTTACAGTGGTACCTTTCAGGCTGAGTAGAGGCATCTGTAATAACTGCATCTATTTTTAGAAGATAGCTTCAGTGTCTTTTACCAAAAACATACCAAGTCACATGAAAAATGGGGAAGGGGAGAAGATGGGTAAAATTCAAGTTGTGCAGCAGAAAAATGAGTTCATTTTTAATATAAAAAAGACAATGTGGTGGCTGTAAGTTCCCACCTTTATCTTCTGTGATTCATAGATTGATTCTTTGTAGAACATTGTCAATTACTTCACTGATTGAATCTTCAAGTTACATGTCAGATATCTGAGTTCTAAACATTTCATAAGGAGAGAATTTATAGTAGAGATTCAATTATGATGCTACTGTATCTGTAGACTCCTGAATGGTACCAACAAGGAGATATTCAGGGGAGAGGGGAGGAAAAAGATTTTATGGTTAGGGATGGATACTTGAAAGTCAGAAACTGAACATTATAAGCTCTAAAAATACATGCTAAGTAACCACTCTGTCAGAAAATAATACACCACAGAGTTAGGTTTCCCACTTACAGAATGGAAAAGGACTCTTCTTGTTCTCTACTCTGGTGACTATATCTTTCCTAAAAATCTTCAAACTCTGGAGATTCGATCGAGACTGACAGAGATTAATCTTAGCCTTTTCCATCTAGGTCATTTGTGTGAATAGGATTCAGAAACTTTTTGCATACAGCAGTATACTTTGTTTCTTCCTGAGTCAGCATGGTTTCTGTCTTAAAACTCCTCACCATGAAGATGCCCAGAGCAAAACACCCAATTTCTACTCTCTTCACATTTGATGCTATTGTTAACTCATGGAAAGTCCCCTCCTAAGAACTGATCTAGCAATTTTGACACCCAGACTGGGGGTGGGGGGTGGAGAGGACAAGCTATGGAAAACTGCCACTCGAATCTTGCAATTTTGATGTAAATATAATGCAAAGAGTGATTAAGTAATAATGAAATAACTTTAGCAGCTAGGTGATGCAGTGGATAGAGCATTGAGCCTGAGATAAGGAAGATGAGTTCAAATCCAACCTCAGATACTTCCTGACTGCATCACTTTGGGCAAGTCACTTAACTGCAGTTTGCCTCTATTTCTTCAACTGAAAAACGGGAATAAAAACAGTATCTTCCCTCCACCCCCTCTACCCCGGATTGTTGTGAAGGTCATTTGAGTAAAGATGCCTGACTCATTTTGTTGTAGTTGTTCAATGGTATCCGACTTTCCAAGACCACATGGATCATAGCATGCCAAACTCTTTTATCCCCCACTATTTCTCAAAATCTGTTCAAGTATCATGTTTCTGTGATACCATCTATCCATCTCATCCTCTTCCATCCCCTTTATCTTTTGTCATCAATCTTTTCTAATATCAGGGTCTTTTCCGATGAGTCCCATCTTCTCATTATACAGCCTTTAAGCTTCAGTTTCAGTATTTGACCTTCCAGTGAATAGCCTGAATTAATTTTTTTTAAGTTCTGACTGATGCGACTTCCTTGCTGTCCGAGGGATCCTCAGAAGTCTTCTCTAGCACCTCGTTTAAAAACATCAATTCTGTGGTGCTCAGCTAACCTAGTCCAGTTCTCACAACCAAACGTTACTTCTGGAGAAACCATAGTTTGACTGTACGGACCTTGGTTGGCTAAGCGATGTCTCTGTATTTTAGTATGCTGTCCAGATTTACCATAACTTTCCTTCCAAGGAGAAAACGTCTTTTAATTTCATGGCTGCAGTCATTGTCTGCAGTGATCTTTGAGCTCAAGAAAATAAAATCTGACACTATTTCCACACAGTAGGTGCTATATAGATGCTTCTTTTGTTGTTGTTTTAGTTGTGTCTGACTCTTTGTGACACCTTTTAGGGTTTTCTTGGTGAAGATACTGGAGTAGTTTGCCATTTCCTTTTCCAACTTATTTTATAGATGAGGAAACTGAGGCCTACAGGGTTAAGTGACTTGCCCAGTGTCACAGAGTTAGTAAAGTGTTTGAATTCGGATTTGAATTCAGATCCAGCACTCTATCCACTATGCTACCTAGTTCCCTGAATATAGATACTAGCTGTTCCTATTATCATTGCTGCCATCATTATCGTCGTCATCACCATCATTATAAATTCGGTTGAATGGGGGAAGAAGGGATAAGTTACTTTAATGATTAATAAGTATTTTTAAACAATCCTTGGAATATCACATGATCATGTACAGAAACATGATCAGAATAGAAAATCATGAAAAGACCTACAGAAAATGATGCAAAGTGAAGTAAGCAGAACAAGGAAAATAATATACATAAAAACTACAGCAGTGTGCAGGGGAAGAACAACCACAAACCAGGCAACATTGAATTGTGAATTTTTTTAAAAACTTGATAAAAAGAAAAGATGCAAAAAAGGTATTTCCTTTCTCTCTCCTCCTCCTTCCACCCCAACTCCTTTACAAAAGCCAGAGTTGGTGGATATGGAACATTGAATATAATATCATATTTTTTCAATGTGTTAATTAGTTTTCCTGATTTTTTTATTTCAAATTTCTCTTTAAAAGGCAATTCTTTGGAACTTTCAGTTCCCACATGGTGGAGTAAGGCAAGAGCTTCCTGGAGCCCTCTAAAAATTTCCTTCTAAACAATGTTTAAAATGCCTCAGAAACAGTTTAGGAGTGGAGAAGCAGCTTACCAGCACAGCAAGGGACATAAAATGCAGCACTAAATTTAGTAATTTAGTATTTGATAAACCCAAAGATTCAAGCTTCTGTGACAAAAATTCATTATTTGACAAAAACTTCTGGAAAAACTGGAAAATAGTATAGTAGAAATGAGGTATAGACCAACATCTCATGCCATATACCAAGATAAAGACAAAATGGTTACATAACTTATACATAAAAGGTGATATCATAAGAAAATTAGGAGATCATGAAATAATTTACCAGTCAGATCTATGTAAAAGGGAAGAATTTAGGACCAAAGAAGATATTGGGAACATTATGAAATGAAAAATGGATAGTTTTGATTACATAAAATTTAAAAGGTTTTGCACAAACAAAACCAATGTGACAAAAATTAGAAGGAAAGCAAAAAAAAAAACTGGGGAAAATGTTTTACATCAAGTATCTTAGATAAAGACCTCATTTCTCAAATATATAGAGAACTGAGTCAAATTTATAAGAATACAAATCATTCCCCAATTAATAAATGGTCAAAGGATATGAACAGGCAATTTTCAAAGAAAGCAAAACTATGTATAACCATGTGAAAAAATTATTTAAATCACTATTGATTAGAGAAACAGAAATCAAAGCAATTCTGAGGTGCCACCTCATACCCATCAGATTGGCTAATATGACCAAAAAAAAAATGATAAATGTTGTAGGAAATGTAGAAAAACTGGGATACTAATGCATTGTTGGTGGAGCTGAGAACTTATATAACCATCCTGGAGAGCAATTTGGATCTATGCCCAAAGGACAATCAGATTGTGCATATCCTTTGATCTAGCAATACCACTACTAAATTTGTATCCCAAAGAGATTTTTTTTAAAGGGAAAAAAAACCTATTTATAAAAAAAATATTTATAGCAACTCTGTGGTGTCAAAGAATCAAAAATTGAGGGGATCCTCATCATTTGGGGGATAGTGGCTAAACAGGTAGTGGTATATGCTTGTAATGAAATATTATTGCAGTATAACAAATGACTAGCAGGATGATTTCAGAAAACCTGGAAAGGCTTATGTAAACTGATACAAAGTGAAATAAGCAGAACTGGGATAACACTGTACATAATAACAGTGATACTGTATGATGAACAACTTTCAATGACTTAGCTATTCTCATTAATACAATCCCAAAAGGACTTATGAGGAAAAATGTTATCTTCCTACAGAAGAAGAACTGATAGTGTCTGAATACAGATTGAAGCATACTATTTTTCTCTTCCTTTCTTTTTTCTTTATCTTTCTTTCTCTCTCTTTCTTTCACTTTTCTTGCCCAAAATAACTAATGTGGAAATGTTTTACAGCCTATATTAGATTGCTTACCATCTCAGGAAGGGAGGAGGAAGAAAGGGAAGAAGGGATAAAATTTGGAACTCAAAACTTTTTTTAAAAAAAGGATGTTTAAATTTTTTTATATGTAATTGGAGAGAAAATAATTTTTTTTAAAAAAAAGCAATTCTTTCTTATAAAAGATGACTCTCTAAGAATAGGTAGGGAGTTATACAGAAGGAAATCTAGGTGATATGAAAACAAAATAAGTCAGAATTAGAATGCATTTTTAAAATAATCCTCTAGATCTGGTAAGTTGCTATTTTAGTTAATTGGTCTTGCTAATGAGTTGCAAGATCCTAGTTAGTATTTCTAAACTTTTGAAGGAATGCACATTTTAAATTTCTATGCCTAATAAATTTCTTTCAGTGCCTCTGGGCAACATTCCTTTCATCTTGCAAGAATTACAGTTCTGCCCAAACTAAGGACTCTAGGTGGTCTTGTAGTGGGGTTGGTAATTTTTCTTTTTCTGGCTAAGCAGCAACACTAGGGAGTTCTCAGCTTCCTTCATCTATCCTCCTACAACTCCTTGTCTGGGGAAGTAGCCCCAGGTGATTTTAATAACTCCCTCAAGTTGGTTTTCATGGCCTGAGGGTTTAATGGAGAAAAAATGGAAAGTTTTGTCAAATGTCTAGACTTATGAGAACTAATGGCATGGGTATGAAGCACACACTATTCAATGTTCCCCTCTGATCTTCCCTCAGTTGTGACTTCCTGTCAAGTCAGTCATCGAATAAGCATTTATTAAGCATCTGTTGTGTTCCAGGCACTGTGCTAAGTACTGGGAATGAATAGAAAGGCAAAAAGACAGTCCCTGCCCTAGAAAAGAGTGCACAATCTAATCGGGCAGAAAACAAGCAAACCAATATGTAAAAGTAAGCTATATACAGAATAAATAAGAAATAGAAAACAGAAGGCACTAGAACTGGGATTAGAAATAATAAAGTAAACTCAGATTTACCTATGAACTTTCCTAGCTAGGAGGTAGGAATGGTGAGGGAGCAGGGGCAGATGAGTGGTATAGTGGATAGTGCACTGGGCTTGGAATCAGGAAGACTCATTTTCCTAAGTGTAAATCTGGCCTCAGACACTTCCTAGCTATGTGACCCCGGGCAAGTTACTTAACCCTATTTACCTTCGTTTCCCCATCTGTAAAATGAACTGGAAAAGAAAATGGCAAACCACTCCAATATCTCTGCCAAGAAAACCCCAAATTGGGTCACAAAGAGTCAGACAAAACTGAAAAATGAGTCAACAACTTTCCTAGCCCATATAACTGTAGCAGCTACTTCCCCTTGTCCTAGAAATCTAGCATTGCGTATTCACTATGTCTCTATCCCTACACACATTTCTGTGACACAGGTATCCCATTCTTCCTCATGACTCTTCAAATTTCGCTCTATTGCAAGACTATTGTGCAAGTCATCTTGCCCCACGACTATTTACCCTCATTGTGCTGTCATTGACCCACACTAGTGTAGCCTTGCATGTACCCAGGTCAAACTTTAAAAAGCAAATTCTTCCATTATTCTAAGAAATCTTGTACGTCAAATGTCCTGACCTGTGTCCCTATTAGTTTAGCATTCCTGTGACTTTCTGAAACGTTCTCAATCTTTTATAACTCCTATTTTATTGATTTCTTCATCCTGTCTTCCACTACCACCCTCAACTCCCATTCCCTGTTCCTTAAGATAAATTGCTTAGAAAAATACTGAGGCTATAGACTCCTTAATCGCACTACTAATAACTCGGAAACTAGCGTATCTACAGAGTCTCATCTTTGGGCATGGACCAGCTGCTGCTTCCAACTCCTGTCATTTTTCTTTCTTCAAATTTTAACTGTAGCTCCTATAACATCCAGGTTGTGGGGAAATGGGATGTGAAATTGGGAATTTCACAATGACTCAACCTTGTATCACATATGGAGACCGAGTCAAGGATGAGAGGGCCATGTTGATGTTTCTGATTGCTAGGTAAATTCATATGTGATTTTAAGGACTTTGGGTACAATTGTATAGAAAAGAATTTAGAGTCTGACCTGGTATTTGAGCTATAAGACAGAGCTCTGAAGCATCCTCTGATTAGAGATGAACTCCCAACAGAAAAGAGGTTTCCACTCTGAAAAGGAACTTCACTGACATTGATCTGCTAATTTACCTGTTAGAAGCAGTAGTGACATGTTAAAGAATGGCAAGTGGAGAAAACTTAGAGGGCACGAGTAGACACTATGTTCCATGGACCTACAGGAGGCAGTATTGCTGGGACCATTACATAATACATGACTGTAAGTGACTAACAAGTCTCTAGAAAAAATGCTAATGGGCTTTCTCATCACCAGTGATAGAGCCTGAGGGCGATGCCATCCCGAGTCCACACTGAGGGATGCCCAAGAAGTTCCAGGGCGAGAACACCAAGTCAGCTGCAGGTTGAGTGAGGAAGGCCAAGGTCAAAGCAGCAGCTGATGCCAAGCTGCTGTAGGAACTGGAGGATGCCTATTGAAGGATGATGACAAACACATCATGAGGAAGGAGCAGAGGAAGAAGGAGAAGGAAAAGCGCCATCTAGAGCAACTGGAACCAAAGAAAGAGTTGCAAAGACTCCTGGAAGAAGAAGACTCCTAGCTGAAGGGGAAATCGCCCAAGCCGCTGACACCAGGCAAAGTGACCAGGGCCCAGACAGAGGAGAAGCTCCGCTGAGACCAGCAACAGAAGGAAAATGAGGAGACAGTGGACAAACCAAAAAGTTACCTTGAAGTACCTTTGGAGGAGAATGTCAACCGCCACATCCCCAAGGGGGGAGTGTGGAAGCCAGAACCATTGAAGATGCCATAGCTGTCTTCAGTGTTAATGACAACTCTGACCACTACCCTGAGTGCTGCATGAAAGCTGCTTTTACTGCCTTTGAGAAGTTGCACTTGCCAAGACTGAAGGAGAACCCCAGTATGCATCTGTCCCACCTGAAACAGCTGTTGAAGAAAGAGTGGATAAAGTCCCCTGACAACCCCATGAACCAATAGACCATGGCCTACAATGCCCAGAAATAGAACTTGGAGAATGGTAACAGGCAGGGGAAGAGAGGGGACCCACCCTACTCTGTACCACTGACTCCCAGGCCCTCAAATTCAGGTTTTGGGGGACAGAGAATAACAGCCCCAGATAGAAAAAGTGGAATTTTTTAAAACACATTTCCCTCACCTGTTCTCAGCGCTATTGATTAAAAGAAGAGTCACCACCAAAAAAAAAATGCTAATGATGAGGACTGATATTTTCCATGAGATCCCATGAGAACTTATTATATAGATTCACGGAATTTCAGAGTGGAGACCCCAATGGTCATTTGTTTCGTTTATCATGAAAAGGATTCCTTCTTTAACATAGGTGTAGAGTGTAATAGTCAAGCAAGTTCTGCTGTTGAGTTTGAGGACCTGTATTCATCTCCCACCTTTGACATTTAACTAATTGTATTAACCTGGCCAAGTCACCTTAATCTCCCTAGACCTCAGTTTCCTCATGGGATGATTAGACTAGATGAATTCTGAAGGTCACTTCGCATTCTAGATCTGGGGTCCATATCTGATATATAGTCATTTAGGTTTTGCTGCAAGACCACTATCTGTTGATGCTGGGTTCTTTTGGGGGAGGGTGGGGAGGGGCTGGAGATTTCATAGCAGTGGCAAAATGTAGACAATTGTTTAGATATGTATGAACTGGTGTGGAGCAAAATATGCAGAATCAGGATAACAATTATAACAATATAAAAGAAAACATTAAGGAACTCCATAACCTTGACCGATGCAGTGACTTCAGATGACTCGTGGTGAAGCTTACATCCCCCTTTCCAGCAATGACATGGTAGACTTTGGGTGCAGAATGAGTCACTCATTTTCAGATATGATAAATACACTGTCTTGTTTTTCATTGTTCTATTTGGTACAAGGGAGGGTTCTTTAGGGGTGGCGACAGCAGGGAGCATTGGGAAATGGCTTTCAATTGAAATATTCAAACAGATTTGTCACCTTATCGATGTGGATGTTCCCTCCAGTAAAGCAGAACACAGCCTAATCATGCCTGCCCATCCTACGCTATCCTTATCCATGTCATCCTGTAAGGTTACTATAGGTGGTCTACCTAACATCCTGGAGATCTATCGTTCCTGGAATGACGAAGATGCCAATGGAGCACTCAAGATATCTATCTGTCATTCCTTGCCCTCAACAAACAACTAGCCCTTCTTCTTAGCATCCATTTTCCTGTTGTCAATTTTTGCTTCTATTTTACTTTGAAGTCCCTTGTTAGATATAAGTTACAGCCTGCTCATAGGCACTATGCATCTTTCCAATGTCCTCTGTGGAATATTCATTTTTAATTCTTCAGAGACTGTTGTATTCTATTTCTCATAACCATACAATACCAGTACAATGTTGGTATTAATAATGTGGGCTTCAGCTTACAGGAAAAGCTTGGGGTCATTAAAGTATATTTGTAATATCTTGAAGACAATTTAGTCTGTTCTGTTTAATTCTCAACTCAACTCCTTCCCCACTTTGTACAACTTTCCCAAATATACATAATGATAGACAGATTCAATAGATAAATATATGCGTGTCATAATCTTTGCAACAGACATTCTCCATCCATTTGGTCTCTATCATGCACCATATCAAACTCTTTGGAAGGGCTATGAATTCCTTCCAAGAAGCTCTGAAATGTTTCAGTACTTGATCAACTATGTCATATATAGCCTATATTCTTATAATCTCCTTCCAAATATAGAAAGGAAACCCAGATAAGTTCCAAAGGTTTGCTAGTACTCATATTCCACAAATATGTAGCTAGTTTCTCACCATATGTAAAGTCTTTTCTTGATCCATATGTCCAAAATCTTCATGGAAAGCTTTTATGGACATAGAGCAACATATTTTGGATGCTACCAACTGCTTCAGGGAGATAATATTTTTTAAATTCATTTAATTCAAAAAGAAAAAAATTAAAAGAAATTTTAACCAGGGATAATGTCTGCTATCCTTGCTACTGTGAAGGCTAATGCTTGTAAATCTCTTGAACTCAGGAGTTCTGAGCCAAAGTGTACCAAGCCAATCAGGTGTCAATACTAAGTTAAGCATTGATGTAGTGAAATCCCAGGAGTAGCATATGAACTATGGTCAGAAATGGAGCAGGTTAAAGCCTCTATCCTGATCAGAGTGAGATTGGGCCCAGAGGTAATGTAACCACACCATGACTGGGCCTATAGCACCTACCACCCAGGGTTATTGCAAGAATGTGATAATTTTTGTAAAGCATTTAGCACAGTGCCTTGTACATAGGAAGCATTTCACAAATGCTTGTTCCCCTCCCCCACTTTCAGGCTGTTTAGGTAAGCAAGTCATTCTCAGAGTAGATTAGGAACGTGGGAATTACATAAAACAAAAATATGTTTCTTAAAAGTCTATAAATCAAATAAATCTTTTTAAAACTAGTTCAGTGTATCAGGGAATGGCATTATAAACAGGAATTCTATAGTAAAATTTTTTATGCAATAAAATAAAAAGGTTTTTAAATTATAAAGTGAATAATCACACCTCAAATTAGGGCATAATTTGGGCAGTGGTTTTATGAAATTTAGATTTTCATGCATTGGATTTTCTTGGCATTGGATGCATAGAATTCTTTTAAATGACTAAATGCTTCCCCCACCCCCCACCTCCGGTTTTTGCACTTATTTGTATATAACACTACGTTAGACAATAGGGCTACAAAGAGGAGAGCATTATAGTCCCTGTTTAAGGATCTCCTATTCTAATGAAGAGACAATACAAGTAGAAAGTTTTAGCAGAAAGTCTTATAGAAAGGCTAAGAGTCCTTAGGTTTCGGTGGCATAGAAGAAGGCAATTCATTTTCTTTAAGGTAATTTTAATTGATCAAATGGGGGCAGGAGAGTAGACTGAGATAAGGCTAGAAAGGTAGGGTGTCATCATATTGGAACGAGGTAGGCAAAGATTAAACTTTAGTTGGTAGGTAGTAGGATGCCATTAGAGGATTTTGAACAAGGAGTGGCATGACCTATTATGAGGAAGGTAAATATGATACTAATATAAATGGCTCTTTAGAACAGGTAGAAACAAAGGAAGGAAAGATTCTATTGCACTATTCTGGAAGACTGGTAACAGAAGTTTATACTGGTTGGCCGTGGGATTAGAGAGGGGTGAGGCAAGAGGAGGAAAGATTTTGAATGTCTTTGAGTGGATGAGTGAGGATGCCTTCGAGAGAAATAAAGCAATCAGGAGTCCAAGGTTGTGAAGGAAAGTTTTTAAGCTCAGTTGTAAACATTTTGAATTTGAGATACCAGGGATATTTCAAAGTGGAGATGTCTTGAGTAAATTGAGAATAGATGAAGAGAATAGAGAAGAGGACTGAGGACCAGTCCCTGAAGAGTGTTCACCATGGGGTGGAAACAAAAATGATGTCATTAGAGAGACAGAGCAGAATCAGGTGGCATCTTAGAAACTAAAAGAAGAGAGAATATCTAGAAGAAAGAGGTGCTCCAGTAATCCCAGACTCTGAAGAGAAATCTAGGAGGATGAGGACTAGGGGGAAACAGTCCATTGGATTTGACAATTAAGAGGTTATTATTGACCTTTGACAGCATGCCTTTAGGACAGTGATGGATCTATAGTTCAGATTTCAAGGGACTGAGAGACAGAATAGTAAAGGCTTTAGGTACAGACAACTTTTTTCCCCTAAAAGTTTGACAGTGAAAAGGAGGAGAGCAAGGGGAAGTAGGCTAGCTGAAGTAAAAGGCTACTTTCCAAACTCCTGGAAAGAGGAGACTCACCAGTTCAACCTGGCCCATTGTTCTATAAATATCTTCAGGTAACATTCTTCCCAGACACCAGAGTGGGTGGAATCATGAATCATAAATACAGAAAAGTTTGGTTTAGTTCTATGTCAAATTATTTGCCACCAAATTTAAGACTGCCTTTAAAAATCATTCATTGATTCATTCATTTAGCTAGTTAGCTAGTTAGGTAGTTTAACTAACTATTTTACAAAGATTGAATCAGAAAGTTGTCTTTATTCTAAGCACTGTGTAACAAGTAGCTAACAATCCCTCCGGGGAAGTATTTGGAGAAAAGTGAACTGAGAAAATGGGAAAATCGGTGGGAGTCTGGATGAATTAGATTCATTACATTTTGGTCCTACCATCCGTTGTCAGTAACCTAACTCTGTACTGAATACAGGCTTAGCATATGGACAAGCCAGTGGGAGTGTATGCCCCCAAATCAATGGGAGGATTGTGGCCTGGAGCCTTATGATGCTAGAATGAATAAAGATCGCCAAGCTGAAATGGATACTGCTGATTTGAGATTTTCATCTATGTCAGAGAGAAATAAATAAAACTAGGGGAAAATGCACTCAAAGAACTGTGACATAGAAAAGCCAGGAGGCAACCAGGAAAGAAAAGTAAATGACAGAGAAGGAGAGAATAAACAGAAAGGGAAATGAGATTTTTAAAGAGAAAGATAACAAATAGAAGGATATAGGTTAGAGAGTAGTTAGGTGGTACAATGGATAGAATGTTGGACCTGGAATCAGGAAGATCTGAGTTCAAATCTAGTCTCAGACACTTACTAGCTGTGTGACCCTGGGCAAGTCATAGTTTGCCTCAGTTTCCTCATCTGTAAAATGAGTTGAAGGAACCCAGTATCTTTGCCAAGAAAATCCCAAATGGAGTCATGACAAGTTGGCCATGACTGAAAAATGACTGAACTTCCTTGCCTAAGACTGTAAACTTTAAAGGAGGATGTGTGATATATACCTTGGACCTTTAGTACAGTGCTCAGCAAGTGCCTAAGAAATGTTTACTGAAGTTAATTAAATACTCCTACCTTATTTCTGTGGGCAGTTGGCGATGCAGGAGGTAGAGCACTGGGCCTGAAGTCAGAAAGACCTCAGTTCAAATCCGGTCTCAGACACTTACTAGTTGTATGACCTTGGTCAAGTCACTTAACCTTGGTCTACCTCAGTTTTCTCAACTATAAAATGTAGATCACAATAGCACCTTCCTCCTAGGGTTCTTGTGAAGACTGCATCTCTCTCTTCTGTTTGAGTTCTCTCCTTCTTCGCTGGGCTTAAGTCCAGCAAAAGGGAAGAATTACTCACTGACAAAGATGGTCCCCATCATCACTAACACAGGAGTTTTTCTATACCTCGTCCCCTCCTATTTCTTTAGGGAACACCAGAAGCCTCTGTAAAGGTGGACCTGGATAGTCCAGACATAAGAAAAACTGTGGATCCTTTGTCTTCACACCTTGGTCATACCCTATTGGCACTGGGCCTTTGCACACATAGAAAAGCTCCTTTCCAAATGTAAGAGGAGAAATCTGCTACTCCCTCTTCATAACCATGTTATCACCATGTAGCTTTTCTGCATCATGCTTACATATGGAAAATCTGTGTTGTGACTGGAACAGGATGATGACAACCAAAAGTCTTGGAAGGCAGATCAAGTGTGATGAAAGTCATGTTGGGCAGTGGAGACACATGTAGGAATAATCAAAGGAGAGAGACTGAGTTTTAAAACTCCCAGGAAGCTTGTGTTTGGAGTAGGAGTTAAGAGGAGTGACGGGAATTCAGTCAGAGATAGTTGGCCCAGAACTCAGGGAAACTGACCTGGAAAACTGAGTAAAACATGTGCCAATGGAGAGTCTT
Organism: Potorous gilbertii; assembly: GCA_028658325.1. NCBI lineage: Eukaryota > Metazoa > Chordata > Mammalia > Diprotodontia > Potoroidae > Potorous > Potorous gilbertii. The sequence goes on along the minus strand of CM053771.1, from coordinate 162,349,249 downwards.
TATTCTCAGCCCCACTAGTCATTTCCCTTTCCAAGCATACTGCCCCAAACTTGCATGGTTGCATTCCGTATCTCCTTCCCCAAATAATCACCACCCTCCCTACTTCCTCTGGATTTCCTGGCATTTGTATTCCCTATTTCTTTTTTTTTTATTTCAGTTTCATCGTGTTTCCTTTCTCATACTTGCCCCTTGCTAGTACAAGATGAGAGAATAAAGAGGGGCAGACATCAAAGCAGGAAGAGAAAAGGATTTGAATTTAGTATCTTTACCTTCATCTCTCCCAGTCTACCCCAGAGCATCCCTAAAAAATAAAAAAGCACCTTTCTAGTCATGTGCTTCTCCAAAAAGTATGATTTCTCCATTCCTGGAAGAATATAAAGCCTCAGGCAGATTGTCTCTCCTCCATTTTGTATTACACAAGGAAATGCTTCCTTCCTTTAGCAAGAATAATTAAGAATTGAGTAAATCACGTAGAATGAGTTTAGCATGCTCCAGTGTACCCAGCAGGTGTTCCCTAACTGTAGTTAACTGACCTATAGTCAATTACCTATCAATAGATTATTTGATCTCCCTTTTCCCTGTGGCCATGGATGATCAAACATTGGCCATCTTGCAGTTCTTTCACTTTGCAATATGTACATCAGTGAAAAAAGATCTAATCAGCTCTTCCACTGAGAGGTAGATTGTGCCCCTGTTGATGGATTGATACTATAACTTTCTACTGTAAATCAAAAAGGCAGAGATTACTCTTGAATGAAATCTTTGTTCCTTTATTAATACTGAAAACTAGCATTCTCCCAGAACATTATTTTTTATGTACCTGTGAGCACAGAGCATGATGGATGTGTCTTTGGGAATTAATGTTGTAATTAAAGAATTTATCCCTTATACATTCTCTTGCTAGTGACTGCAGGGTATATTTTATCTACTTTTCTCTGCAGAATTGATGAACCTTCAGCCCTGTTGCTGTATAATAAAAATGCTCACAAAAATTTGTTGTAAATAAGAACTACATCTTGAAACAAGTTTCCCATCAAATAAGGAGAATTCTATGTAGGTAATGTGAAACCCTTTTTTCTTGCCAAACATTCTCTCTTTTTAAAATAGAAGTTAAACATATGTTTGGTAGGTTTATAGCTATGGAGGTTGGCACTAAGTGTTTTTAAAGCAATGTGTAGAATTTATTATATGCTTTTTAAAATATCTTAATATATTTTATATTAAAAATAATGTTCTATTTTTCTTCAATTATATATAAAACTTATTTGGAAATTTATTGTTTTATTTTTAAGTTTTGAGATTCAAATTGTTATTTAAAATAATCTGATACTGGCTAAGAAATAGAGTGGTGGCTCAGCGGAATATATTAGGTACACAATATATTGTAGTAAATAACCATAGTAATTTAGTGTTTGATAAATCCAAAGATCTAATCTTTTGGGACAAAAGCTCATTATTTGACAAAAATTCTGAGAAAACTGAAAACCACAGGCAACTAGATGGTACAGCAGATAGAGCACCAGCTCTGGAGTCAGGAGGACTTGAGTTCAAATCTAGCCTCAGACATGACACTTACTAGCTATATGACCCTGGGCAAGTCACTTAACCAAAATTGTCTCACCAAAAAAAAAAAAAGAAAGAAAGAAAGAAAAAGAAAAAAGAAAACTGGAAAACAATGTGGCAGAAACTAGATATAGACCAACATTACACATGTATACCAAGATAAGGACAAAATGGGTACATGATTTATACATGAGGAATGATACTGTAAGCAAATTAGGAGAGCATGGAATAGTTTACCTGTTAGATCTATGGATAAGGGAAGAATTCAGGACCAAACAAGATATAAAGAACATTATGAAATGTGAAATGGATAATTTTTGTTATATAAAATTAAAAAGGTTTTGCACAAAGAAAACCAATGCAACCAGAATTGGAAGGAAAGCAAAAAACTGAGGGGGGCAGGGTGGGAATTTACAGCAAGTATCTCTAGTTGGCACTGAGTAGTAAGAGTTGAAGTCACCCTCGCTTAGTCTTGGATATCAATATCCTCACCCAAAACCATTCTTAGCAATATACCAGCTTGTCTAGGATTATCAATTAGCATATGTCTTCAGAGTTTGGCAAATGAAGTGGTTAAGAAATTGTATTTGAAACTGATAATTGGGATAGGGATGGAATGTCTTAGCATTAACTATGTAGAGAGGTATGAAGATCTGAGTGTGAATCCTATTTCAGACATCTATTCATGGTACAATGGAAGCAAAGTAATTTTACCTATCTGAGTCTCAGTTTCCTCATCTGTATAACTGAGTTAATAATAACACCTATCCATAAGGGTTGTTATAAGGACCAAATGAGACAATTAATGTAAAGTGGTTTGCAGAGGAAATTCTGGTAAAATGGTAGAGTGAGAGGGATCCTAGGGTTAACTTCCCTCTACCACATACAAGAAAAAAGCTGAAAAATATGGAAAACCAAGAAATGACAGAAAGGGGAAAAATTAAAGCACCTACCACAAGGTAATTCTTACAGGAAAACGTAACTGAAAACCAATTTGCCAGCCCATAAAACTTAGGGCTGTTGAAATTTTAGGCACTGACTTTTGGAGTTAGTTTCTTGGATGGGTACCAGAAGGACCTCACTTCCAGAGAGGTTGAGACCTGTGAATCATACTAACCTGAGGGCTCAAGAAGAAAAGACTCTAAAGGAGAATGGAGATTAAGAAATAAAGAAATGGAAAAGGAACTCTCTAATACAGCGCAGGAGGAAACAGGTGGGCAAGAGAAGGGAGAGAAAAATGAAGAAGAGGTACAAAGGCAAAGGCTTCTTGGAGCACTCCTCATATTAGTGTCCTGGACCCCCTCCTCCAAGTCAGTCTTTGATGACTAGCCCCGCTGAGGCCATCATGGAGACTGAAGAAAATCAGTCATAGCAAAAAGGTAGAAGACCAGAAAAGTGGAATGAGTAAAGATGGGCTACTTGACAGTGACCATCTGGAAGGTTCCCAGCTTGTCATCCTCATCCTCTGAGGGCCACAGACCTGTATAGTCCTGAGGATCTAAGAGAACAGATGACAGACAATGAGGAGTGAGGAAAGGGCACAAAGGTATTTGACTTTCAAAAGAGAAAAGATTGACAGTAAAAACAAAAAAAAAAGCAGTAAACATTTTCAGCAAGAACATCAAGGAAAATCAAGAGTTATTGATAAAGATAGACAAGAATTAACAGGATGAAAAATAAACAAATGTTCAATGAAAAGTGGCAAAAAAGTGGCTTAGCCCCAAATATTGCTTTCAAAAATCTGATTATTTCTTATGAGGCCCATATTCTGTATACAGATAACTCTCGTAACTAATTTTGCAAAAATGGAAGAATAGTTATATACGCTGATAGTAGGTACTTACACTGGTAGTCTTTTCTTACATAGTCTTTAAATACCCTTGGAATGACTTTGCTTAGTTGGATGTCTTGCAAAACTTCCTTTAAATTGCTTAAATCTTCCACTGACTCTATCTGCTTTCAAGTCAAGTTGACAAAAATTTATTAAGTATTTTTCTGTTTCAGATACTGTGCTAAGCACTGTTTGCAAGGAGCTCACCATCTAGTAGGGAAAAAAACATGTAAATAACTGTATACAAACAAGATATATACAGAATATATTATAAAACATCTCCAAAGGCAGGTACTAACATTAAGAAGGATCAAAAAAAAGATTTTGTGCAGAAGATGGCATTTTTGCTGAAGCTTTAGATTTTATCTAAAGACTTGCTTTATGAGAAAACATTGCTCATACTTGTCCATCATCCTTTGAAAAGATTTACAAATCCGTTTACATATGAACCCAGAGTTGGTTTTGGCAGCTACCTTTTCATTTGGCAAGTAAGTTGGGTATTTGCTGACAAATGTGTTTTTGGTTTTGTTTTGTTTTTTTGCAATTAGCATACATTGGTTAAACTTCTGTCCCTAATTTTTATAATCAGTATCAATCACTTCTATTATCCAGATTACATTTTCCCATTTTTAAAAAAAATATGTATTTATCATTCAGAATTGACTTCTTTCAATTATGCATGCTTTTTGTGTATATGAGTGTATATCTATGAAGATATATATATATATATATATATATATATATATATATATATATATATATATAAGTAAAAGTTAGAAAAAAGAACCATGATGAGAAATATATGTGCAGATTTCTCATCATTGTTCTTTCTTTTAAATTTTTACTAGGTTTGGTATTAGCTCTGACAAATTAAGGGTCTGTCTATATACAGACAGCTGAATCAGGAATTACTCCCACATCAATAACAAGCCTTTTCTTGTCTGTTAAATTCTTTAAAACTTTTTGCAATTATTTGGAGTTTGTCATGTATATTGCTTGCCAAGCTTTTCTCAAAGAAAGTGTTCATGGTATAAAGAAGACTTAATGTAATCTTAAAGTCTTAAACACCTTTCATTCCTTATTTCTGAAGCATGCTTTCCCATGTATTTTCCCCGTATTCACCACTTTTGCATGGAAATCACCATCTATCAAGAAGACATTGATTTAATTTGGAGTTTCTCATTAAATTTTTCATGAATTATTCTACCTCTTCATCTTTAGCAACTAATATGGGTATAACTTTTCTGGCAGATTTTTGGAAAATACTTATTAATATTGAAAAAATATGTCTAAATAGCCACAAAAATGTTCCCTTTAACCTTGGAGAAAACTTACTCTTTTGATTCCTTTCTTTGCATCTCTGAGGAGTACTTGAGAGCTATCTTTTCATTTATCTGCAGCTTCTTTCTTTGTTTATAACAAGAATGTCAAGATAATACTATTCATATCCTCCAGTAATATATCCACTTGTTGGTGACTTGGACATGGATCTCACATTTAAAATGCCAATAAAAAAATTAATGTATACAGTCTAAAAACTGTGATTCCTGTCAGATTCTGAACCATTGCCTGCCTGTCTGTCACCATCATTGCAGAAGTAGAAAGGAGTTACTCTGGCCTGAAGAACATTTTATATTTTTTCTGTTTCATGGGTTACCATGATCCAAATTTCATCTCCAGTGGGTCAGCCTTACTAGTGTTGTTCCCCACCATAATTAAATATGTTGGTCTTCAGAAAACAGACAACATATTGTCAGGACCATATTCAAAGTTTTCAGCATGGTAGAATCTGGGAGAATTTATAGTTTTCTGGAATCTTCTCCTCATGTCATTATGAAGTATCAAAATAGATTTTGTAGAAGGTGAAGGTTTCATAATTAATTCTACAAGACCCCCTGAATGACAATGAAGCAATTCTAAGGACCTCCAATATTGTTCAGAAGAGTAACCCAAGGTTAAGTGAAAATATTAGACTTCTGAGTTGCATGACCAACAAATGAGGGACTAGATATTTTTCTCTTATCCCCATGACCTCTCAAACTTCTCCAAAACAAAATTATGCATCAAAGATAAAGCAATTTCATCTGTCTCCAAGGTCTGGGACACCCAAAATTCAAAAGAATGTTAAAAAAAACCCCAAAGAAACCAAAAATCTATGAATTGATGCCCACTGACTCTGTGCTCTCTCAGCAATCCCCCCCGGTCTCCCATACTACTGGCAATAGGATTGCACTAGTCAATACTAGACTTACAACAAAACCCACCTCTATATCTCAGTTCCCCCCCTTTCTAGTTCCAGGGAGACTCTAGGTCTAGGGTGTGGAAATTGACCCTATGACAGGAAGCCAAGAGGCTACAGCCCCTAAGGAACAAAAGCGTGCCAAGACACAACCCTATGGCATCAGTGCTGCAAAGCTCTGAATGGCCACTGCTAGGTGGTTAACTTGTAGCAGCAGCTGAGCCCTAAGATGGATCAGCAACACCGTAATGCCAGCAGAGCCAGGGCTGGGCCAGACAACACTATAGCACCAGACCTGGAAAGTACTATGCTACCAATGCTGGGCCAAAGAACTAAAGAATAAAGGCAGTGGGACAGGACACCAGGACAGGAAATTCTGTAGGAGGGGGAGGGAAAGGGCTGGGAAGTGAAGGGGTATTGTACTCTACCAACCTTGAGGGAAACAGCACAACATCCAACTGGGACCAACTCTCACCACCCAAAAGTCAGTGGGGGAAGAGACCTAAGTTGATGAATCATGAGTTGTTTAGTGTGGGAAGAAACTGAGACATTCTGAAATCCATCCCCAAAGGAAACTATACTCAGAGGGGAGAGAATCAGAAAGTGAATGACAGGGAAAATAAGGGAGGAAACAGACTGAAATTACCAAAGATTTTAGGGAAAAGAAAATTCGAATGTGTTGAACATAAGCAGAAAAACTAGCAGGAAGAACAGAAGGAAATATGACCTCTGAATTTAGTGAATAAGTGTAGGCATCTATGCATACATACTGTAAAAAGATAAAGGAAATGATCCACCACTTGATGAGACAGAGGACCTGTGGAATTTGAAGAGAATGGAACTACAATATAATGTTCCCGAGTGCTTCGTAAGAATTATAAAAGTAGAACTTATGGCCTGCACAGCAAAAATAATAAGCAGAGTTTTTTTTAAAATGGAATCTGCAATGGCAAGTCTTGTCAAAAAAAAAAGCAAAAGAGAATAGACTGGGAATTGAAATAAACAGAAATGAAAGATAATCTGGAAGAGAAGCAAAAATACTCAATAACATTAAAAGAAAATATGCTCATTATGCAAGCAAACAAAAGCAAAGATAAGATATGTAGAGACAAACTAAGGATCATAACACCAACACCCAAAAAGCAATAACGGAAAGGGAAATTCCATTCTCAAAATACTTAAAATATTTGGGGATTACCTTCCCCAAACACATAAAGACTTAGATTCAATTACAAACTGCTCTTCAAAGACAAAGAAAATTCAGTAACTGGAAGAATAATCAGTGCTAATGGCTAGGCCATACCAATATAATAAAAATGGTAATACTACCAAAACTTATTTATAATTGTATGCCATGCTAATAAAATTACCAAAGGAATACTTTATAGAAGTTTATAAAATAACTATATCCTTTTGGAAAAAATGAAAGATCTAAAATGTCAAGGGAAATGATGAAAAGAAGTAAGAATAAAGCAACTAGATAGTACAATGGACTGGAGGGCCTGGAGTTAGGAAGGTTCATTTTCCTAAATTCAAATCTGACCTCAGATATTTAATAGCTGTGTGACCCTGGGCAAGTCACTGAACCCTGTTTGCTTTAATTTCCTCATCTGTGAAATGAGCTAGAGAAGAAAATAGCAAACCACTCCAGTATCTTTGCCAAGAAAACTCCTAACGGTGTCACGAAGAGTGAGACATGACTGAAAAACAACAGAGATGAAAGTGGTATAGCACTGTCAGACTTGCAGCTACATCATAAAGCAGCAATCATCCAAATCATTTAGTGTTAGCTAAAGAAAGAGATACATCAAAGGAATAGGCTAGATGAGGGAGACTTGGAAACAGTAGAACTGAACAATTCAGTGCTCGACAAAGTGGAAAACAAAATCTCTTGAGGGAAAACTCTCCATTTTATTAAGATAAAAACTACTGGAAAACTGGAAAGTAGTCTAGCAAAAATAAGGTTTAGAGTCCAGGGGTAGAAAACCTGTGGCCTCGAGGCCCGACTTCAACTGAGATTTTATGCCACATTCTACAATGCATTCTAAATGGATACATGACCTTAATGTTAAAGATTAAACTATAAAAAATTATAAAAAACAGATCACATGCTCCTCATAGCTATGAGTAGAAGATGTATTCCTAACCAGACAAGAGATAGAGGCAATTATAATAAATTAAGGGCCATTTGAATACATGACACAGAAAAGCTTCAGAAGAGAAGTAATCAACTGGGAGAAAAGCTTTGTATCAAATTTCTCTGATAAGAGCATGGCATTCAAAATACATTAAATATATATGTATGTGTGTGTATGTGTATGTATGTGTGTATGTATATGTGTGTGTGTGTGTGTAGTCATTTCCCCAATGGATAGGAACAAGTAATTCTCAAAAGAATTTGAAAATATTGATAACCACACTAAAAGATGCTCCAGATCACTAATAATAAGAGAAACACAAATCAAAATACCCCTGATGTTTTATCATATACCTGCAAATTGGCAAAAATAACAGAAAATGACAAGTCAGTGTTGGAGGAGTTGTAAAAGGATAGGCACATTAATACATGGTTGATAGATCCATGAAATGGCAAAATCATTTTGGAAAGCAATTTGGAATTAGGCAAATACATTGACTAAAATGTCCATACCTTTTGAACCAGAGACTGTATTACTGGGTATATACCCCTAGGCAGTCATTGAACAGAAGAAAGGTCCCGTATACTCCAAAATATTTATAGCAGTGCTTTTTGTGCTGGTTAAGAATTGGAAACAAATACCTATCAACTGGAGAATGGATAAACAAATGATGTTACATAAATGTAATGGAATATTACTGTGCTATAAGACACGATGTGTATGATGAATATAGAGAAGGGAAAAGTCTGTGTGAAATAAGCAGCATCAAAAAAACAATATATAAGTACAACAATGTAAATAGAAAGAACAACACATAAAAAAACCCAAAGGTAAATATTATAAAATTAAAACGCCAAACTTGTATGAAGAGAGATGAGATGACACCTCCAAACTACTTCTTTGTAGAAGTGGGAAGTTCACAAGTATTACACATTGCACATGTTTTCAGACTTCTTCAGTATATCAATAGTTATGCTAACTTTTCTTTCTTCTCTTAAAAATACTATTTGTCATATGAGATGGCTCTGTGGAATACTTGAGATAACTATGGCAACATAAGGAGCTGAAATCATGAGTAAAAAAAAATTTTTTTAAGATAAAATATATATTCAATTCCTGAGTTATCAGGATTTTCTAAAACCTTGAAATCTCTTTCTCTTGTAACAGAGGCATTAATTTGATCTATCAAATCACTTCAATCCAGCAACAATTCTAAATCTTTGATAGCTTTCTCTTTATCCTTTTACTTTGCTCTCATCATCTCTGCATAATCTCAATAATTCTATTAATTCCTGTAGGGTGAAGAATGTTTTAGATCAACTCAATCCAGATTAAACAAATTACATTACATTACATGTAATTTACATTAAATTACATTATATTATATGTCCAAAAAGGAAGAATTGAGAGAAACATGACAAGATTCACATGAACTAATACAAAGGGAAGCAAGCAGCACCAGCAAACTAGCATACATAAATGTATTTTTAAGTGCCTTGTAAATCTTAACGCACTTTGCAAATGCCAATTTATATTCCAAATACTGTTAGTTTCTATTGAATGTAAAAGGGCAAAATCGTACACTATCATCACTTACAATACCACAATAATGTAAATAAAAAGTAATTATAATATAGTATCAAATAATAACAATCAAATTAAAGTAATTTTAATAATCAAGGTTGGACCCAGAGAAGAAATTTTAAAAAGCACTCTTCCCTCCTTTCACTGGAGATTTGAGGGACCGTGAATGTAAGATATTTTATATGCTGTGTAGACACCAATGATGACTTGAATGCTTGACTACTTTTTATTTTTTTTAATATTTTTATAGGGGAACATTTATCAGGGAGGGGAATCAGGAGATATATATTTGGAAATGAATGTGATACAACCCTTAACACCTTAGAAATAAATAATGCACCTAAAACTTTAATAGAAATGAGTAGTAAAGAGGCTCTACCTTAATGAGATGGCAAACATTTTTCTGAACTTAGATATCTCTAGCAGCACCAAAAGCTAACCATCAGCAGATTTTAAAATATTAGCTTGAACAAACACCACATATAGTCAAGTGTTCCCATCTTAGATGATATTTTTGTTGAAACTTAATCGTACGCAATAGCTAAACAGCAGGAGAAAAATGAATCAAGATAAGTTAAAGAGAAAGAAAGGTAAGCTATAGTTAGATGGTGCCAGATTGTGCTAGGTTTTGTCATAAGCTGAGGAGTTCACATTTTACCTCAGAGTTAAGGAGCCACTGATGATTCTTGAGCACAGGAGCATGGGAAGACTTGTTCAGAAAATTATTTTGGCAGCTGGGAAGAGGACGAATGTGGAGAAGAAACTGAAAGCTAAGAGTACAATTAGGAAGCCACTGCAACAGTCAAGGGTAGAAGTGTTGAGGGACTGTGTCAAGGTAGTGGCAGATTGGGTGTATGGGGCAAAGATTACCATTGTGAAAGATGCTGCAGAGGTAGAATCAACAAGACTGCATTCAAAATGAATGGGTACAGAGTGGGGAAGGTAAGACTTAGGGCTGAGGATAACACCTAACAATTAGAGTTATTCACAAATGCAATAGGTTGCCTTAGAAAATGATAGGTGAGGGGAAGCTGGGTGGCATAGTGGATAGAGCACTGACCCTGGAGTGAGAAGTATCTGTGTTCAAATCCAGCCTCAGATACTTATTATCTGTGTGACACTGGCCAAATCACCTAACTCCAATTGCACCCCTCCCCTCCATGATTGAAATAAAACACAAAGCAGAAAAGAAAAATTTCAAAAATAAAAATAAAGTGATGAGTGTCCCAGATGCTCATCAGAGAGGAAGGGATCTTCAAGTACCAAGTGGATGTCTATTTGTTCAGAGTTGCTTGATGAGAATGTCGTAGATAAGATGAATGCTTTAAGTGGGGATTTGTATATGACTTCCTCTGAGGGCCCTTGAAGCAACATGATATAGTGGATATAACCTGGGTCCTGGATTCAGAAAGATCTCAGTTTGAATTCCATCTTAGACTTTTCCTAGCTCTACAACCCTAAGCAACTCATCCTACCTCTCTGGACCTCAGTTTCCTCACCTGTAAAATGAGGGGTTGGACTCACTAACTTTTAATGCCTTTTCTAACTCTAAATCTATGATCTGTTTCAACTGTGTGAGTCTTTGTGCAGAGTGAAAATTTATTTTTAGCTCCATTTTATAAATAGAGACCTCTAAAAGTCAGGAAAAAAAAATGTGATATATTTTAGGGTCTACTAGTTAACAGGGAAGTCCAAGTTAAAATTCAGAAACCCTCTCTCCCAGGTGAGAGCTCTTTCCACTAGGCCATTTTATGTCTGAGGCTAAAAGGAAGTACAGTTTGAAGATAACCAGCCTCTAAAGGAAAATGCCCAATCCTATTGATAAGCATATACATAATACTCCTGTTAGATACCAAGGAGGAAGCCTCGTTCTCCTGTTGGAGCCATTTCCTCTCTTATTGACCTCATATGTTCCCCCATGAGGGCTAAATCACAGATTCCATCATTTAAGGGCTAGCTATATGGGAAATTTACAACGTAGATTTTCCCAGGGACCATGCAATGATGGGATTTGATAGCTGTTCTATGGAAGAGGGATTAGCCTTGCTCTGCTTGGTCCCACAAGGCAGGGCTGGAACAGTGGCGTAGAGGCCGCAAAAGAATACAACTAGGCTTGATGTGAGGAAAGGCTTTCCAGCCGGTTATTAAAAAAGGGAATGGGGAGTCAGGAAGCCATGCAATAGGTACCCCTGCCTCCTTTACCTGAGGGCCACGGGAAAAGTTGGATAACCACTTTAGGGATATAATGAACAGAAAGTTACCGTTTAAGGACTAATGGGTGTTTGTTATTTCAGTCCTAATTTCCAATTTCTTTCTTGTTATCTCCTTATCACTTGGGTGGCACCATGAACATAGTACCAGGTCTAAAGTGAAGAGGATCTGAGTTCAATTACGACCTCAGGAACTTCCTCACTATGTGACCCTGGGCAAGTCACTTAACCTCTGCCTGCCTCAGTTTCCTCATCTGTAAAATGGGGATAATAGCTCCTCCCTTCCAGGGTTGTTGAGATAAAAATCATAAAGTGCTTAGTGTAATGCCCGGTGCATAATAAGCAGTATAAGGTATTTATTACTCTTATTATTTCATTGATGTGGGCATTCTTACTAATGACACACATGACAAGCCGGCTCTATTTGCTTGTCAGGTGCCACCCATTTTCATGTAACTCCTCTCCTACCCTTGTCCTCTTCCCTGGAATGTTACTATGGTCCCTGTAGAAGTAAAGGGGCATGACATTTTACTTACCTATTTTTTTAAGGACTTGCCTACTGATCAGTCAGTCAGACAACAAATATTTATTAAGCATTTACTATTACTAAGTATTCACCACTATTAAGTACTTCCTTTGTGCCAGGTATAGGCTAATTGCCAGGGATACAAAGAAAGACCAAAAAAAAAAGTCCGTCTCCAAATAGCTTATAATCTAATGCAGGACACAACATGCAAACAACAATGTATGAACAAGATATGTGTATGTATGTGTACATGTGCGTGTGTGTGTGTGTGTGTGTGTGTATAGGTATGGGGCAGTTAGATGGCTCAGTGGATAGTAGGCTGTCCAGGAATCAGGAAGGCTTGAATTCAAAACTAGCCTCAAGACACTTACTACCCACGTGACCCTGGGCAATTTATTTAATCCTATTTGCCAAGGAGGCAGCAAGATGGCTCAGTGGTTAGAGCACTGGGCCATGGAATCAATGAGACCTGAGTCCAAATCCAAAATCAGGCACTTACTAGCTGTGTGACCGTAGACAAGTTCATTAACCTCTGATTGACTTAATCCATTGGAGAAAAAAAATGGCAAACCACTCCAGTTTCTTTGCCAAGAAAACTTGATGGTCAGTATTGGGTCACAAAGAGTCAGACGTGACTGGACGACAATGCAGATGTTGATGTGTGTTGTATACATATATGCCTGTATATATACATATATGTATATATTCACATATGTGTGTATGTTGAATAAATTATATTTATATCTATATAATTTATATATTCATATATGCACAACATATATAGATGTATAAATTGTATGTATATGTGTATGTATGTCTATAAATTGTATGTAAATATGTATACACATATACATTATTGTTGTATATACCCTAACCCTGTATATACATTGTGTATATACATACGCATATAGGGCGGCTAGGTGGTGCAGTGGATAGATCACCAGTGCAGGAGTCAGGAGGACCTGAGTTCAAATCTCACCTCAGATACTTGACACTCACTAGCTGTATGACCTTGGGCAATTCACTTCACCCCATTGCCTTATCCTGACTGATCTCCAGTCATCCTGATTAATGTCTGGTCACTGGATTCAGGTGGCTCTAGAGGAGAAGTGAGGCTGGTGACTTCCCTCACTCAAAACAAAGTCAAGTGCAAGTCATGTCATTATTTCTCTGATGGCATGGGGTTCTTCGGCAACAAAGGACGAACACATAGACATATGCATATGTACTGTTGTTGTTCAGTCATGTCTCTTCATGACCGCATAGAACATACATATCTGACATTTTGACTTCCTTTTTTTTAGGGTCTTGCCTATGGATTGGTCAGTCAGACAATTTTTTATTAGATCATATTTATCAGACAAATATTTATTAAATGCTTACTGTGTGCTAGATTTAGTGCTTATTGCCAGGGATACAAAGAAAGACCCCTCCAAAAAGTCCATATATGCCAGATCTATCTATCTAAATAGACATACACATGTATGCATACATATAAATAGATACATAAATTGCATATATACATACATACATGCCCATGCATGATAAATTTTCTATTACTACCTTCTCCCATTATCTGGTATATTTTTTTTATATATTTACACATGCACCCCAAAATCTCAGCTCCTTGAACACAGAGTCAGCTTTATTTTGTGATTTTTGTGTAGAGGTATTATTAATGTTTGGTTTTGACTGGAACTGAGCAAGTGAAAGAAGTAGCGGTCAAGGTGAAGGTCAGTGCTCTGCTGAATTTCCTGATTGTGACTGTGAAGACCAAGACCTTTTTATCTTCTTGACAGTGGACTCTTAGGACCTTCCAGGATCCTTTTGCCACAGCTGGTTGGAAACACTTTTTTCTTACATTGTCTTTCTATATGTCAAAACTTTTTGAATCCAGAAATTTTGGCAAGAGTAGACAAAATAAATAAAAGATAGACTTCAAACCATGTTAGGGGGCTGTTTGGAGCCCAGATTGTCTCCTTCAAGCTATGGAGTCACTTTGCGTGAGGCACAGTTACACTGGTGAAGCACAGATGTGTGGACCCATTAGAAGAAAGTTCATTGTCATTTCCAATTTGGAGAAGGCCTCTTGGCCAGCCATTATAGTATGACACACTTGTCATACTTGTCATAACTCCAAAGGATGATTGTTCACTTTATCCCAAAGGACTAATTAAATGTGTAACCAGTGGATTGGCAGCCCACATAATAACAAATTCTTTAGATTTTTCTCTTGGAGAAACTAATTCAGGAAATGGAGAGAATGCTTTACTTTTCTTTAACTGTGCGAAGAAGCCTGATGAGCTAGTATGGATGGTGTTTGATGGAGTGGTTTTTTTTTTTTTTTGAGGGGAAAGGGTAAATTCCCTCTGGATCTAAGCTAAACCCAAACTATATTTTTTTCAACTCAATTCAACAAACAGAAAAAAAGGATGACAAATGAAACCATTTCTGCCCTTATTCAGTCATTTCAGTAATGTCTGACTCTTCATGACCCCATTTGAGGTTTTCTTGTGGTTTATCATTTTCTTTTCCAGCTCATCTTATAGATAAGAAAACTGAGGTAAATAGTTTAAGTGACTTGTCTAGCATCACACAGCTAACAAGTGCCTGAGGTTTTATTTGAACTCAGGTCTTCCTGTCTCTAGACTTGCACTCGATGCACTACATCACCTAGCTGCGACATTTCTGCCCTTAAAGTAGTTTATATTATATCAGAAAAATCTTAGTTTGGCAACCTTGAAGCACTCTATAAATGTGAGCTCTTCTTAGAGTAGAATAGAAGCTTCTCCAGGATCAGACTTTGGCTTTTTACCCCCAGTACCCAAGGCAGTGCTTAGCATCATGGAGAACAGGTGGGGTGGGAAGTTTCCAGGGAGGAAATTCTCTCAGCCAATGTAAATTTGCAATTGCTATGCAATTTATCATTTGGATATTTGCCCATAGCATTAAGAGGTCAAGTGATCAATCAGAAAGCATTTACTAATAGCCTATTATCTGCCAAGTACTATATTAGGTGGCAAAATGTCAAAGACTAAGAATAAAGTAATCCTGATAATTCCTTTCAGGGAAGACAATGTGTATACATATATGAGATGTACAGAATAAGGTTACATGTTTTGCCCAAGATGACAGTCTGGCAATGACAAAGGAAGGACCAGAATGCATCTTCATGGCTTCATGCTATTTTGTTGTTATTACTCAGTTGTATCTGACTCTTCATGACCCCATTTGGCATTTTCTTGACAAAGATACTGAAGTGGTTTGCCATTTCCCTCTCTAGGGGATTAAGGCAAACAGGTTAAGTGACTGCCCAGAGTCACACAGCTAGTGATTTCTGAGGCTGAATTTGAATTCAGGACTTCCTGACTCTAGGCCCAGTGCTCTATCAACTGTACCACCTAGTTGTCCTTGTGGCTCACAATAGGAGCTTAATAAATGCTTGTATACTGATGATCATTTCTGTTATCATAAGAGACAGAGAACATAAAGGCAGGTTACCATAATGCAAGGTAGATAAGATAGGGACAAAAGAGTGATCAGACAAAAAGATCTAGGAAAATTTGAAGAGGAAGAGGTGAAGGGAACCAGGGAAGGTCCCATGGAGAAGCTGATCCCTAAGCTGAGCCTTGAGAGAGAGAAGGGTCAACCCCTTATTGTCAATCTACCTGTGTACTCAGTGGTTGTGGTTCAGTTTTTTCAGTTGTGTCTGACTCTTCTTGACCCAATTTGGGGTTTTCTTGGCAGAGATACTAGAGTGGTTGGCTACTTCCTTTTCCAACTCATTTTACAGAAGAGGAGACTGAGGTGAACAGGGTTCAGTGACTTGCCCACATCACACATATCTGAAGCTGGGATTGAACTCAAGTCTTTCTGACTCCTGGACAGCCCTCTATCCACTGAGCCATCTAGCTGCCCATTCCTTTCCACCTTCCCCTTCCACCCTCCCCTGCCAGATTGGCTCACTCTTAAAGTTTTGTTTAATAGGATCAGAGATGAAGATGGAAGGGACCTTTGAGGAAATCTAGTCCCATCACCTCATTTTAGAAATTGAGGCTGTCAAATCAGGTCAATAAGTATTTTATGAAGCATCTGCTGTGTGCTGGACACTGGGTTAAGCCACTGGGATACAAAGAAAGGCAAAATAAAACAAAACAAAAGCGAAAAAAAAATAGTCTCTGCCCTCAAGGAACTCAACATCTAATGCCGGAGACAACTTGCAAACAACTATGCACAAACAAACTAAAGACCAGATAAATTGGAGATAATCTCAGAGGGAAGGTACTGACTCAAAGACAAAGGGAAAGACATCTTGCAGAAGGTGGGATTTTGGCTGGGACCTGCAGGAAGTCAAGGAAGCCAAGAGGCAGAGATGAGGAGGAGTGGGGGAAAGCGAGTGAAAATTTGTGGTGTCACAAGATTGAGTGTTTTGTTTGAAAAATAGCAAGGAGGCCTCTAATGTCACTAAACATTAGACTAGCATATGAGGAGTGGGGGGTAAGAAGTAAGGTATAAGAAGACTGTGAAGGGAGGAAGGGACACTAGGCTATAAAGAGTTTCAAAAGGCAGAGGATTTTATATTTGATATGAGGTCTTAGGGAACTACTGGAATTTATTGACTATGGAAGTGACAAGGTCAAACCAGTGCTTTAGGAAAATCACTTTGATAGCCGAGTGGAGGATGGACTAGATTAGGGAAAGATGAGGCAAGGAGGCCAACCATCAGGCTATTGGAATAATTCCAGTGTAAGGGGATGATGGCTTGCACCAGGGTGGTGCAACGTTAGAAGAAAGAAGGAAGTATATAGGTTGGTTGATTGTTGTCCTTCCTCTTCAAAGAGGACCAAAACAACATCACCATGATAAAATGAAGTTTCAGTGTGTCCAACTGTGGCTGATCAGACCAATACGAGCTCTGAACCCTCTACAACAGGTTGAGCACAGATAGTCCACGTGAATATTTGGGGTGGATATCCCAAATTTGCGCATCCTGTGTTTGCTTTGTGCTGTCTCAATTCTGCTTTGCTCAAAGAACACAGCACCCTTTCTGATGTGGGCACACCATGCTGAATGGTCCTGTGCCAGTGTCTCCCATGTTGCACAGTCAAATCCAAAGTTCTTGAGAGAGACTTTGAGAGTCTCTTTGTATCATTTCTTCTGGACACTATGTGATCACCTGCATCATGCGAGTTCTCCATAAAATACTCTTTTTGGCAAGCATGCATTTTGCATTCGAACGTGGCCTGCCCATCAGAGTTGCACTCTCTGAATCGTAGTTGGAATATGTGGCAGTTCAGCTCAAGCAAGAACTTCAGTGTCTTGTATCATATCCATCCAAGAGATCCTCAGACTCTTCCTAAGACAGTTCCAATGAAAGAGATTCAGTTTCTTGGCATGGCACTGGTAGACTGTCCATGTTTCACAAGCATATAACAATGAAGTCAGTACAATGGCTCTGTAGACCTTCAGTTTGGTAGTCAGTCTAATACCTCTTCTTTCCCAAACTTTTTTTGGAGCCTCCCAAACACTGAGGCAATGCATGCATCAACCTCGTTGTCAATGTGTACATCCCTGGAAAGTACACTACCAAGGTAAGTGAACTTACCTACAGCATTCAAAACGTCTCCATTTGTTGTAACTGATGGTCCCACACATATATGATGTGGTGGTGGCTGATGGAGCACATGTGTTTTCTTGGTGTTAATTATTAGGCCAAAATTACAGAGGCAGCAGAAAATTGATCCATACCATGTTGCATCTCAGCTTCAGAGGCTGCATTAAGTGCACAATCCTCTGCAAACAGAAAATCATGCACTAACACTCCCTCCCCTTTGGTTTTGGTTCATAACCTTTTCAAATTGAAGAACTTGCCACCAGTAGAGTAGCTGACCTTGAAGCCATGTTTATTCTCATTGAAAGCATTTGTCAATATGACTGAAAATATCATGCTAAAAAACATGGGAGCAAGCACACAGTCCTGTTTCACTCCACTGGTGACTGGGAAAGTATGAGAGCATTGTTCATTATTCAGAACTCTGGCAAACATGCCATCATGAAATTAACGTACAATATTGATGAACTTCTCTAGGCAACCAAATTTTGACATAATTTTCCATAAGCCCTCATGACTAACAGTGTCAAAGACCTTGGTCAGACCTACAAACGTTGTGTACAGACTTCTGTTCTGCTCCTGGCATTTCTTCTGGAGTTGTTGGGCAGCAAATAAAATATTGACTGTTCCTTAGCACTTTCTGAAGTCACATTGGCTCTCAGGTACATGACCATCTTCCAGATAAAGGATCAGCCTATTAAGGAGGACCCTAGCAAGAACTTTGCCAGCAATGACTAAGAAAGAGATCCCCCTGTGACTGTCACAGGACAATCTATTGCCTTTACCCTTACAGAGATGGACAATGGAGGTATCCTTGGACTCCTGGGGGATAATCTCCTGTGGCCATATAACCTGGAAAATTTCAGTCAGCTTTTGCATGAGCAATGGTCCCCTTGCCATGTAAATCTCAGCTGGAATAGAAAGAAGCCTAATGGCCCTCAAAATCTCTTCTTCAGTTGGAAGTTCAGCTAAGGAGGGATTGACTTCAACCTGAGGTCAATGGCCTCAACATTAATTGATGATGGTGTATTGAGAACACTATGGAAGTGTTCAGCCTATCTCTCTAGAATCATGTCCTTATCACTGATCAATGTTGCTCCACCACCACTGAGTAGTTGTGACGCACCATAAGTTTTTGGTTCATAAATGGCTTTCAGGAAATCAAGGAGATATGTTGTGAAGGTAGTGGTGGGGGCATGGGAAAGGAGTGAGAGGAAGTGAAAAGTTGAAGATGACACATAAGTTTCAAGTCTTGGTGACTAATAGCATGGTAGTACTCTTTTTTTTAATAAAGAAGATTTTAATTTTTTTATTTAATATAAATTTATTTATTTAACTTTTTACATTCATTTTCACAAAATTTTGGGTTCCAAAATTTTCTCCCCATTTGTCCCCTCCCCCCACCCCAGTACACTGAGCATTCTTATTTCCTTTATCACCAATCTGCCCTCTCTTCTGTCATCCCTCCCTTCTCTTGTCCCCATCTTCTCTTTTGTCCTGTAGGGCCAGATAACTTTCTATTCCCCATTACCTGCATTTCTTATTTCCTAGTAGCAAGAACAATACTCAACAGTTGTTCTTAAAACTTTGAGTTCCAACTTCTCCCCATCCTTCC
>CM053771.1:162192925-162329432 GCA_028658325.1 Potorous gilbertii | reverse complement strand
TAGCCTCCATCTGTTCCATTCTAATTTTGAGAGAACTATTTTCTTCAGTGAGCTTTTGCACCTCTTTTTCCACTTGGCTAATTTTGCTTTTGAGAGCATTCTTCTCCTCATTGGCTTTTTGAACCTCTTTTGCCAATTGAGTTAGCCTATTTTTCAAGGTGTTATTTTCTTCAGCATTTTTTTGGGTCTCCTTTATCAAGGTATTGACCCGTTTTTCATGCTTTTCTTGCATCTCTCTCAGTTCTCTTCCCAGTTTTTCCTCCACCTGTCTAACTTGATTTTCAAAATCCTTTTTGAGCTCTTCCATGGCCTGAGCCCATTGAATATCTATTTCAGATGTTTGGGATACAGAGGCCTTGACTCCTATGCCTTTATCTGATGGTAAGCATTGTTCTTCCTCATCAGAGAGGAAGACAGAAACATTTGGTCACCAAGAAAGTATCCTTCTATGGTCTTACTTTTTTTCCCTTTTCTGGGCATTTTCCCAGCCAGCTACTTGACTTCTGAGATTCCTCTCCACCCCTGCCCAGATCCTCCCAGCTAGTGCTTGTGGTCTGAGATTCAAATGCTGCTCCCCAGCCTCAGGGCTTTCGGCGGCAGGCCTGGCTGCTATTCAATGGGAGCTTAAGTTCTGGTGCTCAGGTCGGGGCAGGGCTCAGTTCCCTCAAGGGGTTTATGTGGAGACCTTCAGTAATGGACCCAAGGTCCTGCCTGCTGCGGGAGCCTCTGGCCACCCACTGCCTCTGCTGCTGCCTCCCAAGGGGGCCCGAGTCATGGAGACACCCCGCTCCCCTCTCAGCCAGCCCAGAAGTCTCTCTCACTGACCTGTGTGCCTGTGGGTGGAGGGACCTTTGTGGCCACCAGAGATTCCGTCCCTGAATCCTGCTCGGATCTGCTCACTCCCCTCGGTGCCGCGTGGCCAGGGAAGGGCTGGGCTCCACTCCCATCTGGTGTGCGATGGACTTTTGGGGTCAGTTTTTCAGGGCTCTCTGGAATGGAAATCTCCTTCACTGAGTTACTGCGCAGCTTCCACTGTTTCAGAATTTGTTGGGAGTTCTTTTTATAGGTAATTATCCATCCCCTATATTAACAATATATAAGGGAGTAGTTATACAGAATTCTAGTCCAGTACCACCCTCTTTGAGAAGAACAGAATGGTCAAGTTCCTGCTTCCCCCCATGGCAGAAATTAAAGTGTTCTCATGGAAAGAGTTTTCTTGATATTTTCTATATGTGTTCATTATGGAACTGGTATTTGGTGGGAAGGAAGTCAAGCCTTGTGGCCCCCCCCCTTTCTTCTTTAATTATTAACAATTAAAGTAGAGCTTTAACCTGAAAACTACATGCCCTATGCTAACAATATTTAAGGGAGCAGATAGACAGAATTCTATCCCAGAATTCCCCCCACACCTCTGAGGAGAACATAATGGTCAAATTCTGCCCTTCACCTCCTGCATCCCTTCCTGGAAAAGAGTGAGGAGACAAAACGCTAGGGATGTATCTGGCTTCCCTGTGAGCCAAATCAATCAAGACAGATTTCATTATGCATATATACAGTCAGAGTCCAGGTAGAGTCCTATAACAGCCCCCTGATGTTTTCTTGCTAAAGATTTAATTTCTTCCTTTCTTGACTAGCTAGTTTTTACATTTTATAAGATCAAAGACTATACCATTTAGAGATGAATTAGTATTGTTTTCATTCTTAAACATCATTCTTTGATATGTAGGACTGAGTCTCAAACCAATAACCTTTACAGAGTACATCTTGAGTTGTGTCTGAATAGGTCTATGATTGCTCCAGGGAAGGTACTTCACCCAGGTACAAAATGTGTGGTGTCAGGGGGTTGATGGGAGATAGACATATTACAGTTGCCTTCCTACTTTGCAAATCCTAGCTGCCTCTCCAGTATGTCAGCACAAATGTGACAAAATTGGAAAATGACCAATATTGGAGGGGTTGTAGGAAAACAGGTACACTAGTAGTCTGTTGGTAAAACTATTTGAATTTGCCTAGTTGTTCTGTAAAGAAATTTGGAACTATACCTATAAGTTACTAAATTGTGCATATCCCTTTGACCCAGTTTGACCACTAATACCTACAAAAAAGTCAAAGAAAGAAGAAGAGAATATATGAACCAAACTGCTTGTAGTCATTCTTTCTGTGGTAATCCAAAATTGGAAACTAAGGACATGTCCTCTAATTAGGGAATGGTGAAACGAATTTTGGCATACAAATATAAAGAAATATTATTGTGCCATAAGAAATAATAAAATGATCAGTTTCAAATGAAATTTGAGAAGTCTTTTTTGAAGTTATATGGAGTGGAAATAGAACAATTACTCTGACAGAGGATTCTGGGAAGATGGTAGAAAATTCCAAGCTCTCCAGATTTCCTCCACAAAAAAGACAAAGTAGTGCCTCAGGGCAAACATAGAAAGGTAAAAGTTAACAGAATTTGAGATAGAATAATGGTCTTCCTGGGACAGCTAGCTGAAGATCTGAGGTTTGGTCTCTGTGAAATGTAAACACTTCCAGGCTAGTTCCACTGAAACAGCAAGTAGTGAGCTGTAGGACTAGCTGGGTTGGGAGATAGCATTGGCACCAGCTACAGAAATTTTCACCTCCTGGACAGTATGGGGAGTCAGATGTCTGAGCAGGGAAGATTAAGGGAACCTCTGCTGATAAGGGACACCAGGCCCAGATGTACTGCCAAGAAGCAACCTTGGGCAAGAAGGAACCAGCCCATACCTGGTGAGTGCAGAGGCAGTGGAGCAGAGAAATTGCTGACTGTGAGTGCTTACAGGAGGATAGAGTTCTTAGTTTCCATTCCAGGCCAGAGAGAAGAGCTGAAGGGGGATCTGAGGCTAGAGACATCATCTTCCATACCCCAGGACTAAAGGTAATTACAACAACAAGGTACTATAAATGAAATAAAAAAAAGAACAGGCAAAAGAGAAAAATCCAACTGTAGAAAGTTATTATGGGAATAGAGAAGACCAGGGTCCATCTTCAGAGGAGGACATCAGAGGGAAAAAAAAATCTCTTCTACCCCAAAGAGTAATGTCAGATGGTCACTTGCCCAAAAAGAATTCATAGAAGAACTTTTAAAAATCAAATGAGAGAGATTGATGGGGAAAAAATAAAACAATCCAAGAAAAACAAGATTAGGAAAAGAAAATCAACCAACTAGAAAAGGAGATTCAGAATTTTAAGGAAGAAAATGATTCCTTGAAAATTAGAATTGGACAAGGGGAATTCAGTGATGTTATGAGACCAAGAAATAATAAAATAAAATATAAAGAATGAAAAAATAAAAGAGAAAGTGAAACATCTCATAAGAAAAACAACTAATCTGGAGAACAGATCTAGAATAGAAAACTTAAGAATAATAGGACTACCTGAAAGCTATTATCAAAAAAGAATTTTGATACAATAATACAAGAAGTAATTAAAGAAAATTGTCCTGAAGTGTCAGAATAAGAAGGGAAAGTAGAAATAGAAAAAAATTCACTGATCACTACCTGAAAGAGCTCCTATGAGGAAAACCTATAAGAATATCATAGTCAAATTCTGAAACCCAGAGATCAATGATAAAATATTATGAGCAAGAAGAAAAAAAAATAATTTAAATTTTGTGGTGCTACAATTAGAATCACACAAGACATAGCAGGAGCCACACTAGAAGACCACAGGTCTTGGAACACTATATATTGAAGAGCAAAAAATCTCAGGTTGCAGCAAAAATATCATATTCAGCAAAGTTAAGCATAATTCTGACTGAAAAAAATGGCTATTCAATGAATTTCTAGCCTTTCAGAATTTTGTGGCAAAAATACTTGAAATGAATAGAAAATTTGACATACATGATCCAAGGAAATTATAAGGTAAATGTCAAAGACTAATTACAAGGGATTCAATAAGGACAGACTGTTTACTTTTTGTATGAGGAAATGTCAATTGTATGTCTAAGATTATTATTAGTAATTGGGTAGTTCAAAAGAAAGATTGTCATAGAGCTGAATATGATAGGATTCTAAAAAGCAAACCATCTAGGAAAAGGTAAAAAGAATAATTATCTTATACAAATGAGGTGTAAGAACAAGAAATGACAGAGGAATTAGATGGGGGAGGAGAACTGGTAGTTCTGGAAATGTACTTTTGTCAGGAATGAGTTCAAGAGGGAACAACACACACACATATATCTAGAAGGGTATAAAGATCTTCTAAATTCAGAAAGAAATAAGCATCTAAGGGTATAGGGAGTGAGGAGAGGATGAAGGAGGGATTTTAGGGTGGGGGGAAAGAATTAAGGAGGATCTTTGATGGGATGGTAGGTGGTGGGAGGGAAAGGTAGCATGGAAAGTGGAGGAGTCAAGAGAGATAGGAAATAAGAGATACACACAAATATAAGATAAAGTTCAGAAGTAGGATTTATTTATTAAAAAAAGCAGGGATAGTGATCATGATCTCAGACAAAGTTAAAGCTACAACAGATTTAATCCAAAGACCAAAATAGGAAAATTACACTATATGTCAGCCATATTAATCAATATTGTTTTAGACTATTTAAAATAACTAGACAGTATAAGGTTGGAATATTGCTGTGGTGTAGGAAATGATGAGTTGGAGGATTTAGAAAAATATCGAAAGACTTGGACTTAGTAAGTAAGATGTTATCCACCCTCAGAGAAACAGAGGACAAACAGGTAAAATAGGGTCTTGCATAGTTTCCATTCCAGGAAATATATACATAGATGTATATGAATGTATATGTCTATATATGAATATGATTATAGCTATTTAAATATTTATATATGTATGTAAGTGTATGTATGCATGTGTATATGTATGAATATATGTTTGTGTGTGTATATATATATATGTATGTGTATATATAACTATATATATAATGTGTGTGTGCATATATCTGTATTTGCACTTGATTGTAGCCTTCTTGGGAGAGGGGGAGAGAAAAATGAGGGAAAAATGAACAAAGTAAAAAGTACACAGCAGAGAAAAAAAGAAAACTTACAAGGAAGCAAAGATAAGATGGACAGCTTGGAACACAATGTGTAGTATTCATCTTTCTTTTGAAATGAAAATTTATTGCTATATATTTTGAATCCTCTCACATTCTGCTGTGCATATGGTAATGCTTTCTTTTCTATTCTTATTTTGTATTTAAGTTTATATTTCTTTTTCTTTTCTTGTGTATTTAAGTTTAAAATAAAATGTAAAATAATAAAGATTTTTAAAAATGAAAATTTTCAAAGAACAATTTGTCCAATGACAGTAACATTATTAAGAAAAAGAAACTTTGAAAAATTTTAGACTTTTGACCAATGCAAATGATAAACCTCGAAACTGAAAGAATGAATGAAATATACCCCTGATAGAGGAGAGAAGAACTTATGCCCAAAGAAGCATATATTTTTGGACATGGTTAATGTGGGAATTTGTTTCTCCAGGCTACCTATATGGATTGAGGGCTTAATTTTCAAGTTTGTGTTTTTATTTGCTCAATGAGAAAGAGTAATGAGAGGGATGGACTAACAAAAAATGCTTCTTAATAGAAAAATTAAAAACAAACAAAAAGAAGCACATGAGGTCATAACTTGGTCCATTATGATTCCAATATTCATTTAACTAAGATTAGTTAGAGAGACAAATAAACAATAGCACCATGTATAGTGCTGGGTATGGGAGCCACCCAGAGGGTTACCCGTATTGACTCCTCACAGAACAGGTAGATTTCATCTGATTATGAATTTTGTATATATGCTCATTTCTGGATCCCCCAATTAATTAAAACAAATCTTTATTTTTAAAATTATTAAATAGTAAGCTGACAGAAAACATTCAGAGAATACTTGTGTGTGCTATGAAGAGGAGAGGTAAAGGGCGACCCTACATTATTCTCTTCTAGCATCAGGTTTACCAAACCATTATGGGACATGGAATGATGAAGGGCATATTGCTTGTGCTCCAAGGTGTGGACCCTTATTGGTCATTGTCTTGCTATACCCACAAAAGAAGAAAAAGAATATCCCTTTCCGTTCCCTAGGTTATCGGGGAAGATGTAGTATTCCTAAAAGAATAAAATAAAAATAAAAAGTAATCAATGCAAAAAAATAGCAGTAAAAGGAATTAAAGGATCAGAGGAAAATCCAATCCATTCCCAGCCCTGCCAAGGTCACCTGTGTGACCTTGGGTATATCATTTGACCTCTCTGGGCTACAGTTTCCTCATCTAGAAAATAAGAGGCTTGAACTAGATGGACAAATCTGTCATGCTTCAGTCCTATGTTAGGAGGTTGATAGGAAGAAGAATGTCACACAGAGAAGAAAAAAAAGAATAAGACTCTGAAAACTTAGAACTAAAAATAAATAAGTACTTCTTCGTGATAAGGAGCAGAATTGCCGGAAACTGAAGTGGCCATAATGTGACTCCACAGGTGTTTTCAAGTGAGAGATCATACAGTCAGAGTCAGAGGAAGAGCAGGTGATGTAGATTGTCTTCTGAGAGATATTGAAGCTGTCAAACTGATATCAGTAGAAAGATCTGTTGCCTTCCTGAGGTATTTATCCAGGATATAAGAGAGGACTTCCCAAGACTCACCAAACTAAATGACTACTACCCAATTCTGGTCAGTGACATGACCACAAATGATGCTCACAGCAGGCACCTACGAAGCACAGATATAGATTATAAAGACCTGAACAAGAAAACCTTAAGGGGAACAGGAGGTGTTTTCATCATTGTTGATAATCAAGGGCAAGGGTTTTAGAAGAGAAAGGTTGATTTGGGATGTGAACAGGTGGCTAAGAAAATGATGTCTGAGAATGAGATTGGATATTTGGACCAATGCTTAAAATACAGGAATCACATGCTCTTTGGCTGGATATGGATTGCATTTTACAGAATCACAGACTTTTCAGAGTTAAAAGGAACTGAAGAGTCAACTTCAAATGGTATCACCCGTCATAACATAGCTGTAACCCAACTTCTCTTAAAGACCTCTAGTGAGGGGAAATCCACTACTTCTCAAGGCACTCCATTCTATTTTTGTACAACTATAATTGCTAGGAAGTTATTCTTGACACCAAGCCCAAATTTATCTCTTTTCAAGATCTACACAATGTTTCCGAATTTCGGCCATTACAAAATCCAATTAAAATATATCTTCTTATGGTCATGCAAATCTCATCAAAATGACTTTAAATGGAAAATAAAGGAGAATGAAGAAAACTGTCTACATATATCCACCAAACTAGAGAGATGGTTTAAAAAATAGCTACAATGTGGGGAGAATGATGGTGAAGCCACCTAGAAATTCTCAGGGAACAAAACTTAAGAAAAGAGGTAGCAACAAAATTCATGACCTTAACAATCTACATGTAAATTCACAAAGTATGGATAACAAATTAGAAAAAGAGAGATCGTTCGAATCAATCCTCCACCTTGCTGCCAAATTGGTATTAATAAATGCAGGTAGGACCACATCAGTCCTCTGTTCGAAAAGTTCTTGTATATCCTTGTTGTCTTTGGAATAAAATACAAGTCTTCTGGCATTGAAAGTCCTTCAAATTCTTGCCCTATCATAGCTTTCTAATGTGATTACACAGTATTCGTCCTCTTGTATTCTATGTCCTAACCAAACTGCTGTTTCTCTGCGTGATACTCCATCTCCCAGTACTGTGCCCTTGTGTATGCTTTGTCCAACATTTCTCTAATACTCTTTTTCTTTACTTCTGCCTCTTCAAGTCCCCACCTCCCTTCAAGGCTCTACTCAGGTGCCAGCTACTGCAAGAAGTCTTTCCTGATTGCCCCAGCTGTTAATGTTTCCCTTCCCCTATTACCTTGATTATGTATATGTATATGTATATATATGTACATATATATCATTTATATGTATGTATATTTGTATACAAACGTATATTATGTGTGTATATCTATCTGTCTATGCAAACTGTGGTCACCATGAGCTAGTATGTCTACAAGACAGGTTATGCCAGGCTCAACCTATACCTAGTATATACACATATATATGCATGTACATATGTGTATATATGTGTTTGTGTACATATATGTGTATATAGCTATATAAAATATGCATACATGTGTATACAAACACACATACAATCATCACCATTAGCTAGTATATCTTCAAAACAGATTATACCAGGTATAATTTAATTTGATTTTTTTAAAACAAGGATATGGGACTGGTAGATAGGGAAATGCTATAGCCATAATTGTGAGCTGATGAAAACTTGTCTGATTGGTGTGGGCCTCTGCCCCCAGGATGCATTTATGTTAAGATTCAGATAACCCAGAGACTTGTTTCCCCACCATTTGCTTGCTGTGACAGAGAGTAAAGTTTCTGGCTCTCTGCCCTCATTCTTCATCCCTTATTGATCAACTCAAAAAATACTCTGAGTTCAGTGATTTAGACTACTCCTGCTACCTTGCCCCATGGCTGATGGGTCAGTTTCCCATTAGTGCAAGGTCAATATTGGTCTATAATTTTATGTAAGCTTGAGACCTGAGTGCCTTGGGGACTATGAATCAGAGTGTGCAACATGTTCTATGTCCGAGCCATTGGTTTGCTGATAAAGCTTGGCACAATGTGATGGGGAACGCAGGGGCATGCTCTTCTCCTACATGTATGCGTATATGTGTATATGTATATATGTGTACGTATACTAGATATAGATTGTATCTGACATAACCTATCTTATAAACATACTGATTCATGGTAACCATTGCTTCCAAAGAAATATATAGATATATACACATAAATATATGTCTGTATACACATACATGTATATATAAATACATATATACATACATGTGTGTTTTATACACACACTCAATGTAATGGGGGGAGGAAAATACTAACAGCTGGGGGAATCAGGAAAGGCTTCTTGTAGCATTCCTGTAGCAACCATTCCTGTGTGACAACATTGCCTTTTGGAAACAGTTCCTTCCCTTTTTGCCCTGAAATAGTTTGCATAGATCTTAGCAGAGCATTTGAAAAGATTTCTCATTTTCTTGTGGAAAAGATAGAAAGATGTGAGGTAGAAAACTACATTTATCTGAATTGTAAAAGACACAAAGTTAAGGGATTTATTGAGTCTTTGGATGTTAGAATCAAGACCTGAAAAGATCTTGACAGACCAGATCATTGGACTTAGTCTAACGCAGTGAAATTTTACAGTAAAAAATGTAAATTACATGTAAATTGACAAAATTGGTTTCATTAGTCCAAGACAAAAGAGTCACTTCTAGACAGCAATTCTTCTGAAAAAGATCTGAAGGTTTTAATGAACTTTAAGATCATGTATCAACAGTATGATATGGTATCCAAAAAAGCTAGCATAACCTTAACTTTCATTATGAAGTATAATATATATGACTAAAGAAGTAATAACCCTACTTGCCTTGAAATCATGTTCTGTGTGCCATATTTGAGAAAGGTCATTGAAAGATGAAGAGTGTTCAAAAGAAAGCAAACAAGATACCATATAAGTAACCATAGACATTTAGTCTGCAGAAGACTTTGTGTGGGAGGTACTTTCTTATACTATTTGAATGGCTATCAAGAAAAACAGAAGTTAGACTTGGCTCTGCTTAATATCTTTGTAATGAATGGAAATTGCAGTGGCATTTATAGGACTAGCAAAGGCAAAAACTTCCTAACAATTATAGCTAACAAAAAGTGGAATAACTTGCCTAGAAAGTACTAGTTTGCCACTTACAAGAAAACTTTTTAAAAAACATGTCTACTGACTTCTTTCATTTTGTCAAAATAATTATTTTATTGGTTTTTAAAATTATACCTATAATTTCCCAATCTGCCTCCCCTCCCCCACCCAGCATATCATTGATATTGATCATTCTCTTGTAATATAAATATAGTTAGATGATATAAAATATACCAGCTATCTCTAAAACTATATGCCTCAGAGAACTGAGTCAAATTTATAAAAATACAAATCGTTCCTTAATTGAGAAATGGTCAAAGGATATGAACAGGTAGTTTTCAGACGGAGAAACCAAAGCTATAGGTAGCTGTATGAAAAATGCTCTAAATCACTATTTATTAGAGAAGTGCAAATTAAAACAACCCCGAAGTACCACCTCCCCCCCCATCCCATTGGCTAATATGACAGAAAAGGAAAATGATAAAAATTGGAGGGGATATGGGAAAACTAGGACCTCTAATGCACAGTGGTAGAGTTATAAACTGATCCCATCATTTCTGCAGAGCAATTTGAAACTATGCCCAAAGGGCTATAAAACTGCACATACCCTTTGATCCAGCAAGTCCACTGCTAAGGTTATATCCCAAAGACATTTAAAAAAAGGCAGGGGGAGGGAACTATTTGTACAAAAATATTTATAGCAGCTTTTTTTGTGGTGGCTAAAAGTTAAAAATTGAAGGTACGCCCATCAGTTGGGAAAAGGCTCCAAGTGATAAAGGGTCAAAGGATATGAACAGGCAGTTTTCAGAGGAAGAAATTAAAGCTATCTATAGTCATATGAAAAAAATGCTAGTCTAAATCACTATTTATTAGAGAGATGCAAATCGAAACAACTCTGAAGCACCACATCACACCTATCAGATTGGCTAACATGACAAACAAAAAGATGATAAATGTTGGAGAAGATGTAGGAGAGTTGAAACGCTAATTGTCCATTATCTAGAACCCTGGCAAACATACCATCATGAAATTGATGCACAATACTGATGAACTTCTCTGGGCAACCAAATTTTGACATAATTTTCCATAAGACCTCATGACTAACAGTGTCAAAGACCTTGGTCAGATCTACAAATGTTTTATATAGAACTCTGTTCTGCTTCTGGCATTTCTCCTGGAGTTGTCAGGCAGAAAACATCATATTGACTGTTCCTCGGCCCTCTCCGAAGTCACACAGGCCTTCAGGTAGATGACCATCTTCAGGTAAAGGATGCCTATTAAGGAGGACTCTGGCAAGAATCTTGCCAGCTATGACTAAGAGAGAGACCCCCTTGTGATTGTTCAGGACAATCTATTTTCTTTACCTTTATAGAGAAGGACAATGGAGGCAACCTTGCACTCCAGGGGGATAACTTCTTCTTGCCGTATAACCTGGAAAATTTCAGTCAGTTTTTGTATGAGCACTGGACTCCCTATCTTATAAATCTCAACTGGAATAGAATCAGCACCAGGTGCTTTGCCACATGAAAGGAGCCTATTGGCATTCAAAACCTCTTCTTCAGTTGGAGGTTGAGCTAGGGAGGGATTGACTTCAACCTGAAGTAAATGATCAATGGCCTCAGCATTGATTGATGATGGTCTGTTGAGAACACTATGGAAGTGTTCAGCCCATCCCTCTATGATCATATTCTTATCACTAATCAATGTTTTGTAGTTGTGATGAACCATAGGTTTCTGGTCCATAAACAGCCTTCAGGGAATCATAAAAGCACTTTGGATTGTTACTATCAGCATAAGACTGAATTTCGTCTGCCTTCTTACTGAGCCAAGAATCCTGCATCTCTCTAAAGCTTTGCTTTTTGATGGAATTAAATTCTATCTTCTTAGAGATGGGTGAACTACCCTGCTTGTTTTTCATTTAGTAACTTATGAATTTTCCCATAATTTTCATCAAAATAGTCTTGGTTTTCACAAATGTTCTAACCCAGAAGAGCAAATGCAATGTTGTACACCAAATCTCTGAGAGCTACTCACTCCTTTTCTGCTCCACTGTTGCCAACTGTGTGTTGGCTCAACTTTACCTACAAGTTAGAGGGAATTAAAATTCTTCTCTGAGAGTGAACAATAGTTGGCAACAGTGGAGTATGCTGAAATATAGACTATGTGAAGTAATGTACAATGTGCAAACTTGTTTCTATACATGACACTTCAACACTTACTCCCATGCCTTTCTACAGACCATTCTCCCTTGCTACATAGGAATATACTCCCTCCTCCTCACCTCTAACTTGTGTATTTATTCAAGCTTGAGGGCTGCTGCTTGATCCCCAGAAATTACTGATATCCCTCATCTACACATTATTTCTGTTTTGTTTTTCTTCTTCTGCATACATGTTGCGTTATTCACAGAAGACTATGAAGATCGTTTCCATAGGCATGTGTAGAAGGTTCCAAGCTGGTATCTCTGGTCCCAGGATACTCTCTGGGCAAGAGATCCTATTGGTCCTTCCTTTTCAGTGAAAATAAGAAAAGCTCACATGTGGCATATGCTCATGACACATATGTGACTATTTTGGTTTTGTATTTGTATGCACAGTGCCTACCATGGTATGTGGCATGTAGTAGGCATAATGAATGCTTCTTGAAAGAGTATGTATTTTTGTATATGTGAGATATTCACTTTACCTAAAAAGTCTTTTACCTTCTTGGGAGTATCTTCCCTTTAGTGATATCATTGTGTGTGTGTGTGTGTGTGTGTGTGTGTGTGTGTGTATACAATCCAGTGATTTTCTTGTATGTTTCCAAATTATTCGACAAAACCATTTAACCAATCATAGCTCCCCAACAGTACATTAGTGTGCCTGTCTTCATATAAGACCACCAAATTTTGTCATTTTTATCTTTTGTTATTCTTTGTCAATCTGATGCGTATGAGGTAAAACTGCAAAGTTGTTTTAATTTCTTTTATTATAAATGATTTGTTGTTGTTGTTCAGTTGTTTTTCAGTTGTGTCTGACTCTTCATGATCCCATTTGGGGTTTTCTTGGCAAATATACTGAAGTGTTTTGCCATTTCTTTCTCCAGTTCACTTTACAGATAAGGAAACTGAGGCAAACAAAGTAAATTGACTTGGCCAGGGTCACACAGCTAGTGTCTGTGGTCACATTTGAACTCAGGAAGATGAGTCTTCCTGACTCCAGACCTGTCACTCTATCCACTGCACCACCTAGCTGCTGATTTGGAGTAGTATTTAATAATGTCAACAGTCTGTATTTCTTCTTTTGAAAAGTAAACGTTTGTACCTTTTGACTATTTATCTGTTTACATATTTAAATCAATTCTTCATGTATCTTTGACACCATTTTTAATCAGATATTTAATGTGGAAATTTATTTCCCAATCTTTTCATATTGTAGTTGCATTGTTCTTGTTCATGCAAAATCTTTTAATTTTATGGCACCTAACTCATTAAAACATGTAGAAGTGATCAAATCTAATTGAAATTATGTGTTTTATTTTCTTTTCTGATCACCTCTCTCTCAGTCATGAAATCTTACTCCGGGTTGAAGCGGGGAGACACTGACAAGAGACAGACTGATGTGGAAAGTATTCCTTTTCATCTTTTAAATAAACATTTTTGCATCTGCCCTTTTATATTTAAGCTGTATATCTGTTTGGACAAACTAAGAGAGGGGTGGAGAAAG
The DNA here is from genome assembly GCA_028658325.1 of Potorous gilbertii. Taxonomy (NCBI): domain Eukaryota; kingdom Metazoa; phylum Chordata; class Mammalia; order Diprotodontia; family Potoroidae; genus Potorous; species Potorous gilbertii. The sequence continues at coordinate 162,316,021 of CM053771.1, read as the reverse complement.
AAACACACACACACACACAGATTTGTTACTTGTTGAACACTTGGACATTCTATATTAGATTCCTTTATTGCTCTCTTACCTACCTCCTTACTGTCTCTGGACTGAGAGCTTCCAGAGCTGCTGATGCTTCTGGTAGCACCATCATGGCCACCTTCAAGGCCCACCATGACTATTGTTTCTGCCACTCTTCCAGGCTGCTCTCCACCCCACTGTCACAGACCTCTCATGCCCTTCTGCTAAGTGTCTAAAGCTGGAAAAATGTCTCACTCTGGACTTTTTTTGGCTCTGCTCTTCCAAAGCAGATTTTTTTGATTTTGGAGTTATTATAAAGTTGGATAATGTTGAAAGAGTTCAGCTGGGTTACTACCTATATCTTTCTGGTCTATCCCCCACTTCCCCCAGAAATAAGGGAGAGTACTTTCTTCTCTTGTCAGTGCCTCCCACTGAGAATTGTGGTATATAAGGGGTACTCTAATTCTGGTCTTTTAACCTACTTCTAATATACTACTTTATATCTAACTGCTTTATATCTAACTCATAGTTTCCATTCTTGTCTACAAAGATATCATCTGAGATGGGGCAGCTAGGTGGGGCTGTGGATAGAGCAGGAGTCAGGAGGACCTGAGTTCAAATCTCACTTCAGACACTTGACACTCACTAGCTGTGTGACTTTGGGCAAGTCACCTAACCCCAACTGCCTCATCCTGGGTCATCTCCAGTCATCTTGATGAATATCTGTTCACTGGATTCAGATGACTCTGGAGGAGAAGTGAGGCTAGTGACCTGTACAGCCCTCACTCAAAGTTAAGTGCAAGTCATGTCATTATTTCTCTGATGACATAGTCTTCTTCAGCAATGAAGGATGAATACCTAATCTGTTCTACTGGCCAACTTTTCTATGTCTAATAATTATAGAATAGTGTTGATGATGATGATGGATTTATCATTTACCTTATGATCTGGTAAGGCTGATAATGACCACAAGGAGCTCCTTTCATTCCTATTTTTTTCACGATTTCCCTTGAGATATTTTGACTTTTTTTTTCTCCAAGCAAAGTATACTGTCATTTTATGTATTTAATTATAAATATTTATATAATATTTAATTATAAAATTTTGGTTTTATAAAGCAACTCCATCATTGTTTAATTACTGTGATATTAAATCCATAAATTAATTTAACTTGTAAAGAACTTTTATTATATTGACCCGGTCCAATCATGCACAATGAATGCCTCTCAAATTGTTTGCATCTCTTTGTATTCATGAAAGAGTAATTTATATAATAAGAATTTATATATGTCCTGAGAGTATTTCAGTAGGTTGAGTCTAAGCCTTTTGCTGGATTTTACATAATAAAACCAAAAGGCTAATGATTTTTGTGGATTTATTTTCTATCCTGTTACTTTATTGAAGTTATTAATATTTCTTATTATATTTTCATTGCGACTTTGGGTTTTTCTATGTAAGCCATCATTTTATTTGGAAATATATCATTTTGCCTGTTCTTTCTCAAGGTCATCTCAATTTCTTTTTTTTTTTAGTATTATAGCTAGTATTTCTAGATTTATAATAATAGAAGTGATAATTGATATCTTATTTTACTTCCTTATCTTAATAGGAAAGCTCCTACATGACAATTAATGATAACTCTTGACTTTAGATAGATAATATTGATTATAAGAAGGAAACGTTTTAATATTTTTGTATTGTTAACATGTGGTAGTTTCCCAAAGTTTTTTAATTGTTTCTGTAGATATAATCATTATTTTAATACTTACTTTGATTGTTGTGATTTATTATTTTAATAGTTGTCTTGAAATGAAACCTTCCCGGAAGTCCTGATGTACGTCCAACTTGGTCACAGCAATTCATTGCTTTAATACATTGCTATAGCTTCTTTGCCAATATTTATTTTCCATCTTTATTCATTAATGATAGTAGTTTTCTTTTTTGGTTTTATTTCTCCTTGGTTTGAGCGTCAGGGCCATATTTGTCTCATAGATGAAGTTAGGTAAGATAATTTATTTTATGAACAGTTTATATAACATATAGCTTCATTGTTCTTCAAATGCTTAAAAATATTCACTTATTAATCCATCTGGGCCTGGGATTTTTCCCCTTTGGGAATTTGTTTATGGCTTTTCAATTTATCTCTCTGAGATCAGTTTATTTAACATCTAGCTATCCTGTTTTGTTAGTCTGGGGCATTTTTATTTGTTATTTCTCCCCATTTCATTGAAATTTTTAATGTTTTCGGTATTAATTGGTACAAGAAATTCTATAAACTTCCCTTATGTGTATGTATATATACATATATATGTATGTATATATGCATGCATGTGTGTGTATCTTAAAGTTCCATCCCAATTCATCAATATGTGTATTTAATAAATTAGGAGAGTTTCATTTCCAATAATAGTTATTCATATTTCTTGGACAATCAATCAACAAGTATTTATTAAACATGTAGTATGTGACACTAAAATAGGCTCTGGTGATACCAATACACTGAATAAAATAATCCCTACTCCCAAGGAACTTAAGTTCCGCTGGGAAAGACAACAAGTAAGTATGTAATTAATGAATAAATTTAGAGAAAATAAATACATATTAATCAACTACAGGCTATTTTGGAAGTAAAAACATTGGTAATTGGGGACATCTGGAAAGACCTTGTAAAAGTTGGTGCTTAAAAATTTTCCAAAAAAAAAGCTAGTGTTTGAGCTGTATCTGGAAGGATTCTGTTGATGGAAGGGAGAAGAGAGTAAGTACATTCTAGGAATTGGGGATAGGCAGTATAAAAGCAGAGATGGGAGATGGAGTACTGGTTGTGAGGAACTGAGAAAAAAGCTTGACTGGATTGCAGGATGAGAGAGAATTGAATGATGTACATTGAAGCTAGAAAGATAAGTTGACTCAAGGTGGTGAAAGGCTTTATAAGCTAAACAAAAGAGTTTATATCTTATATGAAAGGCAATGGGGGGGGGGCACTTGACATCCACTGGGGAGTGATGTGATTAGAAGTCACTTTGACAGCATAGTGAAGAATGACCTGGAGGTGAGAGACTTGAGAGGGGGGTTCAGTTAAGAGGCTATTGTAATAAAGCAAGAGGTGATAAGGGTCAGAACTAATTAGGATCTTACTTTATGAGTAAAAGAAGTGATGGAATGTGATTTTACAGAGCTAGGAATGGTAAAATTCAGTCAACTTCTAATTAACCACTGGTGTGACCGTAACACTTTTATTTTAATATCATTCTAATTCTAAGACATTTGTGACTTGGAGAGATGATATCTAACATGACAGTTTCCTAATACTCTCTAATCTGTCTCTCTGTTTAAAGAAAGTTTTAGGTAACATTTGTAAGCATCAGAGAAAGAAAATCAAGGTATGTGTCAATATGGCTTAATATTTCTAATACTAATAATTAGGTAATTAATATTGTTCTGCCTTAATATTCTGACTAGATGAACAACCTTATTCTTCTTGGACCATTTTCTTCCAGGAATCACTGGGTTCCTTCCCACACATCTATATGGGTAATTTATTTTTGAATAGGAGATAGCGAGAGTGCCTTCCAGGAGATGAATAGGATATTTGCCCTGAAGTCTATCCTAGTCCAATATCTTGAGGAGATAACTCCTGGATGGGTCAATAAGATTACTTTAGAAGTAGGAAAAGGCAAGATTTTATCTAGACCAGAAGTACTTCAATTGTTGCATATCGTCATTTTTAAAACATTTGTCCTACCCTATCGCCTTTCAAACTTAGAAGTAAGGAAAGACCTTTTATTAGGATAGCGAGGAATCTTATAATTTTCAGTTTTACAAATAAGAGATTTTTAAAATATGCTTTCATATCTTAAACCTGGGATGCTCAAAGAAGGGTGGTACTTTACACAAAAAATAGGAAAGTTTAGAAGAGGAGTGTTGTGGTGAATTTGGGGTTCTATTTTGGTTCTACTTTGAATTTGAAATGTTTCACAATAGCAGTTGAATTTAAAACGTTTAAAAAGGGAACACTGAATTTGAAATGTCCAGCAGACAAAGACCCATATGGGTCTGAAGTTCAGAGGAGATATAAGGATAATTATGGAAGCAATTCAGTTTCCTGGCATGGCACTGGTAAACTGTCCATGTTTCACAGGCATACAACAATGAGGTCAGCATAATAGCTCTGAAGACCTTCAGTTTGGTAGTCAGTCTAATACCTCTTCTCTCCCAAACTTTTCTTTGGAGTCTTCCAAACACTGAGCTAGCTCTGGCAATGCATGTGTCGACCTCATTGTTAATGTGTACATCCCTGGAAAGCACACTGCCAAGGTAAGTGAACTTATCCACAGTATTCAAAAGTTCTCCATTTGTTGTTAACTGATGGTTCCACATATAGATGGTTCCACGTATAGGCCAAAATTAGCACAGACAGCAGAGAATTGATCCGTACCTTGTGGCATCTCAGCTTCAAAGGCTGCATTGAGGGTACAATTGTCTACAAACAAAAGATCATGCACCAACACTCCTTCCACTTTAGTCTTTGCTTGTATCCTTTTCAAATTGAAAAACTTAGGAGATTTTGAGGATCACCTGGCAGGATAAGGTCCCAGACACTGAAGTCCTTGCTCAAGTTGAACTGCCAAGCATTTAAACTATGCTTCAGCACAACTACAATGGGCTGGCCATGTTATTCGAATGCAAAATACACACTTGCCAAAAAGACTATTTTATGGAAAACTCACATGGGGCAGGCGATCACATGATGGTCAGAAGAAGCAATACAAGGACACTCTCAAGATTTCTCTCAAGAATTTTGGATTTGACTGTGCAACATGAGAGACACTGCACAGGACCGGCTAGCATGGCATGTCCAAATCAGAAAAGGTGCTGTGCTCTATGAGCAAAGCAGAATTGAGAATATGAGTACAAAGTAAATGTAGGATGCTCAAATTTGGAGTATCCACCGCAAATATTCATACAGACTATCTGTGCCCAATCTGTGGCGAGCATTTTGAGCTCATATTGCGTGATCAGCCACAGTTGGTCACACTGAAACATCATCTTTTCATGATGATGTCATTTTGGTCCTGTTAGAAAATGAAGGACCACCACCAACCAAGGATAATTACATATGAATTCTGTGATCTAACAACATAAAAAGATAATTAAACCCATGGAAACTGATGACAATACTAAAAGAAAGAGTATATGTGTGTGGTTGCAGTTTGTCCTTCCTTCTTGAAGAGGATCATGACTTCCAGGAGATGATGATATGACTTGGCAATTGACTTTGATGTGAGTGAAGGAGGACTGTGCAAGGTCATCAGCCTCACTTTTTCCTCCAGAGCCATCTGGGTCCGGTGGCCAGATATTGATCAGGATGACTGAAGATGGCCCAGGATGCAGTGGGAGAGATACAGACAGACAGAGACAGAGAAATCCAGAAGAGAGCCTTGAGGAATACCCACAGTTAGGGGACACAGTATGGTTGATGAACCAGCAAAGGAGACCAATATGGAGTGATTAGACAGATTAAAGGAGAGCCAGAATTGAACGGTGATATAAAAGCCCAGACCAGAGAAAGTATTCAGGAGAAAATTGTGGTCAACAGTGCCAGGTGGAGTAAATAGATCTAGAAAGATGAGGACTCAAAAAAGAGCATAAAATTTAGTAATTAAAAGATCATTGGTAACTATAAATTTGATTCCTTAATCAGTTATTACGTTGAACAATATTTCTAATTACTTAGCACAATGTCTAGCCTATGGTAGGCTTTTAATAAATGATTATTTCCTGTTCCTTCCTAAGAACAAACAAGTAATAATAAAGTCACTGAATATACTATTTGTTAATGATTAAATTAATAATAGACATAGATGCTTATTTCCAATATTTTATCTGTGAGAATGACTAGCCACTTCAAACCCTCACTGTTACTGTGGATGACTTGTCTTCCCTTTTGAGAATAGTCTCATACTATTTATCCAGCATAACAAATAATTGGCTAGAAAAATATTTGTTTTGAGACAGAAAAAAATCCTCAAGATAGAAGTTACAAGTTTCATAAAGAATTTTCACTATTCTCAATCAACTTCTTAAGCACCTACTATGTGCCAGGCACTATGCTAAGAGTTGAGGACTCAAGAAGCAAAATATAGTTCCTGCTCTCAAGGAGTTTATAGTCTAATAGAAGAGATGCCATGCCAACAAATATATACAAAACGAGTTATATAAAGAATGCATAGAAAATAATTAAGAGGATTTGGGAAAAGACTTCCTATAGAAGATGAGATTTTGGTTGGGATTTAAAGGAAGCCAGGCAGGATAGTAAGCAGAGTTGAGGAGGAAAAGTCTTCCAGGTTGGGGGTGGGGACTAGACTAGCCAGAGAAAACTTATTTTATTTGGTCTTTCTCTAACTGTGACAGGAAAATAAGGTCTTCTGCATTGAATGGCAATGTTTACTCTTCAAGCTTTTCTGTGCTTAAAAGAGCCTGTAATAATTTCTATAAAGAGACATTTGGAAACAGAGGTTACAAATACAGAACTAGATCAATGAGAGTTCAAAACCGGGAGAGGAAGACTCAGGTCCTGCCTCTGGTAAATATGAGGAGTGTGATTGCAAGTAAGTCACTGCTTATATGTAAAAAATATTTCTAGCCACTCTTTTCGTGGTGTTACAGAATTGGAAATTGAGGGATATCTATCAGTTGGGGAATGGCTGACCAAGTTGTGGTATATGATTATGATGGAGATTTCAGAAAAAAAGACATGGCAAGACTTATACGAACTGATGCAAACTGAAGTGAGAATAGAGAGATCATTGTGCATCATAACAACAGTGTTGTAATAATGACCAAACTGTACAAGACGTGGCTGTTCTAATCAATACAATGGTCCATGATGATTCCAAAGGACTCATGATGAAAAAATGCTAGCCACCCTCAGAGAGACAGAGAACGGGTGAATTCTGAGTGTCAATTAAAGTGTAATTTCTTTTGCTCTTTTTTGGGATATGGCTAATGTGGAAATAGGCTTTGCATAATTTTGCATAAATAATCGATAGAATGTTGCTTGCCTTGTCAGTGGGCAGGGATGAGGCAAGGAGGAGGGGGAGAATTTGGAATTCAGAATTTAAGAAGAAAAGTATGTTAAAAATAAATAATATACATTTTAAAAATTAAGAAGTAAATAAAAAAAAGTAAGTCACTGTATCTCTTTGCTTCAGACAATTCCCTATGATAGGAGCTCCCAATTTTTATTGTTCCCCATATCTTTGACTTTTCAGTAAATTTTGCTGTAAATATGAAAGGAAATAAATTTTAGATTTTTCATGCATACATGCATAAGAAATAAAATAGAGATTAACTATTTTCCCTAAGGGTACATAAAAAGTTTAGTAACTTTATTGACTATAAATCACTTGAGAGTTTCTGGATTTTCTCAATAGGATTATGGGCATTTTGGACAATGGATTTTGTACCCTTTGGGTTTAATGTAAACTACAATTTTAAAATCTCTGCTCTAAGATTTAAGTTACAGTTGGTGAAAGAGTTAATAAGTTTTCCAAGGCATCTAATTTATTGTTAGGGAGTGAAATAGGTACTAGAAGAATGAAACTGAATAAGTGTCAACAATCTAACATAAAGGAGCAGGATAAAGATAAATTTGAAGTGCTTGCTCTCCCAACATATTGTCAACCTAGTTAAAGAGATCTCAACTTTTCTATCTTCCTCCCTTTCTCATTAACACAAGTAACCAAGGGCCTCTTGGGATAGTGATGGTTTACATTTTCTTATCTTGACAGAAGGGCCTTAATTTCTATTGGTTCCCTGCTAAGCTGCAACCCTATCTTCCACCTCTCAGTTCCATCATTTTTTTGGATCATCTTTCTAGGTGCTCAGGAACTAATAATACCTGGGATATTCTGGAATATTAGTTGCTGGTTATTGTAGCCTAATAAATGCTTGGGAATATTGCTGTTTTTATATAATATAACAAGGCTTTGATTCAATTCAGCAATTTAATCAATCACTGACTAGGTTCAGGAACTATGCTAGATAATAAAGATACAATGAAAAAAATTTCCCTGCCCTCTCAAGGCATCTGGAAATATCACTAAATATTCAATTAACATATGTTTATTAAATTTTTCTTTATGAATAAGTCTATTAAGTGCTGGGCACCTCCATCAATCAGTAAACATTTATTAAGTACCTACTATGTAACAGGCACTGTGCTAAACACTAAGGATACAAAAAAGAGGCAGGAGTTTACAGTACAATGGGGGAAACAACATGGAAACAATATATACAAAGTATATATTTATATGTGTATATACATATACATATACACACGTATACATTGTACATATGTATGTATAGATATAGATATACACACAGAGAGAGAGGGAGGGAGGAAGAGAGAGAGAGAGAGAGAGAAAGAGAGAGAGAGAGAGAGAGAGAGAGAGAGAGAGAGAGAGAGAGAGAGAGAGAGAGAGAGAGAAATAGGAAATAACAGCAGGAAGGTTGAGGTTTGACTGGCCAATATGATAGGTGGGCTAAGGATTCCAAGAGAGGAAGACAATGTAGAGTGAAATTTATTCCCCAAGGCATCAAGTTAGGGAAAAAAGTAAAGAGTGACTAGTGCAGAGGAGATGGCCTGGTGGAGTTTGAAATGGTCAGTGACAGGAAATTACAGTGCAGTTTGAGCAAGGTTTTGAAAGCGAGAACAGAGAGAGAAGTGAAAAACCAAAAAAGGCTATGATTGAATAAGGGGATTTTAGAATTCTTGAACACAAAGGTGGTACATTTGTGAGTGATGGTAAGACCAGGTGTATGATTATCTTTGTGTGTGACTGAGTTGAGTGTAGGAATAACTCATCCGGGAGGTGAATGTGTTCAAGAACTGAGTAGTAGTTTGTCGTAGAGGTGATGCCATGCCATGCACGTGAATTGGATTTAAGTGAGGCAAGGCTGTGCAAAGTCACCAGCCTCACTTTCTGCTCCGGAGCCATATGGTTCCTGACTGGAGATGGCCCTGGGTGCATATGGATTCTTTTTCAAATACCCGATAACTCACTCCTGCAGTCCTGTAAGTATTTGTCCTAGGGTATTTGAAAAAGAATCCATGTATATGCTGAAGTCCCTTAGCGTGAGGGCGGGAATTGGGAAAGACCTCAAACTTGGTCCCCTCCATTCAGTCAGTTCCAGGATCTAATGAGAGGCAACATCATCTAGCATAGGAGCCTCATATCTGCCTCAGAGTAGAATGAAATATAGCTTTAAAAGGGCAGTGGGCATGTATGAAGTTTGTGCCGCCAGATGGGATACAAAAAAGCAGTCATCTCTTATTATCAATCATTTATTAGTCGTCTCTACGTGCCAGTCATTGTGCTGGGCGCTGGAGGTGAGTACAAACGACGAGGCTGGCACAGTGGTGAAACCTATGGCAAGGCAGTGCCCAGGCCTTCTCTGTCTCCACAACTGTCACTGTTGCCTGCGGCTCTGCGCAGAGACCTGCAAACGCTGCAGAAAGGGATGCTCACTCTCTTTTAAAGGGGAGGGTGGGCGGGAGAAGGGGCTATGAAACATTGTAGCGCAGCAGAGCACGCCCGAGAGCTAGCTCGGCCTCTCCTTGACAACGCTTTGGGATAAGTCAAGGTTAACGGCCAGCAGGCCCGGCTTGGGACAGTCTCTCTGCGGTGCCGACGTGCAGTCTCCGGGCTGCAGAGGCGACCGAGCGCGGAAGAGAGACCCCAGCGAGGGTCAGTCCAGACCCGCGTCCAGGACAAGCGCTCGAGTGCCAGTCTCCGCGCAAGGCGCGTCTCGGGGTGGAGATCTGTGGGCTAAGGAGATGCCAGCCACGCCTCCACCCCCTCCAGTTATCTGCCCGCCTCCCTCCTCCATCTTTCCTTCCTTCCTCTGGGGCTCCCCTCTTCATTCTCTCCCGCCGAGCCTCTCATTGGCGCCCCAGCCCGGGTGACGCTACAGCCGGCGGGCGGGCCAGTCCGGGGCTGGGGTGTAAGTGTGTTAGTGGGGGAGAGAGGAGGGCGCGGGGAGCTGGGCGGGTGGAGTCTGCGCGCGTCTGATGAAACCCAGCCCCCGGATTTCGTCCGCCCTCCGATTTCATTCAGTGAAGCGCGGGGGCCTGGGAGGCGGTGCCTGGAGCTCGGAGGTGTAAAGAGAGGGAGCTGGGCAGCCCAGAGTAGACGGGGAAAGTGCCGCGACTGCCACGCAGCTCCGCTCCGCACCAGAGGCAGCCGCAGCGCTCGCTGCCCGCCGGCATCCTCCTCGGGCCGCCTGCCAGCATCCTCCTCGGGGCGCACCTTCCTCCCGGGGACCCCGTGACGGGCCACCGTGGAACACCTCCATCCCTCCCTCCCTCCCAGGCTCTCCCTGCCCCGGCGCGCCGCATCCCGCCTCCACCCAGGCGGGCCCCTTGACAGCCGCCCAGCCCGGTGAGTGACCCGTGCCCCTGCCTTCTTCGCGGGATGTTCTCCAGCCTAGGGTCACCTTGTGGGGTGCCCAGGCACTGGTGGAGCTAGGGATGGAGAAGGGCGCGTATGTGGGAGCAGGAAGGGCCCCCGCCCGCGGACGGGGCTTTTGCATCCTCGGGAGGGAGGACCCGGGCGGTGGGATGGCTTCGCGCCGGTGGGGTTTGGGTCCAGGACCCCGGTGTACGGGAGCCATGGGGATGCGCGCTGGCTCCACATGTACTCGCCGCGGAGTCCATTTTGCTTCCTTAAAGGAGCAGCGTGGTGTATGATGCAATATGTGTACTAAGGAAGCGTGGACAGCTGGGAGCTTCACGGTGCCCTCCCCTTTTCCGCCGCGGGGTGGGTCCCCGCGACCCCCGGGAGCCGGGATGCGCGGGGAGCTTGGAGGGTGGGCACCAACCCCGGGCTGAATAGGTTAAAGGCATCGCCAGGCTGGTGTGGCTCGGGAGGGACCTTCCCTTACATGGCGCTCCGCACGGCTCACCCCGCCACGAGGCGCAGGGATGTGTCACCCAGCGCTGCCATTTCCTCCGTTTATTCTCTCCTTCTCCAGCCACCCGGGGTTATCCCGAATCAGGTGGGCGGCCTTCCGGAGGAGCTCCATACGGAATCCAACCCCAGCTGTCCTGCATCCGCGGCCACCACCTGCACCTGGTCTCTAAGCCAAGGTCGCCCTCTGCCCCTCCCCATTTTGTTCTGTCCTGGAAGATCTCCCTAGGTGGGCTCGTGGACTCTCTGGTTTGACTCCCAAAGGCCTACCTAGCTCTAACTTTCACGCCTGGTGGAGGGTGGGTGAGTGGGTAGCCTGCCCCAACTTTAAGTATCGTTCTCATTTTCTTTTTTGCCCAATAAAACTCCACACACTCAGGTTAGATTATGATTAAAAAACTTGCCTGTGCAAAGGACGGGCCACCGTAATTATGGCTTTTGTTATACTACTTGTGTGAACAGCTTTACTCTCTTCCCCTTTTCAGTGGGTGTGGAAGGTAGGAGTTTAACTTTACTTGATTAGGACAAGGAGCATGTGCTTTCTATAAAAGAGCTACGTTTACTCCTGAACTCACACTGCCATGCTTTCAGAAGTAGTAAAAGCCGGTGACTTGGATTTGGTTTCCATGCGTAGGTAGAGGAGAAGGTTGTCCAGTTTTACATTTAACTTTTTACAACTGAAATACGACCTACATTGTTTTCCTTTTCATAATGTTTTCATGTGGAACTTTAATTAGTCATTCCATTTTATCTTCAAACATCTAGCCCAGTGTATTTGCTTAAATAATTGCAACTGTGCTCTATTTATTCCCATGACATTTTCAGTTGGTCTCAGTGGAAAACAGCGTCGTCTTTATGGAAACACCCTTTTGTCATTAAAACAAAAGAGCTTAAAAATTTACATTCTAGACCTGCAACTTGGTAGACTAAAAGGGCCATAAATAAAGCAAAATGTTTTGAAGTTGAACCTAATCTGTTACAAAATTATATTATCCACTAAAAAAAAATTAACATACAATTTGCAAATTAATCGAGGAAATTGGAATTGGAAATGTAATAATGACGGCATGAAAAGACATAGGACAGGGTTTGTTAAATAATGGGTCGTAGTTTAATTATCTGAAAAGTAGATCGCAATGGTATTTATTAAATGCCTCTCAAGCACTTGGTGCCCAACTCCACAGAAAACAAACTTTAAAGACAAGTCAGGTCTCTGACCTTAGGAGCTTGAATTCTAAGAGAGACATATGTTAACTATTTGTAAAGAGGTCTCTCTACCTGTGATTAGGGGAGTGGTAGGAGTTACTATCTGTAGTGTCTTAAATCAAGTACTTTGAAAATTTTTAATTTTGCCCATTTTTGAGATTCCAGATTTTTAAGTGGATCGTTTCTATACCATTCAATCCATTAAATGTCCTAGAAAGAATATGGATTTATTTAATCCAGTGAAGAGTTTGAAATAGGAAGTGTGCCTACTTAGACAGGAAAGTGAATCTCTTATCCATGAGCACTTTCCCTAATTTTAATCTTTGGATTTTTGTGTTAACCTACAACATAATAGAACAGGGTCACATTTAATATTTCATTTATATTAGAACTTGACATTTTTTCCAGACTTATTTCCTGTTTTTGAGGAAAGTCAGCCTTACCTAGTTTATATTCCTTGCAATTTATCAGGCAGTTATTGAGGTCCTACTGTCTGTTTGACAGTGCTAGGGGCTAGGGGACTTGAGGGATTGGGGGTGGAAATGAAGTGTTCATTCTAAGAGAGCTAGACTTGATTTTTTAAACCTAGGTCCTTTTCCTCCAAGGCTAGCACATTTTTCTTGAAGTCCTGGCGCTCGCTCTTTGCTGTGTTCTTACACTTTTTTACCCCCTCACCCTCTTCCTTGGCCCCAGGGAATGAGTCATTTTTTTTTTTTGACATTCTGTCTCTATTGCTTAGCACTGTGCTTGGCATATGGTAGGTACTTATTAAATGTTTGTTGATTGATCCATTAATCAGGTAAGAATACTTACAGCACAAAGACCTGAGTTCTAGTCAGAATTTTAACACTTGTCATTCCATTCATTCATCAAGCATGTAAGATTTACTGTGTTTCATGATGGCATCTAGTTGGTGCAGTAGATAAGAGTTCTGGGCCTGGGGTCAGGAAGACTCATCTTCCTGAGTTCAAGTCTGACCTCAGACAGTACCCTGGGAAAGTCCCCTAACCCTGCTTGCCTCAGTTTCCTTATCTGTAAAATGAGTCAGAGAAGGAAATGACAAACCACTCCAGTATCTTTGCCAGAAAAACCCCAAATGGGGTCACAAAGAGTAGGGCACAACTGAATGACTATGTTCTATGATGAATATTTATACCATGCACCATGGATAATAGGTTTTGAGTCAGAAGGAAACTTAGAGGCATTTACCCCTTAACTTTACAGATGAAAACATCTGAGGCTCTGCTATATGAAAGTCATCTATATCATTTGCCGTAAAGTCACATAGAGAATAAATGCTTTTCTTGATTTTCTTACTAAGTTCAGCTTCTGCTCAATGTTGACTAAATGCCTACTGTGTGCTAGTTCTGGGGGTATAAAGACAAAAATGAAGTAGCTCCTACCTTCAGTGTACTTAAATTCTATTGAGGAAAACAACTTGTTGATATACACACATACATATACACACATATATACAGGATAAATTAATCCCCTGTATTACCCAGTAGAGAACCCCCATCACCTCCTTTGTTACAACTATAGCTACCATTAGGAGATCATGAGCTTGGTGAAAGTAGCTCAGTAGGTTGGGTAAAGATGGCGTAATCCTGGAAGAACCTTTGAGAAGGACTTTGGTGGAATATAAGACCATCTTAGTTATCAGCCTATTAAACGTTAATCAGTCACCTATCCTAAGGTGGGAGGGACTGGAGCAGATAATGTCTTCCCGGGGCTTTCTCATGCATTGCTTCTGCATTCTCCTAGCTTTCCTGACCTCATCATGCTAGACCTGGGAGCTTCCCTCTTCTGTGCCAGTCTGGGTATTTTCCCCTTCTCCTATGATTCCCCATAGGATTGATAGTCCTTATGTTTAAACCTTGTGCAATTCTCTTGCTCCTTGAATTGTTCACTGGAGCCAGAGATTATGGTAAACTCAGTCCTCTATAGGGCATGGCCAGAACTATGTCCCTTACCTGAGTATATGAATATTTTAAAATGGGCTCCACACATCTCTACTGATCTGAGAGGGTCGCCAGTCCTGAGTTCTGAAACAAAGCTTTTTACCTGTGTCTCCTACATTTGGGATTTCAGGAATATATTCCTTCCTTAAAGGCATTTATTTTTTTGGAGGGTTAAGCCCAGTGTCCGAGGTAAGTGTCTGAGGCTGGATTTGAACTCAGCCTGGTAGTTCCATCTACTCTGCCACTAATGGCATCATATTTAAAATTATTTGACTTTCAGGTGGGGATAAAATTTGCTCAGTTATTTAGCTTTAATGGAGTTTTTCTTTCCTGGTAGGTAACAGTAACAGTACAATCAAATACTTATGTATTTGTGATTTCATAGATTTTGATATTCTCTCCAGCCACGCAGATTGTAACTCATCTATGCTTGCCTATTCTGTGAGATCCTTGACCATGTCCACTCATAAGTCCCGTAGTGGGATCCACCTTGCTTTGAGGGGCCATCTTTGCTTTTTCCTGAGATCTTCAAGATACCAGTGGGAGCTCTCCTATGGGACACCTTTCATCCCTTTTCTCTGCCAGGCAACCAATCCATTTTTCTTTGCCTATCATAAATTTCCTTTTTACTTTATGATGATAAAATAACAATAACAAAATAATGAGTCAGTGTGCAATGGTGTATAACTGCTTTCTGCTGGACTTTGTAAGGTAAATAAGTAGTGCAGGAATCATTTACAACGGAGGAAACTGAGGTTTCCGAGAAATTTAACAATTTTACCACAGTCATCCTGCTTGTAAGTGTGACAACATTGTACTCTTGGAACTGAAACCCATGTCATCTCCAAGACTGTCATATCACTCTGCCTTTTCTGGTAAACCTTTGGGAACTTTGTTTTTATCTATTTCCTTATTTTTCTCCTTGTGTCCCAAGAAGTGTTTTTAAGAAATCATACCAGAGTCTTGATTTGAAAAAGAAATATTTAATGTATCTTATGACCTATGAATCTTTTGGGAGAATTGCAGGTTGGTGGATGTTTTTTTTTTCTTGATCTTGCGTATAAGGCATTAATTCACCTGTGGCAGTGTTGGCAAAGTTGTATTTACTTGATTCCTTATTGCTACGAATATTTCATGGTGGCAACATGCTGGCTGTAGGAAAGACTTGCTGGACAAAGTAATAAACTTGATTGTAAAGCTTGCTTAGAAGAAAGTTTGTTAGTTGATTTTTATGAAATTAATGACTTGGCTTTTTTGAGCCTGAAAAACTGAAGAGTTTCATTGTATTTTTGATGAATAAATAAAACTTAGAGTTACAGCTTTGTAACTGAATAATCAGTATCATAATTGAAAGAAGATGAATTTTGAAGATTTCAGTGTTAATGATTGATTGCCAATCCTTTTTAAATGTCTGACCTTTTAGGTGTAGGAAGCAATGACAAGTAAGATTTGAGTGGAAAAGGCATGAAATTGGAAGTCATTGAATCTTAGTGTTGGTAGGGACCTCAGAGACTCAAAACTATGTTCATCATCCTATTAAGATGTTTTCATTTCTAATATGATAATTATCAATAAATATAACCCATATATGAGCTATTTGAGGGATCCTTAATAATTTTTAAGAATGTAAAGGCTGAAGAATTTTAGAACCTCTGATCGAGTCCAGTTCATACCTGTACAAGAAACACTGCCTACAGCATTCCTGATATGGAGTCATCATTCTGCTTTGACTGGAAAGCTGGTGGTGGTGGTGGTGAAACAGATTTAGAGAAAAGTTGACATTTAAAAAAGAATCTTGCTGAACTGCATAAAAAGGGTGCTCAATTAAACGTTTCTAAGTGGCTGATGGATTGACCATGTGAACTCTTGGCTGCTGAGCTGGTTTTCTGCACTGGTTCCTGAAGACAGGTACACAGTTTTCTGAGTGGATGAGTTTGTAGACTGGGGAAATGGTTCTCTGCTTTATTTGGTCATGAGCCATGACTTACTTTCTCCTTCTAACCCCAAAGGACCTATAATCTACTATGTGAGGTGGCAGAAGGGAAAAAAATCAATTATAACCCTTTGTCACTTTTAGTTATGTAGGATTGCAGGTTTTTCAGGGTGGTCAGATTACAAGAATACTACACCTAATACTGTTAATTGGTTCCTTGAAATAGTTATTTATTATTATTATTGTATTAATGTTGTTAGGTAAAAAATCCAAGAGGAGGAGCCCTCTACCTCTCCCTTTGGAGGTAGCCAATTCCATTTATGGAGAACTAATTGTTAGAGAAAATTTTCCTTACATCACATCTAAATTTCTATTGTTACCACTTCTACTCTTTGATCCTATCTTGCTCTACCCTCTGAGGACAAGTAAAATTAAATTAATTCCCCTGTTGCCTGACAATCCTTTAGATACTTGATGACAGTTATCACATTCCCGTAAATGTCTGTTTTCCCATGTACTTTCAACTGATGTTTGATCAGTGTAAGGCCTTTAACCATTCTGATCTCCCTCAAGACATTCCATCTTACCAATTTGTAGTTTCTAAGGTGAGGCACTGAAAAGGGAATGACTTCTCCTAATTTTACATATCTTGTGTTAGGAGGACTGGCTTTTTATCAAAATAAAAAATATGCAATTTATGATTTAGACCATTCATCATATGGCTTCAATCTGGCTTTCTAAATTTATTTCCTATCTCACTGCCTGATGCAATTCTCCATTCCAGCAGAACTGGTTTACTTGCTGTCTCTCATGCAAGACATCCCATCTCCAGTCTACATTCTTTTATGTAAGTTGTCCCCCATGCCTAAAATATTCTGTCTCTTCAAATGTTTTGCAGATTTTTTTAGTGAAACTTTCCTTCTCCCTCAACATATTGTATTTACTTGTGTATATGTATTCCTAATGCTTGGTACATTGTAGATGGTGTCCTTGGTGAATTGTCCCAATTACAGAATTCCTGACTTTGCAGCTCTCTCAACTCAGTAACCTCACGAAATTTGGAATGATTTTCTGAAACAATCTTCTCATTTGAATTTATTCTTCATTTTTTTCTTTTAAAATTGAGATTTTATTTTATTAAGATCTTTGATTTTGACAGATGCAAAACATTGAGTGGGCATTGATGCAATTTGTACCACTCCCAAATGCAGCTTGAATAATATTAAAATGTAATTGTAAATATTTAACAAAATAAAAACAACAGAACATAAATAGTGTTAACTTATTCTTTTCTTAGTCAATATCGCACCTTAGAGATCCCTCTGTATGGTTTACTTCTATTTGAGTTACCAGTAGGGGACCCTGGGTGTTAAATTCCCTCCACTGATGCTAAGTAATAACTTATTTCAGTCAATAAGCATTTATTTATTAAGTATCTGCTAGGTACCAGTAACTATTCTAAGCTCTAGGGATACAAAGAAAGGCAGAAGACAGTCTCTACTCGTGAGGAGCTCACAGTCTAATGGGGGAGATACCATGCTAACAATCATGTACAAACAAGCTGTATGCAGGATAAATAGGAAATGAAGAATAATATGGACAGCAACAAGTAAGAGAATTAAGAGATTCAGAAAGAGAATTAAGATTCAGAAGGTGAGGTTTTAGCTGAGATTTAGAATCTTTGGGAATTGCTTGGGGGACATAGAGAGTTAAAGGTGACTTAGTCTAGTGTGTGTCAGATGCAGGGAGCTAGATCTTTCTGGCTCCAAGGCCAACCATCTCTTCCCGAAGCCAATGGCCTCTTGATTCATCTATCGGGTACATTTTAAAGAATCAACATACAATATAAGGCGTAGGGACATAGGTGAAATAAAAGTCTCTTGAAAGAAAAGGGGCTTAAATATTTTCAAGATTGACTCTGTAAATCTAATTCTATCCAAGCTCACAAGCTTGATAAGGATAAACTGCTTCATGGGGAAACCGTTTGATTGAGAAGATCAAAGATCAGAGTTGTAAAAAACCTATAGAGGGCAGCCTTCTACGTATTTACTTGAATACAGAAGAGAGATGGATCAGCCTTTGTTCAGTAGAGGACCTCTGTGTGCTGCCCCTCTGACTTTGTGTTGCTTAGTTTGAAAGCCACATGTTTATGCTTGTGAGTGCATTTGGGAGGAGGAGGATGGTGGTGGTGGTGGTGGAACAGATTTAGAAAAAAGTTGGCATTTAAAAAAGGTAAAAAAAAAGGTGTTCAATTAAACCTTTCTAAGTGGCTGATTGATCGACCATGTGAACTCCTGGCTGCTGAAAGGAGTCCATGAAAAAAAACATTAAGAGCACCTGCATTAATCAGGTATACTTATAAGTATGGAACAGTAAGACCCTGTGCTATTGTTTGCTTAGTTGATTTGGTTATACCTACAAAGATACAAGGATCTCTTCACTGGCTATTTTCAAACTAAAATTTTATATGTGTGTATATGTAGATCTAGATATCTACATATACATACATGTTATATATAGTTACATGTATACTCTAATAACATGGTAGATCCCTGATCTCATTGACTACTGTCCTAGGGTTTTGTGATGAAAGTGAAGCTTTTAAGGTAATTATAGAGTCACCACAATGAGAAAAGCTATTTTCCTCCTTTTTTTTCTCTCCAACCTAACTTCACATTTAAATGATAAGGATAGCTTTAATTTGTCCATTTATATCCTTCTGAGTAATAACTCATATTTGTATATTGCTTTAAGGACTTATGAAGAAACAGCCTTGTGGGGGTAGATAGAACAAGCATGTATTATTCTCATACAGATAAGGAATCTGAGAGAGGGTAAGTGATGTGTTCATGATGATACAAGGAAATGTTGGGGCCAAGATTCAAAGCCAGGCCTTTTGACTATTAAGCCCTCATCACCCTTTCTAAGTAGCATGGTAAATTGCCCTTATTGGTTGTTATTTGTCCTTTGTTCTAGAAGAGGACCATGACATCAGGAAGGTGATGTCTTGACTTGTAAATGAATGGGATTATAGTGAGGCAGGGCTGTGTAAGGTCATCACCAGCCTCACTTTCTCCTCCAGAGCCATCTGGGTCCAGTGACCAGATATAGATCAGGATGACTGGAAATGCCCCTTCCCCCATTATTATTAAACAGTGTATTGTTTGCAAACCTCAGGAGTGTGCTAGAACTTGAGGAAAGCAAACATGTGAGGTCAGAACTCTTGCTTGCTCTGAAAGGACATTTTATGCATCTCTGGTTCTCCAGAATGGATTTGGATGCAATGACGAATCCAATTGTTTTTGACTTGAAGTCTGTGACGTGGAGTCCCTCCCAGGCACCATTTGTGTTGCAAACAGGGCTTGGCTGATTGGCATTAACCAGTGATAATGCACTGTGTGCCTTTGGAGCATTGGAGGACAGGAAAGCAGTTAGAGATGACTCAGGATTTAGAGATAGAAGGAACTCCTCCAGTTCAGCCTTCTTGTTTTACAGATAAGGAACCTGAAACCCACAGAAATTATGTGACTTGTCAGATATAAAAAAGCAGAAAGTAATGGAGCTTGCATTCAGAGCCAGGTTCTCTGACTCCAAATCCAGAGCTTTCCCCACTGTATAGTTTCTCAGAGGTCCTCTTCATACAGAGCTCAGCCAGACAAAATGCTTGATAAAAGATGACAAAGAACCTTACCCCCTGGAGTGCCTTGCCTTGGTCCCAGGAACAGAGAGGGGGCCTTGTTATAATTAATGCTTATTGTGACAATTTCCCTATGCTGTGGATTTCTCTTCTTCTGTGAACCAAAGAGAATAACTCAGTCAGCTTTTCCTGGACATTTGTCAGTGTTTACTTTCAGGTAAGGAAAATCCTAGATCAACATTTTCCAAGTGAACTATTCCATGGAATTTCTGAGCCAGAAATATTTTGATAGGGATATAGACAGGGTTTTGACCTGAGATTTCACTGGTGTAGGGAGCCACTGAAAGAGTAGTTTGGATTGTAATTTTAATGTGGATTGGCACCTTTTCTGCAAGTTAGGAGTCTCGGGAGTTGCTTATAGCACTGAGAGTTTTTGACTTACCCAAAGATCACATAACGGGCATATAAAAGACTTTTGTGCTTTTCTAACTTTATCTGGCTCTATCTACCACTCCAGGCTTTGAAACAGTTTGTTGGAAGCCATACTACTCATCTGTGGAACTTCTGATTATAAAATGGGTCTGGAGTAAACTTCAGGAGAAAAGGAGGAAAATAAATCTATTTTCAAAGTGGAAAAAATGATTTTTGCATGTAATTAGAGGAAAAATAAATATAAAATCATTAAAAAATCAAACTGGAAAAAACACTGTAATATTTTTAATCTTTAATAATTTAATATATATTGAAGGGAAAATTCCCACTAATTGAATTTTTCTCGTTGGAATCTCAATATTTATTGTATGAAATGCATTTTGGGAAATGCTGGTGTCTTATTGGAGGTTCTAGTACTTTTAAAGATCTTAAAATGTTGTAAGTTCTCTCTTGCTTGTTTTTTCAACTCTTTATCTTTTCTTAGAATGAAGTAGGTATGAAATAGGAGGATAGAGAAAAGCTCAATTCATATACATTCACTTGGATTATTTGAGTGACTATCCATTAGTGGATTTTGTAAAAAGTGTTTTGCAAACCCTTAAAGTTGTCTTAATGCTAGCTACCTATATATCTTGGATAATCAAGAGTTGAGTCAGAAAAACCTAAGTTTAAATCTTGCCTCTGATGCATACTAGTGACCTGGGCAAGCCACTTTATCTCTCTGTGTCTCAGATAATTCTTAGTCCTTAAAGTGGCAGGCAAGTTGCTGATTTGTATTTCTGGAGAGAGTTTTCACATTGAGAGCTCTCCATACTTAATAAATCACACAATGGAAATTGATTTTCCACTCCTTCCCCTCCCCTCCAAAAACACCAACCCAAAAAGAAAAAAAAACCCAGCCCACTAGATTTGATGTCAATGTTATGGTTCTTTGGATAAACCAGTTTGGTTTGTGGATTAGGGAATGCATATCATCAGATCAGTTCTCAGAAATAGCAAGGAATTGTAGCTTAAGGCTTTCCCTCTCCTGCCACCTCCACCCCCCCCATCTTTGGTGCTTCTGGTTTTTTTTGCCACAATTCTTCATGTGTGGGAAGTGATTCCACAGCCATGGATCAAAGCAAGAAATATTATGATGTTGATTTTTTTTTCTCACGTGCTACACTTTCACCTTGAATGGATTGGCCTGAGACAGGCATCTAGTGCAGCCTCCCAGAATCCGTACACCCTACTGAGCCATACAGCTCTTAACCTGGAAGGGCCATATGTATATTGGTACTTTCTTCAAAGAAACTCTTTGAAGTGCAAACATTTCCTTTCCTGAAAAGAAGGGAAATTGAAAATAAAACTTCCTGTTCCGTAGAGACAATGCGCTCCTGGATCAAAGGAGCTTATAAATGGAGACTCAGGATTTTGGCCTTGAAATAGAGGTGTGACTGACCCAATATCCAAGGCTCTTGAGGACCATATTGGAATCTCTGAGTCTGGTGAGACCGTACTTCGATTTCTAACAGGATCATAGGATAGATATTGGGAATCTGATTAAGAAATCACTTGGAGTTTGATTTGTATCTAACACTGTATCCAGCTGGTTATTTCCTGGGTTTTGATCTTTTGATATGTATCTAGGGAAAATGTTTAAGTGAATAGTATTGTTTTCCCAGGGATGAAGAATAATAATCTGCTTGATTCATGCATGGTTGTTGCTTTGTATATCTCTTTGGGATTAATTCTGTGCTTTGATTAATGAAATCCATCATGAAATCAATGAATACTTAGCTTTGGCTTTGAGGTGTTCTTATTTTTGAAAGATGGTGACACTTGGTTCTTAGAGGGCCAAGAAACTTTTCATGGATAGGTATGTTAACAGAAGAAATCAGATTTAAACTTGGTTCACCTGCCAATAGTGTAAAGTCTGGTGGGACTGCCCATTGTGCTCACACATTTGAATGGTTCATAGAGACTTTTCTTCTTTTAGCAGCAGGTTATATTTTGGTCTTCTACATTCTATATTATTGTTATTCTCTATATATTCCATATTATTGCCCTGAAATTATTTCAGTTACCCAGAAATACTTTATTTTAGTTTAAAAAAAAGGTAGAATCTCCTGTTCAAATAATGCTGACTTATGGCAAAATGTCCAGTATAGATAGAAGTTAGATCTCCTCCTGGGGAGGATAGATTCAGCATTATGTAGGATGACATTTTTATTTAATGCCTTTGTTATTAGCAACTTCTCAGATTCTCAGATTGGGAATATTCTCTACCCCTATAGAATGAATGCTCCTTGAGAGCAGGGGCTGTTTCATTTAACTTTTTATGTCCGTCGTACTTTATATATTGGAGGCTTGTTGATTGGTTATCAGTGGGATAGTATAAGCTATGTTTTTGTTTCTCTGACTTCTCCATATTCTATTGGGTTTACATAATAATACTTCTCAGTAGCATTATAGGGGATATTTCTGCCCATAACATAAGCTTGGTTTGAGCTATGGGCCAGCAGTTCATTGGTATGTGTTGTTATTTTCCTGATGTGAGTGGGCCTAGCTCTAATAAGTCTTTCATAACTTTCATAATCATTCTCTGGCAGCACCAGCTGCCACAACTCATAACAATTCACTGCAAAGACTAGGCTTATGCAGAGAATAAATTCAGATAGAGAAGTCAGGAGTAACTAATAGAGATCTAAGGCAGAAAGCACCTCAGAAGCTGTCTAAGAACAATTCCCTCATTTTACAGGTAAGGCAGCTGAGTCACTCAATGTGACTTGCCCAAGGTCATAGAGCTAGTAAGTTGAAAAGTCAGGTATTGCACTCAGATTCTCTGACTCCAGGACCACTGCTTTCCACATTATACCATGTTGCTTTCCTTTTTATGTGTGTGGGGTTCTCATTCCTAGAGGTCCTCAGGGTAAGAATTCTCAGATAAATATTTTGTAACCTTCAGGCAAAAATCCTCACTACCATTTAACCTCCCATTATCTACTGAAAATCAGTGATTATTTCCATGAATGCTATCAGGCTTAGATGGCATGCCTTGTTTTAAATTACCCCAGTTGTCTGACCTTAGCTTACCTCCTTCTCCACTACTGTAGGAGACATCATTGGTCAGAAATTGACTTTTGAAGATTCTGAGGTGCTTATGTATATCAATTTCAAGTGTTTCTTAAAGCTCCTTTCACTTTTCTTAGGCTTAATTCACTTGGTTTGGATGTAAGTGCACTCTATGGCACTGTTCATTTGTTTTGTGGAAGAGGAAATCTTATTAAAACAATACTAGTTCATAGAATCTTCGAATTTGTTAGACTCATATTTGATCAGTCAACTTGTAGTTATTAAGCACCTACTATGTGCCAGACATGCTGCTAAGTTCTGATCAGTTGCAGGAATGTTTGTATGTTACCAGGAATGATGATAATGTAAGTAAAGGGGAGTGTAGAGAAGTGGATTGAGTGCTGGACTGAGTTAGAAAGGCTTGGTTGAAATCTTGCCTCATGAGCTGTGTGATTTTGGACAAGGTCACTTTAACTGACCCAAGCATCAGTTTTTTCCTCATCTACAAGATGAGGTTAGTAGTATCTACTACCTCAGAGCCTTGTTGAGAGACTTAAATGAGATGATCTTTATAAAGCATTTTGCAAGTATTAAAACACTAGTGTCCCTCATGTCTTGGTGCAGTTTTAAGCTAGTGAAGTTTAGCATTAATCAATCCATCAGTTAATCAAAACACTATTCAGGGTGTCCTGAAAATCTTGGTCCAGTTTTAAGATACCAAAATTTAGCTTTAATTTTAATTTATTAATTAAAACACTATGTAGTGTGTTCTGAAAGTCATAGTAGTTTTAAGATACTATATCTTGACTTTACTATATCTTGACTTTAGTTGCAATGAATGAATCAATGAATGAAGGAAGGAATGAAACCACCATGTAGGGTGTTCTGAAATTTCTTCCTCTTGGTGTAGTTTCAAGTTATTAATCCTAAAGCAAAGCTTCAAGAGCTTAAAACTTGGGACTTTTGGGACACTCTGAATCTGTGTTATTATTGATTTAGAAGGTTCAAGTAAATTGAAGGCTTCATTGTTCTGGGTAACATTTCATGAGTTCAGTTTCGTTTTACTTGGTAAAATTACACCCTAGGGGACCTCTATATTGATAAATCACTTGGGAATAATTTTTAGGGAACAAGGTCATGGTGACAACACAAAGGAGAAGAACAAAAGATAAATTGCTTAGTTCATTGAAGCAATGTCCTTTCCATTGGAAAATAGTGATTCCTAGTGAGAATTCCATCTGGTTCATTCACAGCAGTCCCCAGTTGACCAAGATTTTAACTCAGAAGTGATTGGAATAATACCCTACTGTTGTCTGAAGCAAGAGTGGCTTGTAATGACATAGCATTTTACTATAAATCCTCAACTTGATGTTTTTAGCAGCTTATGCTACTTTTCAAATCTCAGTGAAGAACTTTGGAGGATACTTGGACCAAACTTATCACCTCCTTTTTGAGTAATTAGTTCATATAAAAATTTAGAAATGATGCACATCTTTTGTTTCACACTAATCAAATTCCTGAAGTCTTCAACCATAAAGTGCTTTCATATCCTATTGGTAAGCCTCAGTCCTTATGGACCTAGAAGGAACCTGGAACCTTAAGGGGCTGCTAAGCTCTCCTTTTCCACAGATACTTAAAACTTTCTTCCAGAAGCTATGTGCTATTTGGGTAAGGTAACACTGAGGGTAAGACAGGGCAGGGCAGGATGGAAGGTTGGGAGGGGAGAGCAGAGTATAATTTTATGAGGGTACAGAATCCGGGAGATTTCTCTTTTCTCTTCCCGTAGTGGGGAAAACCTAGTTTGGTCATCCAGGGGGCAAGGTGTGAATAATCCAAAAATAACAATGGAGAAATGAAGAATGGATGAACCAAAAATAATTGAATTCTTTCTGGATACAGCATTGTACAATGGGGTCAGGAAGACCTGAGTTCAAATTCCAGTTCAGATCCGTGTAACCCATAACCTTTCTGTCCCTCAGTTTTTGCATTTGTAAAATGAGGAGGTTGATTGCGGTGGCCTCTGAGGTCCTTCCTCTAAATATCTGATGTGATTATGCAGTGTATCTTTCAGCCAAATTAGAGTGCTAGCTCTTGTTTTCTGCCCCATGGCACCAGCCCCAAGCATCTGTACCAGAATTGTGTCATGGTTTTTAAAGCCCAGCTCAGCTGCCACCCTCCTCCTGAAGGATGAAGTCTGTCTCCTTGATCTTAGAACAGTTTGCTTATTTCCTTTGCCTCTATCAGGATGCCTTCTGGCTATCTTACTAAACTACCCCCATCCCTAACATAACACTATTTGCTGGTAAGCTCCTAGAGACTGGGAACTATTGTTGCTCATTTCTGAATTCTCAGCACTTAGCACCGTGCTTTTAATATATTATTGAATTAAATATGCTTACTGAACTAGTTTTTTAGAGCACTAGTGCCTGACAGTGTGAATCCAGGTTTTTAGTGAGGTAAGGTGAGATAAAAGCCCCCACACCTCAAAGGGTGTCATGCTGACTACTTCACACATAGTAGGCTGTTAAATTTTTATTGGACTAACAGGGATGTGCCTTTAAATTTCACATCCTTTTAGGTCAAAACTTTGAGACCTGAGGAGGGACTGAAAAGGAAAAGATTTGAAAAGTTCAGTATGTGCGAATAAAAGTTTTCCCATTATTTCATTTTAAAGGCAAGCTTACCTTGTAGAACATCAGGGTAAAGTGAAACTGCTGGTTTTGATAAGATGCCAGGTCAAGAAAGTAGGGGAAAAAAATGCTACTTATAAATAGAGCAGAAAGCCCAATGTTTCCTGAAGTGCATGTGTATTTTGATATTAAGGCAGCATGCTGCAAGGTGAATAGATCTTTTTCTCCTTTCCAAATTAATGTGGCCTAAGACTTCTCAGTTCATAGGAATACCTGTGAATTCTATCACTATGATTGTTTCTTCACCTTCTAATTAGACATAGTAAAACTAAAGCAGGAATTACCAAGTGGGGCTGTAAATACAATCTTAATGTGATTAGTAACTTTCTCTATTTAATATGTTTATGTAATCAGTCAACAAGTCAGTATTAAGCTCCTCCTATATGTCTAAACATTAAGAAGTTTGCTATACTTTGTACACTCATATCATTTGTAGTTGCAACTGATGTTTGGGTTTGTCTCTATAAAATGTTGGGCACCTATTCCATTCTGGAGAATGTAAACTCCTTATAACATTGCTAGGGGAAAAATCAGATTGATAACATTGTATCAACCTATGAGACTTCCTCTCATCTTGAAAATTATACAGTATCTTTTCCAGGAATGAACCTGTAGTAAATGTGGGGGCCACCCGTACTGAACATCTTTTATATTTGCATTTCTTAACAATTACATTTCCTCATTGACCTGAGTTATCTTCCTAGTTTGGATTGTTACAGTAATTTGGTTGTTGGGAGCCTAACTCTAGAAACTTTATAATTACTCATCACTTTTGCGAAGAAGGAAATAAGCAGATACCTTTCAGTCATTTAGTGATACAGACAGATGGGTAAACTAGCACGTATTTAAAATTGTGCAAAATATTCATGAAGAGGCAGAGATCACAGTCAGAGAAAGGTCTTAGTAAGTTCAATTCACTAGATCACAGTCAGAGAAAGGTCTTAGTAAGTTCAATTCACTATGTCGATATAAAAGGGAAGTCTCTGTCCAAAGGAGCAGAATATGTTTTTCAGCAAAGAAAATTGAAGCAATTTAATGGTATATGGAAGTAGTGTGAGCCAGTTTATATAACACTACCTGGAGTCAGGAGATTGGATTCTATGTCTCATTTATGTATTTATTTATTTATTCGCTTATCCATTTATTTATTTATCTGTTTATTTTTGCTGTTAACTAGTTCTGCACTTAAATTGCTATTGTCCTCCTCTTCCCTCATTGGACCCATGATTCCTTACCAATAAATGAAGGAATTGAGCCAGATGTAACAGGGAAGTCCCTTCCATTTCTAAGGTCTGTGATTCTGTTCTGTGGTTATGAGAGCTATGACAGAGCAGCAAGGAGTTGGGCTGTCTTGGGGAGAAACTTCCTTGTTATATCAAAGAAATGTTTTACTGATGCTTTTTGTGGTTTATTTTTATGTTAATATCACGCCCAACAAAGCCTCTCTTCTCATTAGTCCAATTAAGGAAACAAAGGGACATTTTCCATTTCTAAACACATGTGCCTCATTACACACATGTTGTTCACTCATTTTCACTCATGCCTGCTGCTTTGTTGTCATCCTTTTTTGGAGTTTTCTTGGCAAAGATGCTGGAATGGTTTGTCATTTCCTTCTCCAGCTCATTTTACAGGTGAGGAAACTGAGGCAAACAGCGTTAAGTGACTTGTCCAGGTCATACAGATATATATATATATATATATATATATATATATATATATATATATATATATATGAGGCTGAATTTGATCTCAGCTCTTCCTGAGTCTAGGCCTGGCACTCTATCTACTGTGGCACCTAGCTGCAGGTAGTCTTGTTATTTCTGGCACCTTGCTACCTAAGAAAGGAAGTATGATTTGTCATCAATCCAGTTCAATTTAATAAGCATTTATTAAATGCCTCCTATGTGCGTGGTTTATACTGGGGATGTGAAGACAAAAAAGGAAGTCTCATCCCTCAAAGAGCCATAGATATTCATTGATTAATACAAACTATATGTAAAATAAATACATATCTGGAGGTCAGGGAAGGGGAAGGTTATTATTTCTGTA
Organism: Potorous gilbertii; assembly: GCA_028658325.1. NCBI lineage: Eukaryota > Metazoa > Chordata > Mammalia > Diprotodontia > Potoroidae > Potorous > Potorous gilbertii. The sequence continues at coordinate 162,288,077 of CM053771.1, read as the reverse complement.
TTCGAGATTGCTCATTGTTGCCTTAATCTGCATACTACTTTTGGAAATGTTTAACTTTATGTAATTGTGACTGTAAAATATTTTCTTGGTGTTTTGTTTTTGATTTGTTTCATTCTGAATCCTTCCATAAAAGTCTTTAGATTTTGAAGAATTCTTCATTTTTCATGTCTGATGGTGAAAAAAATGTTCATTCAGACTATTACAGAAATATTCATTAAGCGTCCTACATTTGTTGATCTCAGTGGAGAAATGAAGGGAAATGAGGGAGTGTCTTGCATGAAGCCACCTATTACCAAAACAAAAAGATACCAACCGATGCATGGAACTATGCAGGATAAATCAATGACCTTTGGAATTAAATCTGCTTAATGTGACTTAGAGAAAAGCCAGCATTTTTGAAACAGTTTTATGATCTGCAGAAATGCAAATGGACATCTTCTACTCTAGTGGAAATATTTGTCCCCAGAAAAGGGAAAGAGCCATATTTAAATAGGAATGCCTGTTTCCTACTGTTAAGCATGGTGGAAGCAGCGTCCTGGTGTGTGTAGTGTCTTTCTTCTGAAGGTGTTGGTGTCTTGGGATAGTTACAAGAGGAGTTTTGGCATGAAAATGTTCTCAGCAGGGAGGAAGCTTTGGGAGAGGTTATTTTTTCAACTGGACTATCCAACACACACATCAAAATGTATACAAGCTTTATCAAAGGAAAAAAGAATTAGGTATTGTCTATGGTAGCTTGAATTTAAGGAGAAAACTTCAGCCCTCATGAAGGACAATTGAAGTTGTATATTGTGGTGTTTGAAAAAATCCACTGTTTTCTGTTTTGAAGTGTTTGCTTCAGATGTTTTTACTTTTTCCTTGGCCCTGCCCTCTCTACGCAGACACCCTTTTCCCTAATCAGATAATAGAAATGTTAAAGGTGAAATATCTGTTTCCTTGGCTGCTACCAGCTGCCCCATGGATAAGAAATGGCATATGGTTGACCTTTTTATTGCCGCTTTAGCAAAAAGCATATGTTTTGAAAGTAAGCTTTTCATCCAGATATAGGAACATCCTTTAAGTTAGACTTTTAATTGGTGCCAGGTACCTAATGATAGAGTTATTTTTGTTAATTGAAAGGCTGTTTTCTTTTAATATTGGCAGTGTCCACAGGCATTGAATGCCAAAAGGTAAAGAATGGGGTTCTGATCAGAGACCTTACCATCACAAAAATAGAGTCCTGTGGCCTTTCTTAGCAAGGGAGAGCAAGACAGAACAGAATGTGCCAGATTTTGGTTTTCTGATTTCTGCACCCCTCCCCTGAACTGGCTCCATATACAAAAATGTTCATAGGACTTCAAAGAATGGGATAGAAATTACTGCCAGATAAGATACATTGGCCTTAAAACTTAATCAGCATCCAGGTAAGGGATTTCTTTTTTTAAGATTATGTAGATTTGCCCCTTGTTATAATTCTGGAGACGGCACATTGGACTGTTCTTTTATGTGTGTCCTTTGGCATAGTTGTATGTTTGTGTGACCTCATGTATGAATATTCAAACACCGTGGTAGATCCCTAATCTCACTGACTTGGGTACTCTTTTGACCAATTCGCATTGCAACCCAAAATACCAAAGAAGAATGTGTATTTCTTTATATTTTTATTCAGACCACACCTCTGATTTTACTGGATTAGAGAACTCCCCTGCCTTGTAGATTGATGCTTAGAGAGTTGTCTGGGTAACTGAAAAGTTAAATGATTTGCTCAGAATCTCAAGAGTCAGAATGTGTCCAAAGTAGGACTTCAACTCAGGTCTTTCTAACTCCTGACTGGCTCTTTATTTTAGGACTCCCTACCCCTCTCATTTCCCATGCTACCTCTCCTGTGTGGTGTGTTTGTGTCATCTGCAGATTTGATAAGCATATAGGCTATGCCTTTATCCAAATCACAGGCAAAAATGTTAGTTCAGGCCAAGCAGAGATCCCTAGGGTGCTCCATAAGAGAATTCCTTCCAAGTTGAGTTTGTGACTACTCTTTGGATCTAGTCATTTAAACAGTACCAGGGCCACTAATTTTATGTGCCATTATCTGACCCTATCTTTTATCTTTGGGGAGATCTAGGTCAAGCTTTCTATAGTTGTTGTTCTGTAGCTAGTCAGACTCTTTGTGACTCTGTGGATCATAGCACACCAATTCTGTCCATATCATGCCAATTCTTGGCAAAGATAATGGAGTGGTTTGCTATTTCCTTCTCTGGGATTAAGGGGAAACAGAGGTTAAGTGACTCCCCCAGGATCACACAGCTAGTAAGTGTCTGAGGCTGAAATGGAACACAAGTCTCCCTGACTTTAGGGCTGGTGTTCTAGGTGTGCCACCTAGCTGTCTCTAAAATTACCCTAAGAGTCCCTTGATCCACCAGTTTAGTAATCCAGTCAAAAAGGAGAAATGAGATGTTGATGAAATTTTGCTGGCTCTTTCTGATCATTGCTTCCTTTTCAAGGAAATTTTCTAGGTGTTTACTCCTTTAGAATTTTGTCCTAGATTCACGATAAGTCCTCTCATCTTCCAAGAGATCCATTCTCTACCCTTTTTGAAAATATAGACAGTATTTCCTTCTGTTTTTCATAGTTGTTCAGAAACCATTGCCCAGTAGCAGTAACTCAGCTATCCCATCTATTAAGATATACCCAAGTTTTTAGTTCTACTGCTCCTGGTGGGTTGAACTCATCTAAGTGAGGTAGGTTCCTTCCTGCTAAGAGTCAAACACAATTGAACCGACTGAACAACAAAAGGACCTACCTGATAAGAGTTGTTATGAGGCTCTAATTAAATGTATGGAAACTAGAAGGGGAGGTCTTTGAAGCCTCAGTTCACTACTCTGTACATTATGTCATGCAGTATTTGGGGGACATAGGGAGATCTGGATTCCTTGCGGGTATTAAGTCTTTGGAGCATTTCTTAGTTTGGACAGGTGTTCTGTCACTTCCATTCTTAGATTAGCTATTTAATAAGGGCATTTCAATGAGTCTTCAGTTTGGAGAAGTCTTTTTCCCTTTATGGAATCTTAAGATTGGAACTTTTTCTACAGAATGGAGAAGGCTTATCTGTTTTGCCGACACAATGACACAGGTATACTTTTAAAAAAAGCTACTTGGATGAGTATGGTGTTCCCTGTATCCCTCAACCCTCATTATACCCCTTAGAAAATGTAGGCCTTTTTCAAAAATACCTTTTTATTTCAAAGTTAACTATTGTTGTGATAAGGTGGCCCTGGGATTTCTTCCAGGACAGATCAAAGGAAATTGGCACAGGGTTGAATAATCATTGTATGTATAAAAAGAAAATCATTGTATTCATAGATGTTTATTTGATTTAGAGCTCCTGTAATGAAATGAAAACTGTGCCTGCACATGTGGACATTTACATGATTTTTGATCTGTGTTTAGTTTTAGAAGTGACATGATTCCTTTCTTGAGACAGCTGTGGCATTGTGAGTGTACATACGCTCAGGAGCCTCAGAGCCATCCTGTGGAGTATTGCAATTATTCTTGCCCCATTTTGCAGATGAGCAAAGTGAAGCTGAGAGGTTAATTGAATTGCCCATGATGATCACTTAGTAGCTTTGTCAAACTAACCTACCTCTGCCTTAATAGCTGAGGCTTGGCTTCTTCATCAGACATAGTAAACCTTGTGCTATTCACCTGACAGGGTTGTCAGAGTGAAATAAGATGATATCCATATAGTGCTTTGTAAATCACAAAGCATGGTATACCTGTGAGCTCATCTCAGCTTTCTCAGTGACTTGTCATATGTTTGATGTTGGAATAACAGGTGGCTTTCATTTGTGCCTTTGGCTCAAGTGTGATACATTGATCTTGAAACCTGGTTTAAAGAGGAAGGTAATTTAACATTATTACCTATGTCCTTTCTCCAGGTTGATGATCTAGTTCAAAATTAAGTGAAATCTCTATCGCACGATTAAGTCTTCTAGACCAAGAAAAACAAAGCATAGTTATAAAGTAGAACAGGGCGGCCATCTGAACGGAGGATGTCCTCAGAGTCTTATTCGTGTGAGATAAGATAACTGGATGGAGAATTTAGTGGGTAGATGACTGACCTTGGCAACTAGAAGGTTCATGTCCTATCTCTGCCACATACAACTATGTGACTGTGGGCAGTTCCAGACAACTCTAAATATTGTGAATTACAGGGCAGTTGCTGATGTACTTTATTAGAGAGTTTCCATTCACATCAGGAATTTACTGAACTGATGAAATCACAGGTCTAAATATTAAACAGAATAAAACACAGGAGCTCCCAGATATTTACCTCTCACCTTCTTCCAGCCAGAGAGAGGGAAGACCCTCAGGGACAAGGGATGCTGAGCAAGTGTGGTTTTTCCAAGCTGATTTAATCAGATGAACTTCTGCAGATGATGAGTCCAAGAAAGTAACCCAAATGGGAAATGATTAGGAGAATTCCGTTTGCTGTAATTTAAAAAAAGCTTTATTAATCTTTTTGTTATGTCATTGTTATATTCCAAATAATTACTCCCTAACAACCTCCTTCCCCATCCCCATAAAATTTTCCCTTGTAACAAGTTCAGTTAAGCAAAATAAATCATCATCTTGGCTGATTCTGAAAATGTATGCTTCATTCCTCATCTTACAAAGTCTATTATCTCTCTGGCAAGAGGCAGTAGGCATGCTCCACATCTGAAGGAAAATTTGGTTGCTTTGATCAAAGATGTCCTTCAATGATGTTTACATAAACCTATTGTGGACTTGGTAACAGTTGTCTCCTGGTTTTCCTTGCTTCACTCTACATCTTTTCATACAAATCCAAGTTTCTATGATTTTTACTTTTTATTCCTCCTTTCTAAGTGGATGATAATGTTCTATCACATTCATGTACTATGAGTTGTTTAGATGTTCCCTAGTTAATGGGCACCCACTTTCCTCCCTGTTCTCTGCCATATTACTTCTTTTCATGAACCATATCTCTCATCCAAACAGGGCTTGTACTATTTTCCCATCTGCCTCTCTGTTTCTTCCCTTTCTGTCTTTGCCTGTCCCTTTTGACTGAAATGCTTTCTCCAGTTTCTTGACTGTGGAAATTCCCCTGTCCATCAACCTTTATTCAAGTGCATTTTCCCCATGAAATCTTTCTTGATTTCTCTAGCCAAAAGAAATCTGTTTTTCTGAGCTTCCCCAGAATCATGTGGGGACACCTTACTGTATTACATACAGTTTTTGGTACATATATATTGGTAGTTAATAACAGAGACAGAAGATAGAAGCCTTAGCTTCTATTTCATGGCCTTCAGAGCATTATTCCAAGTTAACCTATATAACTAAAAACATGACTTCTTTTCCGTACTACTTTGTCAGTTCCTTAGCAATAAAGACTGTCTTATTTATGTACAAAGCCTTATAGATGAATGAATATCTTTCTTGGACCCTGGCACTAGCACATCTTTTTCTCCGTACCACCCCTCTTCTGTCTGGGTAATGTGCTGAATGGGTTATCCTGGGTTTGTGTTTTTAAAGGACTTGACTATTTTGAAGACAATACTTCTCCCTCTTAGCGGCTGTCATCAAGAAGCTAACGAGTAGTCCATTTGGAGAGACTTCAATAGCTATGGTGACATTGGCCATTAGCCCACCTGCCATCTTTATAGATGACATTACGATTTGACCTTTACTTTGTAAATTTTTTTTTTCCTTGCAGAGATATTTATGCTTCAAGGCCAACAGAGAAGAATAAAAGAAAAATAGGCAGAAATGTAAGTTAAAAGGCAGGAAATAAGACTAGGGACAACAGAAAAAAAAAACAGACCTTGAATTTATTCTTTAATCATTTGTTTCTAAAGACATAAAATGGTACAGAGAAAACAAACATTTCCACTCAATGTATACACAATTTAGTAAAATAAATAGTATAGCTTTGTAGGTTAGTAGGGCCTTGGGTTGAGGAAGAAAGCAACTTTCTGTGCCTAGCACTCTTTTTTCACCTCAGTTCAGAACATAGGAAGTCAGGAAGGAGGCCTGTAGGTAAAATCAAAAGTTTTCATTTTCAGAAGCCAAAATGAATTCTTATGTTCAAGCTGTATGTACCCTGAAATTTTCTAGTTTAGTGGATTAATGATGGTAAAGATATGGGTTAATAATAGTAAATATAACAGTTTATAGTTACAAGTTAGTGTTTAAAATGCAGTTGTTTATTGGTTCTTTTAACCATTATCACTGTTTTACAGAGAATGATGAAACTGGGCATCTGAGGTTACCTTAGTTGCCTAAAGCCATACCTCCAAGTTAGTGAGTCGATCTGGGACTTGAACCCTTGGTTGTGATTCAAGGAACTAGGTTAAACACGTTATATTCTAGTTTAGTTTGTTAGTGGTTGTAGGTCTCTTTCCTTTTCCTTTAGCCTCTGCCTCTAGTTCCTCTTAAGTAGAAGAAGCTCACAATTCTATCCTTTTTAGAGAATTGTTCGGGAGTAACTGAGGTTGGAATTGGGTGTTAGCTAAATTTTGTCTCGCTCAAAATGCTCTACAAACATTAAATTTTAACTTAATATTTGTTGAATGAATAAATTGAGGGAGAAATTGTGAAAGAACTCTTAAACTTATAACTTTACCAGTATTCTTGATTGTGTTTCTATTAGAAGTAATGAGGTTAGGTTTCCATGTGGAATAAATTGGTAAATTTCCAGAATAATGTATAACAGTGCAGATGTTTTCTGTGAATCAGATAATTCAATCAGTTAGTCAAACAGCAAACATTTAAGTGTTTTCTCTGTGGCAGATGCTATGTTTAGGTGCTTGTTCCATGATTCTCTAATTAAATACCTAATAATCAGTTTTTATGGGGGAGATAATAAAGGTGTTTTGACAGAATTCAAGTTTGACCCTTTTTATTCTGAGGACTTTTTGTGGGTAAGGTGTGGTTTAAGAACAATAAATAAAGATGAGGTGGACCGTTTCTGGAGAGTACAGAATGTGGAATTGTAAGAAAAAGCCAGAAAGACAAGATAGAAGACAGCCGTCATCAAAGTCTAGAGAGTCTTTTGTAATTGGGAAGGGGAATTTATATTTTTTAATTTTCTTACAAGTACATGGTTGGTTGATGGGTTAGCATTTCTGACTGCTTGGCCATCATAGGAAGGCACGTTTCACTTTAGGAAATGCCTTTCAGAATTCTCCTGAGACTATACTGGTTGAAGATTAGAATGTGCAGCGTTGTATAAGTAGAGATGTCAAATGAGCAACCATAGAGTATGGCCAGCAACATAGCCCAACCAGATTAAAATGTAATTGGGAAATATTTTAACAAAATAAATACAGCTACAGTGGGACATAGATAATGTTAATATGTGGTTAAGTTAGTAGACCTGAAGGGATCCTTATGTGTGGTTTGTAGCCCTCATTTCCATTGGTACAAGGCATTAGGCAAAAATAATAAATAACCTTTGAGAGAAATCATGTGAGAACTAGGAGACTTATGGTGTTATCTACCCAAATTCTTTTCAGGCTAGCTGATCTCAATGAATCTTTTCAACCTTATATCCTAGTACTTAACTACACCAACCTTTTCTGGCTAGGCTGGTTTCCTCAAGTCCTGTGAATGCATCATGCCCATAGCATTCTCCATTGCTCTGGTCATTCTCCACTCACACATTCATGCAACAAATATTTTTGAGTACTACGTGCAAGGCTTAAAATGTTTTTTCCGTTCTAGCAAGACTTTTCCCCTATGACTCTAGATCAGGGGTGGGGAATCTGTGGCCTCAGGGCCCTCTAGGTTCTCAAGTGCAGTCCTTTGACTGAATTCAAACTTCAGTTTTTTGAAGTTTGAATTCAGTCAAAAGGCCATACTGGAGGCCACAGGTTCCCCACCCCTGCCCTAGACCAAGCACATCTCTCTGTATTCTTAAATATATCCATAATTTTTGTCTATACTGCTTATCTTGGTGCTTGATACATTTTCATTTCTATATGTTATTGAAAGTTTTTATATTTCTTACCTCCCTACCTCCCCCCATAAGATAGTGAGTTTATTATTGCAGGCAATGATTTATTTTGTACCTCCCTTAGAACTGTAGTGCTATCTTACCTACTAGTTGTGATTCTTCTGCCTTGTAAGTTCTTTTTCACCCTATAATCAAAAAGTTGAGGCAGTTCTGTGTACTATCTCTGTCTCTTTCTATACACACATACCCAGATATATATATATATATATGTATATATATATATACATATATATATATGTATATATATGTATACATATATATATATATGTATATATATATATATATATACATATATATATACATATATATATATAATGTATTGCTAAGGAATTTTCAAGATTTCATGTTTAGAAAGTGTAAATGTGTATTCCTTTAGGAAAATTTCATTTCTACCGATGATCATTTGTTGAACTCAGTGTTCTTACAAAAAGATAGATGTTTCTAAAAACGTCATTTAGATTTTTCTTCTTTATGGAGAATATTACCTGATTGAACTGACTATGAGCTCTGTGTCTTAAAAAAGATACAAGCAGGCTGCCATAGCTGATAATTATCATATTCAACTGAATTAAATTTGATGACTTGATTTAGAAATCATTTAGAGAAAATAGAACTTCTGAGACTGATGTTAATTTTTTCAGGTAATTTGGACTGAGCTATTATTTTTTCTTAGTCTCAAGATGTGCAAGATATTTATCACATTACAATGACAGAAAATTACAGCTGTAGAATTAGTTTTCTATACTGTCATCAAAGTGCTTGTGGAAGCCTGAGAGAGATGTTTGGGAATACCATTCATTATGTTTCTGAGAAAATTAAATTAACTTCCCTGGTTTTCATTACTCTGCACTTGTAGAGTAAATTTGGAGATCTAAGGAATTAGAATAAATCAATTGAAAGATTCCTGGATTGAGGAAACTATTGAGGGACTAATTAATTTATTTGGAATGCATCATGATCTCTCTACCATTTCTTTAGGATTTTAGGTATCCCTTATGTAGTGCTTTAAGGTAAATCTTATAATATCATTTGACCTCCACGACAACCTGGGAGTTGCTATATTGTAGTAAACAGGTTAAGTGACTTGCCAAGGGTCACACCTGTAGTAAGTGTCTGAGGTCTGATTTGAATTCAGGTTTTCCTTACTCCTGGAATTCCAATAATTCCAAGTTATTTCACTTCCTAAAGCGTTCCCATATGCAGACAAATGAAACCAAGTTACTATCATGAGTGACCATTATACCACCCAGCTGCCTGCTATTAGTCAATGAGGCACTTTAAAGCCATGAAGTCATCTATCAGTAGACTTGCCTTTCCATTCACACTGTCCCATTTGATGTTTTGAAACACACAAGGCCAGTATTGATTTTGTCAGATCAATTATGCAGTGCCCCAAATCCAGTCATTATTAAAATGTCTAGAATAGGTAGACTCATCTTGCTTCAGACTTTTATACTTGGCTGCCTCCAACTTATTCTCTTCATGTGTATGATATTAAACAATCAAATAAACAAAAACCAACCAACCAGTAATAAAGAATGCTAGACAGCATACTTGACTTTATGATTGGGACTCTAAAGAGAATATAGATAACTGAAATCCAAAGCTAGTCTGTAGTTCCTAATTTTAGCTCCAGCAAAACTTAACTAATTTACAGGTGGCCACTTTTAAAGCCTTCAGGACTTACTGACTTACAATGGCAACTAGTTCTCATCTCTAAATCTTGCGATGTTTTTGTGTTAACACTTTTTTTTTGTGGAAACAAAGGCCTTTTAAAAAATTGCCTCTCCTTAAAACTAACCCTCTCAGTCTGTGGCCACCCAGTTGCATTCCATGTCACAGTTAAATTGGCTCAAGAATTTGTGCAAAGCTGCCTTTCTATGCCTTTGGAATTCCTATCTTATTATACCTAGGAGATGTCGATCTGTTCTTTCCAGTGATCAGCATTCAGTGATCAGATACTGATTTAATTGACCATGCTCTTTGGATTCCTCAAAGGAATCTCAGGAATTCAGGCAAATACAAACTTGATCTTCAGCATAATATATTTTTCTAGGAGAAAGCACAAATGACACTATCGGAGCAGAAAGAAAGATTTTATGTTTGTAGAATGATCATTGTTAGAGAAATAAGTCATACTGTTATTATAATAATAGTTTAAATTGATGACTTTTTAGAATTTTCCTCATGGATACCCTTTAAGGTAGGCAATAATGTAATTATACTGATTATACAGGTGAGAAAATGGGAGCTTTGAACAATTTGTCACTTTCTCCTGATCACACAGTAATTGATTAATAAGAATTGTATCCAAGATACAGAATGGAATGGAATGGAGAAAATAGAACAGAATAGGTGAGTCAGTGGATAGAGTTCTGGACTTGGAGTCAGGAAGACATGAGTTTAACTATGTGACACACAGCAAGTCACTTAACCTCTGTTTGTCTCAGTTTTCTTTTCCGTAAAATGGAGGTAATAATAGTACTTACCTCTCAAATGAGATATTTGTAAAATTCTTTGTACATTTCAGAGCGTTATGTAAATTAATGCTAGCTGTTAACTAACTCCATCTATACCCGGTGCTCTTTCTACTTTATAATAAAGCTCTGATAAAGAAGGCAGAAGAGGAGTAGTTCTATTTGTTAAATACCCCATTGGGTAACTATATTATTTTCATACTTAAGCTAAGAAAGTCAGTGGTATGAAATTTAAATGTCTAGCATTTAGATGAATTTCTCACTTCTGGGGATACCCAAAAAGATAATTCTAAAAATAGGGGAGAATCTACCCTAAAGTGTGCTATTTCCTGCTTACGAGGATAAAGTTTAAGGATTATTTGTGACTGGTATTTTGAGTTTAATCTGCATGACATAAGCCACATAGATAATTTCCATGGTAACTCTGGGTGTGTGTTACGTATATCTCAAGGCTAATTGATAGAATAACATAGACAGGAAAAAAATCATAGGAAACTGTGCCATCTAACAGTATTTTCTTAACCAGCCTGTTGTGAATTAAAAACATTTTGCTCAAAATAAGGCTCATTGAGCTTCTACTTATAGGGCATAGCTTTAAGAATTTCTACCCCTCTATTCCCCTACATACTCAGAACCCTAAATGTTAAAATTCTCCCTGAAACAAAGGTATTTGGTGTTTTCTTCTGGTGATGATATATAGCTTTTGAGTCATGGAACACTCTGGTCACCTAGAAGAGAATCACCCAAAAAGGCAACTGAGAGAAACACAGCAGGCCTGAGAAGGCACAAGAAACAAGGAATCTGGAAAATACAGAGTGAAGGATGCTATTAAAGAAATTAGTGATCTCTAAAGAAGGTGGACTAGTCACCAGATAAGAGCAAGGAGTAACAATGGATACATCATACATGTTACTCTGGCTTCTTGCAGTGTGAAGGGTACTCAAAGGTGGACAGACCCCTAGCATTTGGGGTTCATAGATACTCTCTGGTGAATTTATGAAAAAATATGGACCCCATGGGATGGGGAGGGAAAAGTGCCTACCTTATCCTATGCTCATATGTGTTACTTGCCTGGCAAAACCAATGCCTTTTCCAGCCATCCCCCAACTCCACTCCTTCCTCCGAGGCCTATCACCTCTGTGAAGCTTTCCTCCATCACCCCAGCAGGAAGTTAGCCCTCCTTCCTCCTTATTGCCTATACCACTCATACGACCCGGAGTTATTTTTCTGTGTGCCTTATCTCCCCAACCATATTGTAAGAGCGATGAGTGTATTGTAAGAACAAAGAATGTATTCTATCATTTTGTTTGTACCTCCTTGTCTTGTATACCCCACCCCCAAAATGTAGCATTTAAAGTGTTTTGTGACCTTATAAGCAATTTATAAATATCAGGTATTATTATTATTCTAGATTGCAAAATAAATGGCTTCAATAAGGCAGACTGAATTTTGGGTTCTAGAGTTTCTGCCATTTGGCTAGAATTGGGGTGGGGCTTCCACTGACCATTACTCCTGAGCCATCTCCAAGCTACCAGTGCTCTTCTGTTGTCTTAATCCTCTCATTAAGTTTGCTTGACTTGTCTTAACTCCCAAATGTTCAGCATTTAAAAATTACCTATAATTCTCTAGCTCTAGACCACACTTCACAAAACTCTCATTTCCTTAGCGAAACAGGTCACAGGGAGGCTTTAGGAGCAGAGAAAACTAATTAAACAAACTTGTGCTGTTTGACTAACAATGGATTAGTTTTCTTGGAAGCCTTTACAAAAATTTACGGTTATTCATTAAAATTAATCTGATTAATAGAGTGTCAGTTACTACAATGAAACCAAATGAGGAAGCTCGGACAGACATTTAAGGGGATTAGAGTTGTAGCAGTTTTGGGGCAGCCCTGCTTTGGGAGTGCGTCCCCTTCGCCTTTTCCCTGTGTTCGAGCAATTCTAAGTTGCTATTGATCTTTAAAATATCATCCACTACTTCTGCTTATGAATTAACAAGTTCTTTAAAAACTCCCAAGAATTTTCAGAGGGGCAGGGAGAGCCAAGGACTTTGGGAACCATTAAGTTGGATACTTTTAGGTTGGTGATTTTAATTAGGTTGAATTAAAGTGAATTAATATCAGGTGTTGGTGTTAAGAAAAAATTCACATGAGTTTTGAATGACTCTCCATATGGTTGACATCTTGTTGAGTCCTGAAGTGGTAATTCTAAGAAGAAAAAAAAGCATTATCAAGAATATAAAAAATATTTCTTAGGAAGCAGGTTGCCCATTGCTTGAGGTCTTCAAATACATGCTGTCTATTAAAGAATAGATTGCCATTCAGATAGGGTTTGGGATAGATGACTTTTGAGATCTCTTCCAATTTTGAGATTATGTGAATACTGAGAAGACTTCTTAGCAACTGATTCAGTAGTGTTTTAGGCTGTCTGAAAGAAACCTTCACATTCAATAGAGAGCTTAATTTGTGAAAGCATTTCTTTTAATATCATCTCCCTGTTCATATGTTCTATATAGTTAAACATTTCATCTTTGATCTTGTCATTGGTGTTTGCTGATTGCCTTTACTGAATTGGAATTGCAGATTTTGAATGAAGATAGTTTAGGAACTCGTTAAAACAGAATACTATGAACTTTCTTGGTGTAGTATGCCTCAAAAGTTAAATATGTTCAAAAGCATGGACTTGGAGAGTTAAACAGCAGTTGGAACAGACTTCTCTTTCTGTCATACAAGTATTTCTATCTTTCACTGTCTGAGGATCTCTCAGCTGTTCAGAAGAGATCATGGGTCCATAGATTGAGAGCTGGACAGCTTAAAGACCCTTGAGTTTATACAGTTATCATATCAATGGAACTCTGTAATGATAATGGGAAAGAAACTGATAGTCCCAGATCTCTCATTTTAAAAATGAGGAACCAGTAGATTCCCAAAGAGGATGAGTGACTTGTTCATGCAATCAGGATTTGAACCCAAGAACCAATTTCAAATCCAGAATTATTTTTTGTATCATCTCTACTTCCTCATCACATTTCTGTTACTGAGAACAAGCAAATATAAATGGCGGGGGGGGGGTGTATCTGTAGGCAAGCAGCTAGATGGTACAGTGCGTTGAACGTTGGACTTGGAATCACTTAAGATTCATTTTCATTGATTCAAGTCCAGCCCCAGACACTTACTAGCTATGTCACCCAGGATAAGTCACTTAACTCTATTTGCCTCAGTTTCTCATCTGTAAAATGATCTGGAGAAGATGAAATGGCAGACCACTGCAGTATCTTTGCAAACAAAACTCCAAATGGGGAAATGAAGAGCCAGAAATGACTAAAAAATGACTGAACACAAACAAAAACATAAATGGGAAATATGTTTGGTGTTTATTTAGGGATTGATGCTGGTGGAGTAGGGGCTTTCTCATTTTTGTGAGTGGGGTCTAGACTGTCTGAGCAAGGTCCAACACAGGCAGGCAAGGCTAAAAAGCTTTTGTGGTGTCAGGACAGAGCATAACTGTGTTTGAAGCTTAGCTCAGCAGATATCTTCATGTATAGATGAATCCCAGATTTTATCGTTGGGATAACCTAAGCTACAAATCGTCAGCTAGCTAGAATCTTTTGTTTGTGTTCTCCTGCTGTTTTGAGCAAGAGGGAGATGACAAAAATAATTGGGTGAGGGGAAAGAGGAGAACAAAACAGCTTCAGTTGTGAAAGTGGTCATTATTTTGCCTCCTCATAGGTCCACACTAATTTAGTGTTGAGTCATGACCTTGTGGTATATAACAGGGTTCTCAGTCATGAGAGGACCATTTCAATTGTACTATCGTTAATGATTTAACAACAAATTATAAAATATTACCTCTGTTCAGCCATTAGGTGTGTGTGTGTGTGTGTGTGTGTGTGTGTGTGTGTGTGTATGTATCTTTGGATTGGAATTTTGATTTCATTGGCATAGAGAATTCCTAATGAGGAAACCCCCTCTATTCACGCAGCATACACCTGAACTGCAAGTTATATTGAGTCTTATGAGTTGTGTGAGGTGGCTTACCAAGAGGGACATATATATATATATATATCAGTATGTCAGAATATAGGAATATATATATGTGTGTGTGTATACACACACACACACACACACACACACACACACACACACACACATATATATTTTATAGCTAACCAAAGCAGGATCTTTTCTAGAGGAAAGTTACGCCATTGCTACCCAAGGCACTTGAAACTCTGTCCCCTACACTCCAACTTGGTCTAGCACATCAAATTTTACTTAAACATTTTCTAAATTTGCTAAGGAAGAGATCATTTCATTGAATTATTTGAGTCCCCCACAAATCATTGTTGATCAGGCCCTTCCCACTATGTGACAGGCTTGTGAAGATGCAGAGCATCCCTGGAGCAGCTGGTGAGCCATCATCTGTGCAGCCTGAGAGACCAGTTTAGGGTCTGTGACATAATTACACTTCAAAAGGAAAGGAAGGAAGGAGGGAAGAAAAGAAGAATGAAGGTGGAGCCTGAAAACAATATATGTACCATAGGAAGAAAAGAAAGAAAAAAGGAAGGAATTGGAGCTTGGAAAAAGTATATTTACACTCATAGAAAGAAAGAAAGAGTAAAAGGAAAGAAGGAAGGAAAGGGAGCCTGGAAACAATATGTGTGTGTGTGTGTCTATATATGTATATGTGTGTGTGTGTGTGTGTGTGTGTGTAGGGAGAGACAGAGACAGAGAGCATAGAGACAGTGAGCATAGAGACAGTACATGCCATGATCAACCTCCATAGTCTCCTGCAGCTCTGGAAAGAGGGTAGTTAGGTGCATTTTCTCATCTGTTTGGTCTCTAACTCACCCACAATAATTACAAAGCATTGTTTCATTTCTTTGTTCCTTATTTACGTTGTTGTAGTCATTGTATACATTGTTTTTCTTAATCTGCTTTCTTCATTGTATCACTTTTCCATGCTCCTGATTTCTTCATTGTCCTAATTTCTTATAGTAATGTTCATTTTAATTTTCCTTCACAGTGTAGTTGTCTTGATGGAGGAGCATTTATTTTCATATTTTTGCTATGTTTTGGTATATATGAGACCTTTTTGTCTTTGATCTACTTGGGGTATGTGGCTAGCCCTGGAATTCTTTGGGTGATAGGGTCACTTTCCTTGCATAAATCCTAATTGGTTTCCAGAAGGCTTTGGGACCAATTCAAAGCACCACCAACAGTGTTTCCACAGCATTTCCTACATTAACTGTTTCCCTCTTTGTCAGTTTGCTGGGTATGAGAGTAAACTGAGTTATTTTGTGGTATATATTTTTAAATTAGGGAATTGTTGCAATCTTTCATATTTTGCAATTTTCCCTTGAACTGTTTTCATATCTTTGACCACTTATCCATTGAAGATTGGATCTTGTTCTTATACATCTGTTATTTTCCCATATACTTGGGATATAAGACATTTTTCAGAGTTGGTGAAAGATTTTTTTCACCCCTCCTCAATTTCATAGCATCAGTTTTTATGCCTATGGCCTTGTTTTATTTTGTTTTTAACCATTGGTAGAGAATGGAAAGGGCAGCTAGGAGGTACAGTGAAAGGAGCAATGGGCCGGGAGTTCCAATTTGGCCTCAGACACTTACTAGTTGTGTGACCCTGGAAGAGTCACTTAACTCTGTTTCCCTCAGTTTTCTCATCCACGTAATAAGTTGGAGAAGATGACTTATCTTTGCTAAGAAAACCCCAAATGAGGTCATGCAGAATTAAACATAACTGAAATGACTGCACAAAAGGGCATTCAAAGAAATACAAGACAGGTTTTGAGTCTAATTGGAAGGAATTACATTCTAGTTGGAGAAGAAATGGTTAGCTTACAGCATTGTAGAATGATAGGATTTAATGCTAGAGGAAGGGACAGTTTGAAGATCATTTGCAGACATTCTGGAGATCATTGCAGCTTGATTCTCATCAGTTTCTGCCAGGTGAGGGGTGAAAGCATTCCTAAATCTGGAACTCAGTAACTTTGTCTTACTAGGACCAACTCTATAAAGGAAAGCCTTGTTTTCTACACGTTTCCAAAGAAAGAAAGAAAGGATATTCTCCCTGATAAGCCATTAAGAGTGGTATCTTCTTTATCACAGCAAGGGAAGAAGAAAAACTTGTCAGTGAAAAGTGCATACTATTTGATGTTATTAAAATTAGGTGGAGTGATTTGCATCATTTCAACCTTATTTTCATCACCTCCTTTATAAGGAGCCTTTAAGACTAAACAAATGAGATAGACTTTGTTTTTGAAATTCTGACCATGAGGTCATTTGATTTTTCTTTTATTTCTTTTTCAGCTTTACGGGGCACTTAGGTCAACTCTGAATTAGAAGTTTATGGAGAAGATGGATTTAGGATGTTCTCTTCTGCCAAGCATGCATTTACTCATTAATTTTAGAGAAAAAGGCAACTTTAGAGAAGGTTTTTCTGGGAAGAAAAACAAGGAAGGAGTTGATAATGGGGTTGCATTGTTGACATCATTTCATGATCAGAACTGTTGTAATATTTTTTTCTAGATTCAGGATAAGGGGTAGGTTTGTGACCTCCTCATTTGAACTCAGGGGCTGAAGTGATTTGCCCACAGTCACAAATATTAAGTAGTTGACCTGGGATTTGAACTCAAGTCCTCCATCCTAATCATATTATCTTTCTCCTAAACTATGCTATCTTTCATTGATAATGGATTATAGAAAAATTCTGGTTTTGAATTTGGAAGAAATAAGAAGTTCACTATTATACAAATTTGTTCCAGCAATGAAAGGGTAACTTACTTGTTTAGATAATGCTTTCAAACTATTTCGGCAGCTTTCTGTCTGAAAGCACAAGAGGAGGAAGTCTTCCCGTATACCTGACATAGAAAGTAGAACAATTAGGCTATTGTGAAAACAGGGAAGTACTTTCATCATATTTACTGTTTTGGAATCCAACTACTTTGGAGCCTGAGCATGAATATGTGTGTGTGTCTGTGTGTGTGTGTGCGTGTGGTGTGTCTGTGTGTGTGTGTATGTGTGTACTTATATAAAAATACATTTCATTTTCTGAGTCTTTTTGAGGGGAAGAGACAATTTAAAGGTTGTGTGACTTGCCTGGGGTCACATAGCTAATAAAGTATTTGAGGCAGGATTTGAATTCAGGTCCTCCTTGACTTCAGGTCTAGTCTCTAACCACTGTTTCACCTCATTGTCCCATAACTACATAGTTCACATGGTCAGAGATTGATGGGTTAGAGATATGATCAGCTAATAACTTATTTTTGCATGGTGCTTTAAACATTGAAAACATGTTTTTGTTTTCTTTTGTTTTTAACATTGCTTTCATTTCCACATATGTCTTTCCCTTCCCTTCTTCCAAAATTCAAAGTAACAAAAAATTAAAAAAAAAGACAAAAGCAGTTTGGCCAAACTGACCAACCTGCCAACCAAGCCTGAAGAATGTACAGTGTTTTGTACCTATCTCTTCAAAGAAGGGAGAGAGGCAATAGTTCTTATCTCTTTTGTGGGGCCAAGATGTCATTCTGATTATATGGGAGCCTTATATTTCACAAAACACTTCCCTCACAGCTTTTCTGCGAGTAGACAGCACAGGTACCATTTAACAGATGAGGGAACTGAGGTATAAAGTGAAATCATATCAGTGAGGCTTCAAATTCAGTCTGTTCTCCTGATTCCAAGTTCAGCTCTCTTTCCATTTTATTTTACCTGTACCTTCTAAAGGTACAGGTGTTATGAAAATAGTAATACTATGTAAACTAAAGGTTAATTGATCTTCTTGCTCCCCGTATAATCATCTAATAATAAAGCCTTGTGTTTATATCATACTTTACACGGTACTTTTACATCTCATTTGATTTGTACTGGCAGCTCTGTCTGGTAGCCAGGACAATTATTTCCATTTTCCGTAAGAGAAAACTGAGGCTCAGAGAAGAGAAATATCTGCCTTGCCCAAGATTTTGACTTGCTCAAGATGGTAACTGGCAGAGTCAGTACTGGAATCCAGCTTGGCTAGCTTCCTAGTCCAAGGTTCTTCACTATCCCAGAGTTCTTACGTCCAAGTATATTTTTTCGATATGTACTTTTAAAGACTGTTCCTGAACTGAAGGGATATGGTGTGCCTATTAAAAAGAAATGAACTGTGTCTGTGTGGTCACGGATGATTTTGCAAAGAATGCTCTCCTCCCCTTATCTTTGAAAGATCCTTTTTTTTGTATGTGTCTAGTTTATGTATCTGCACACACGCCCTCTTTCTTTTTTTTTTTTTTAACAATGGAATAAGGCCCTCCCATTTTATATATTTTCATAGTTGTGCAAGGTGGTAGTAATAGCTACAGTGCTTTAAGGTCTACAAAGAGCTTTATATATCTGTTATCTGATTGGATCAAAGAGAAACTGTGATTGATACCTGAAATTTATATTTAACTATCAGGTTCAATTCAGCAAACATTTAATATTAAACTGCTGTGTGGGGCCCACTGAACTAGATGCTCTTTCCCTCCTCCCTCCCTCTAAATAGCAGTAGCCACCCTCTGAACGCTTAGGTTCCACTGTGGCGGTCTTTCTATTTCCTAGTAAGACCCCCCTTCAGTTTTGTAGAGGGGGAACCTGGAAGTGGCACTGGGGAGCAGAGAGCATCCCAACTCCCACAGCTGTGGGGCATAGGCATGAATAAATGTTCAATCAGATGTATCATCAAGAGGGAGCCAGTTCTCAGTGAGTGCAAGATAATGGAGGGTGTGAGAAAGGAAAAGTGAATTTGTTACCTGTGGTACAGTAGGCACTTGAGAAGGCATTGTAGAAGGAGTAAGTAGCTTCAGAGTAGGATGGTCTCGGGGGTTGAGTGGTGGGTGATGGACATAAAGGATCTCTCAGTGGAGGATAGAGAACTGGATTTGAACCAGGACATTCAGAATCACTGGGGTGGGGTGGAAGTATGTCCATCATTGAGGAATGAGCTTAACTAAGTTATTGTTGTTGTTTACAGGTGAGGTAGATGAGACAAACAGGGTTAAGTGACTTGCTTACGGTCTTCCAGCTAGTAAGTTTCTGAGACCAGATTTGAACTCAGGAAGATAAATCTTCCTGACTCCAGACCTGGTGCTTTATCTACTGCAGCACCTAGCTGCCCTTGATTTCATCAGTGTAGAGAGTGTAGTTGAGGAAACTTTTTTTTTTTTTTTTACCAATGTGGATTGGCCCCTGCTCTGCCACATATCATAGGGTGATAGATTCAGATTTAGAAGAGACCTCAGAAGCTGTAGTATAGAAGTGGAGAGAGCTACTTTAGGGAGCTAAGAGCTTACAGGTGACATAGCTTGACTTGAATTAATCAAGATATTAAAGATGAGATTTGAATAAAGGTCTCCTTGATTCTGAGACTGGCTCTCAGACACATACAGACTCTCATTATTTTTAGTAATGGTATAATCATCATGTGGACAAAACATCATTGATAATGCTAGCCCTTTCTCTTTTTTAACCAGATTTGAACAGTACCATGGGGTGCAAAGTATTCCTCAATTTTGGACAGCAGCTGCTGCGGCGAAAAGTTGTGGACTGCAACCGAGAGCAGAGTCGACTGTCCCGCTGTTTGAATACTTTTGATTTGGTAGCTCTTGGTGTAGGCAGTACACTTGGAGCAGGTGTCTATGTCTTGGCTGGAGCCGTGGCCCGGAAGAATGCTGGCCCTTCTATCGTTATCTCTTTCCTAATTGCTGCATTGGCCTCCGTATTGGCAGGACTGTGTTATGGAGAGTTTGGTGCTAGGGTTCCAAAGACTGGTTCTGCTTACCTCTACAGCTACGTCACTGTGGGTGAACTCTGGGCTTTCATCACCGGCTGGAACTTAATTCTCTCCTACATTATTGGTAAGTAGTTTTAGGAGCTACAAGAGTGTTGCCTTCAATTTTGTGCTTATAAGGCAGAGCCCTATCTCTTCTTCCACTTTACTACAGTTCCATCCTTTTTACTCCTGGGTTGGAGCCTACCCTGTCTTTAATTTTGACTGTTGGAGTTTTAGAATTAGAGAAGATGGGAGCTCCCATGTTGTCTTGCACCTTCCCGTATGCGTAACAATCCAGGAAAACTTGGCTGGGTAACTGAGCTCTGCTTATGAGAATTCAGTTCTTGCTAATTTGGTCAGCATAGTATAAATTGAGCTTCTCTGTTTTCTTCCTGATCCTGTTAAGATTAAAATATGATAGGTAGGGCTGGGTGAGTCACAGATAGTTTTATGAATTCATCCTGTCTTGGAATAAGTGAACTTTGTTCGGTATGTCCCACCAATGGTAGGGCAAAGGAACACAGTATTTAGCCCTTAGAATTCAACCACTCCTCTCAGTCTGCCGGTAAGGAGACTGCTGCTATAACAAAGGCCCAGCTGATACAGAGGTCAGTGGGATGAGTCTCTATGTCATGTCAGTGCCTTCAGTCTCCGTTGATAGCTAAAATACACTTTATTCTTCTAAGTTTAAAATGAAAACAAGTGACAAGAGGATATTTTTAAAAAGTTAAACATTAAGACTTTCTTGCCATAAATAAATAGATTTAACAAGCCAAAGGATGCCAGAGTTTATAAACATGGCTATGTGAAATGGACCATTATATTTCCAGAGGGGTTTTTGGATTGGGAGAGGTAAGAAAAATATTTATTACGAAGTGTCTGCTCTTTCTTGACCAACATATGAAAACCTTCAGCCTTAGCTACTAAAATCAGCAAAGTATAACATGTTCAGGAAAGGACTTGTGATTTCATTGATGTAGATTATTTCCCGGGTAAGGAAATTCCACCAATGCAGGTCAGTATCTTCTTCACAGCCTAGGCTCACTGAGAAAGTTAAATGACTTGCCCTCGATCACAGAGCCAGAGTAAATGAGTGAGTGTGTACGTCTGACGCTGAATTTCTACCCTCTATCCCACCGTTGCCTCATAATCCAGTATTATAAAACTTTCAGTTCAATATTGTAATTCTGAAAGTTGGAACCGTAGTCTGACAGTTGGAGTGGGATCTCTTTGTGTTTGTGGATCATTATTTAGTTGGGTTATGGCTTTGAAAGATAGTATTTGTAACAAGTGCTTCCCTAGGTCCAAAGTGTAATGGAATCTATAGTTAAAGTAGTTTTTAGAACATCAAGCAACTGAGGGATAGTTCTCACTTCTATTAATTCATATTATGATGGTCATCGGAGTTGCCTTTGAAAGTGAAGGGTACCCTGGGTACGTATTTAAAGAATCTGCTTTGGAAAAAATAACAGCAAGGCATTTATTGGCGGGCATAGGGAAACAAGAGAAAACTTCTACATTGATTTGGTACCTGACGCTATCTCCATTTATATAACTGTCATTATTGTAAAATGGTATAAGAAGACCCTCTGAGTAAATGTGGCCCTCAGCATATTCCAAGCTTACCATTTGATACCTGAGTTGGGTGGGACATAACGTGAATCTCTTACAGGCTCAATGAGGTGAGCCGCATCTTAGATGGGTATTCATCTTTTGGTGAATAAAGAAATAACTTTGTGCTCAGAAGATTGGTCTGGACCAGCTGAGTATGATGGGCTGGTCACCCTAGGAAAGGTTGAGACCTTTAGATGGATGACCTTGCCCCCATCTTTTTTCTGCAGATTATTATTGACATAATGGATACTTCTCACAAATGAGATTTGTGAAGTTGGCATCCTGACTGGACTGTCAACAGATCCAGGAAGTGGAAGCTGCTACTACTTTATTCCAAGGAAACACAATTGCTAGAACCATTAGCTGAAATCTCCACTCTTCCCTCTCTGTGTTCTGTTGGCTGGCCCCTGCCTGCCATGTCATTGGGTGTATTTCATGGCATCAGCTGCATTTCCTCCTGCACTTTGCTCAGAGATGAATGCTTAAGTGCATTATTTTCTATGAACTTTCTTTGGTGGTTATGTCTCCTGACAGGTACCTCAAGTGTCGCAAGAGCATGGAGTGCAACATTTGATGAACTGATAGGCAAACCTATTGGGGATTTCTCCCGAACGCATATGTCTCTGGATACTCCTGGACTAGCTGAATACCCAGATATATTTTCTGTAATTATCATTCTGATTCTAACAGGTGTGTGCCTTCATTAAAAAAGTAATCATCTTGGGTAGCTGCTTATGTAGCAAGCACCCTAGTATTTTCATTATATTGGCAGCAAGAAGCAAAAATCTTCCGTTATTTTGGGCTGGGCTTCTGACTCACTAAAGATTTTTTTGTTAATTGTAAACTTGGACTGGCTTATTTAATAGCTGTAGAGAGGACTTGTGCATGCCTCTCTCTTGTCTAAATCCCAAATTTTGCTAATGAGCAGAGGACTTGAGTGACTTGCCTTAGGTCACACAGCTAGTTAAGGGTCAGTATTCAGATTAGAACCCAGGCCATCTCTTTACAATCCCTCATGTTAGATGAGAATCTAAGTGCTTGATGAAGCTATCTGTTTGTGGAATAATATTTCTTCAGCAAACATATTTGTTCAGATGTCAGAAATGGGATGTAAATTATTTAGTAGATCTCTGCCTGGTGAGTGAAGTTTCAGGCCTCATGATCTTGCCAATTGATAGAGTTTGCCAGCCAGCAAAATGTGGAGCAATATGGGAGGATTGTGGAACCTGCTCAAGTGTGCCTGTTTATTTAATGGAAATATTTGTTTGTTTTGTACCCAACAACTATCAAAACAGATCTTTAAAAAGAAGAAATGTGCTAAATATTAGTCTTGGTCACAGAATTTAAAAAAAAACATTTCTGGGAAACACAGCTTGTCTGGCATATAAAATCTTCAAACATCTTTAATACCAGAATGGGCGATTTTCCTCTGTGTAGTTTACCTTCGAAAAGGAGAGATTGACAAATTAATTTGTGTGATCTAAATGCTAAGTCAGAAGGCAAGACAAGTCTCATTTTAGGTTTACAAAGCTTAGATGGGTTTTAAAAATCAGCTGCCACTACTTTATATGTCAAAGAATTGAAGCTGTATACCATGGGCTACTTTCAGTGACTTAGCTAATATAGATCAGCCCCAAATCTCATAAAGTTGGAGCTTGAAAGATTGTCAATTTAACCTTGTAAACTTAAGAGGGAATCAGCATTGAAAAGAATGTTGTATAGGAGAATAGAGTTGTTTACGTCAGCCTACCTGTTAGGATTGTTGTGAAGATAAACATGAGATATTTGTGACGTAATTAGCATAATGCCTGGCATCTAGTAGGACCTCTATACATGCTAGCTATAACAATGATAATTGCTAATAATAGTAGTAGTTATCATATTATGCCCTAACATTTTTCTTCCCCTCCATGGGGTATGTTTTGTTTAAGTCAAATAAACTATTTGAAGGTGGATAAATTTTGAAAAACTAAAAATGTTGTCAGGGGATACTACAAAATTCGGTGAGGTAGAAGGAGGTGCAAAACATTTAGTTACTCTCCTACACTCTGGCTCTTGCGTGGTTATTGTTAGTATATATGTCATTAGCAGACCTAGATTCTAGTTCTAGCCCTGACAGTTTATTAGCCCCATGATCATAGACCCTTGCCAACTCTAAATCTATTTCTTCTTCCATAAAAAGAAGGATATTCATAAGAAGCAATGTAAAATTGTGGAAAGAGTTTGTGGAAAGGGTTTGGGCGACATGGTTTCACATCCCTGTCCATTCATTTCGTAGCTGGATTGGCTTGAACAAGTCTGACGAGTTTATTTGTAAAATTAGAAGATTGGACTAGGACCCTTGGTCCCTTCCAACTCTACATCTGTGAATTGACTTAGAGTCTTATTGTGACAATCAAATGAGGAAATGAAAGTTTAGTTTGTTTGTTTGTTTTTTTAAACTAGGAAACTACAAATCAATGAATAAGCATTTTAGGTACGTACTCCATGCGAGGCACAGTGTTAGGGAGACCCCAATACAAAGAATGAAATAATGCGTATTCTCAAGGAAACTTATAAAGTATTGCTTGCTTGGTACAAATTTTATCTTTTAAATATCACATTTTATTTTTGGATTTTTTTCAGCACTTTTAACTTTCGGCGTGAAAGAATCAGCCATGGTTAACAAAGTTTTCACTTGTATCAATGTTCTCGTCCTGGGCTTTGTGATGGTGTCAGGTTTTGTGAAGGGATCCATGAAAAACTGGCAGCTTACCAAAGAAGATATTGTGAATGCTAATGGCAGTATCTGTTTGAACAAGTAAGTGGTCAAGTTTTGGGATGTGTGTGTACATGCACAGGCAACCCATTTTTCAGATACAAGTCAAATATATGCTCATTTTAATGTATTTAACAACACACTTGTTCATGATGTCACATGACATGAAACATTCTTTTTTAATCTAATTTTAATGAGTTCTAACAATATTCTTTTCCATAATGAAATGGTCCAAAGGTATTTTTCATAATGTATGGAATGTATTTTGGGTATATTATTCATTAAAACTGGGTATAACTTTGTGAATTCACACAGTGGTATTTGGAGAGTTAATTCCCCTTTAAATTTTAATATTGTGCAGGTTCACCAAATGACCTCTGTTCCCTTTTAAATCTCCACCATAATTATTTCAATCTTAACTTCATTTTTTATTTCTGGCACATTTTTCTGTTTGATAGCATGGCAGTACTCTGCTTCATTATATATGCCCTCCAGTCTGAATTTAACAATGTAAAGACAGTAGAGATGGGCGGAATGCAGGGACAAAAGGAGAGGGAGGGCTTTCTTGAGACATGAACTGTCATTTTTTTTATCCAACTTTTTCTAAAGCAAATTATATACTTAGTACCTAGGACAGTGCCTTGCACATAATAGATTGTGGGTGTGGGTGGGTGTGGGTGTGTGTGGGTGTGCTGATATCTTTTTTTAAAAAATTTTCTACCAATTACATATTAAAACAATTTTTAGTGTTCTTTTTTTTTTTAATTTATGAGCTCCAAATTTGATCCATCCTTCTTTCTCTTCCTCCCTCCCTGAGACAGTAAACAATCTGATAAGGTTATAGTGCCCATAATAGATTCTTTTTTTCTTTTAAAGAAAGTTATTGATTTTTCATATCCCTTTTAGATTCTTTGTAATTATTTGTTGAATGAATAGATTAGATGAGTGTCTGATTGTGTGGCTGAGGGCTTCTTTGTATGAGTGCCTAATTAAAATTAAAGAAATAACTGTCCTTAGTAAAAACAAGATGCTAATATCTTTCTGAGATTTACTTCTATTGCAGAAAAAAGGGGCATTCATTCCTTAGTAATATTCATGCCAAATATATTGGTAGCCCTTCCTTCTCCTACACATTAATACAGGATGGAGGCAAGCCAATCAAAAGTATGCTTTGAAGTGATGGAGTAAAATGGAAAAAGTTTGTAGTAAATATTTCCATTTGGTATCCAGAGGCCATAGAGAAATGCAAAGCACCTCTCTTGATCACCATTACCTATACTGATTGACTTAGGTACTTGTCAATAGATTTTTGTTATTATTCAGAAATTTCAGTTGTGTCTGACTCTTTGTGACCCCATTTAGGGTTTTCTTGGCAAAGATACTGGAGTGGTTTGCCATTTGATTCTTATTTTACAGATGAAGAAACTGAGACAAACAGGTTTAAGTGACTTGTCCAGGGTCACACAGCTAGTAAGTGTCTGAGGCTGGATTTGAAATCAGGTCTTTTTTACCCCAGGTCTGATACTCTATCTACTGCCTAGCCAACTGCTTGGTCTTTACCTGTTTTCTTTAGGTGCTAAAATTGTAAATGCCTGGAGCTAGCTTAGGTTCTTTCCGTTTTCTTGGCCTCACCTTTATCTTATCCACATTTAGATTGAGAATCTTTTTGTCATGCAGCACAGCCTTGTCTACCTCTTACTAGCCCAGGAAAATGCGTTCCAATTAACAATTTCATTTTCTTTAACCATTCTTCCCCGGTGTTTCTGCATTGATCAATTTCAGACCGGCTAGTTGGGCAAGGGAAGCATTTTTAAAACTTTGGAATTTCTGTGATATCCAGGGGTTCTTCTTGCCCCCTGACTATATTTCTTCCAGGTGCTGAGATGAAATTACTTTATTGAAGGTAGTTCGCCTATTATAGTTTTTACATTTTATCACCTTTTTTTTCCTAGCTGTATAGTAGATCCCTCTCCCCAATTATTCAATACAGCCCTAAATTGTATGACAATCTTGCATTAGCTCAATCAAATGAGTTACAGAAGCTTCAGAACAGAGCTGGATGTGGAATGAACTTTGTGGGGTTTTTGTGATATTATTCCAATGCAGAGACTTACTTCTCCCTCCCCACCCCTGCCCCCAAAGAGAGAATGATATTTGTTTCTGTCTGTGGAATGAGGAATTGCAACCATAACATTGCTGTGCTTTTATCAATGTGTCCCACTTTTTTGTAATCTACACACTCTTCTCCATTTCTTTTTACATAATAATCGTTTCTGAATAAATCACTTCCCTCTTCAGCCATCACAGCTGTCTATCCTTTGTAACAATAAAAGAAAGGCTGTGTGTATTGGAGCAATTCAGCAAAACTGTGCCAGTGGATTCTGATACTGTATCCCATGTTCCGAACCTTTAGTCCCTCATCTTTGCCAAAGATTGGAGAGAGATACTTTCTTATCTCTTCTGGCTGTTCTGTGAACATTCCATATCCCACATGCCTGGAATGCTCTTTACTTCTTAGTATCCCTGCCTTTTTTCAAGACTGACTTCTTTCCAGGAGACCTTTTTCTCATCATCTCTTCTCATTCTCTCTCTGTTCCCTCAGCTCCATAACTTTTTCCATCTTCCATCTACTCTATTAACATTTACATTTTCTCCACCATGAGCTCCTTGAGGGCAGGAACTATATTTATTTATTTGTTTTTGAGTTCACAGAGCTTAGCACCTCTTGTAGCGCATAGCAAATGCTAATAAATGCTTGCTGATTGATTGACTGATCAGTGCTGTTGTCAGTTATCAATTAAAGGGGGAGAGCATGAGATTAAGCAAACTTTAAATTATATATCAGTGCTGCTCTTGCTTCTTTGAATTTGAGAAAGAGGGAAGGACTGGTAGTACTACCAATTTCAGTGCGATTTGGAAGTAGGTCATTATCAGCCAGGGGACCAGGGATGGAACAAGTTTCATCCCTTCATCTTTCAGGTGACTTCTGCTACTGTTTGATACAGGCAGGATGGCAGCAAGCCATTCTTCGGAAAGCCCTTGATGGTTAAAGAAACCAAGATTTACTTAATATTCCTTTTTTCTCTATCCCTTTCAGAGAACATATTCAGCAGCATGCAGATGAGTAAACCCTACTAAACAGAAATAGAGTTGATATTGAATGTAAACTTCTTCTGGGCATGGCCCTTTTTCTATCCCATACCTTCATAGGCTCAGCATAGTTCTTTTTTTAATTAAATTATTTTATTTGTTTTCAGTGTTCTACAATCACTTCCATATATCTTAGATTTTTTTCCCCTCCCTTCCACTCCTTCCCCACTCCCTCCCTGAGACAGCATACAATTTTATATGGGTTCTACACATACATTCCTGTTAGTCATGTTGCATAGAAGAATTAAAATGAATGGGAGAAATCATAAAACAAAGCAAAACATAATACAAAAGAAAATGGTCTGCCTCATTCTGTGATCAAATTCCACTGTTTTTTCTCAGGATATGAAAGGTATTTTGCCTCAAGAGTCCATTGGAAATTTTTTAAGTCCTTTCAGCATAGTTCTTAATTTGGGATCTGTGGGCTTGATTTAAAAAAAAAAATCTTTTGATAACTATTTCATTATCATTTCCTTATAGTTGGTTTCCTTTTTAATCCTACATATTTTGTTTTTGCATTTGAAAACATGATTCTGAGAAAGGGTCCATAGACTTTACTAGACTCCCCCAGTGGTCCATGATATCCCTCTTCTTATAGTCAAGGAAAATTCCCATTCAGAAAATAAAATAGAGTATCTTTCCTGAGGATAGCATTTTTTTTTCAAACTTGATGTGGTTTCTTAAACCAAACTGAGGGAATTTCTGGAATTACAAAAACCAAACAAAATTAAAAGCTAAATATGCAGACCCAGGTTATGAACTTTTCTACATTTGATCCTGTGATGTTGACACTAGTAATAAGATGGTTTTTTGGGTTACTTTCTGAGCTAGCTGGTCTTAGCACTTTATAGTGATAGCCCTTCCTTATGGGGGAATGTAACAGTAAGCTCGATTTCTCCTACTGTCACAGCATGATTTCCTTAAAGACACAGAATTGTTGTTGGATGGGAGGAGACTGCATAAACATTGGGTTATGTTAACTTCTGGAGATGGGGGCAGGAGGGAGAAGGGGACCTCTGTTTCCTAGAATCTTAATTGACCCTCAAAGCCCTTTCCTGACTTACATATCAAACACATTCTTGGGTCTCTTTCTTCCTTTCCCCCTTTCTTTTAGTTCTGGTCAACCACCTGACCACCCAGAGCGAGGTCTAATGAAATTCCTTTTTCTCCAGCTTCCAGGCTTGGTGCTAATTTCCTGTGCCCATCCCTTTCCCACGCTTTGATCTTCCTCAAAACTGCAGTTTATCTAGCAGAAGTTCTTAACCTTGTTTTTTTAAAAAATATTTTGATAGCTATTTCAATATAATTGGTTTCTTTTGTGATCCTATGTATTTTATTTTATGCATTTAGAAAACATTCTGAGAAGTTTTGCCACATCTACAAAGGATTTTCTGACACAAAAGCTTAAGGATCCTTGTATCCAAGATAGTGCCATCTTGGAACTTAGAGCACTATCGTCCTGGAACCTTTCCTCTCTTCTCCCTCATTCAGCATTCTTAGTGCCCTTGTTCTTTTCTTTTCACTGATGATTAAAGTCACAGAACCCTTCTTGGTTTCTTATGCCTAGAGAGCATTCAGATCAAACCCAACAAAAGCAAACTTGATTTATTTAAATTGAAACCACCACCTTCATCCTTGGCTTTCTTGGTGGAAGAAAAGAAGGGTGTGATTGCAGAGCATCCTTGCAGCTAGCTCTTTCCTGCCTGACTTGGCAATTATAACATTGGAGTACAGAGAAAGAGCCTTTTTTTTTTTTTTAACAGATTTGCCTATATTCTCATCATTCTGTATATGTGTGTATGTGTGTATATATGTATATATATATATATATATATATATATATATATGTGTGTGTGTGTGTGTGTATGTGTGTATGTATGAGGTTGAAAGTCTCTTTCTGTAAGGAGACTTTGCAGAAGTGCCTCTTGCCTTTCTAAGTACGTTCTCTCTTCCTTTTTTCTTTCCATGCTTCTCACTCTTAACTTATTATCCCTGGCAAAATCCTATGTTTGATTTCTTTTTCACTGTTTCGCCATCTTGTCTTTGTCTTTATCATAGGTTATTTTGTAATGGAATCCAGCACTCCAGGGTGTGCGTTTCTTAGCCTTTTGTGCACACCAAGGGTGTGTCAAGGCAGTGGAGGCTTGGCCTTTGGGTCTTAGGAGGTGTGTATGTGTTGGCTGAGGAGCTCGCCGCCCCCTGCTGTGTGGTCTTGCTTACTTATCCTCTGGTTCCAAGTATCCCATAATACTCACTCTTCCTTAGCCCCCAATTCAATCTTTTGCCACGTTTGATCATTATCTCTTGCATTCATTCCACTGTCTTTCAGCCCCCACCACCATTTCACTTCATGCCATGGCCCTACGGTTGCATCATCTGTTTATTTTAAGCACAATCATAAGTGAGCCAACTTTTAATGAAGTGGTTTCCTCTGCGGCCATCACATAGGCACATCTCAGTTCTCACCCTGTCTTTTGTTGAAGTTATACTACATGTGACCAGTGATTCATAGATGTTTCAATTGAATTGAATTGTAGAAAACACTCAAAGTGATAAATTTTTACCCCAAACTCTAGTACCTCAAAGGCTATTTTTCAAAAACTATTCCTTTGTGGACATGACTGTCTGAAAAGGAATCAGAGAAGCAGTTTAGATACCACTGGGAAAGTCTCCTAATCCAGAGTCATCTTTTTAAACCAGTTTATTAATCCCATTAAAAGCAAGGTACATGCAGTTGTGGGGACATGGCTTTAAATATGTTCATAGTATTGTGTTATGTGATTAAATGATCCTTTGTCCTCTGATAGTTGTTCAGTTGTTTCAGTTGTGTCTGACTCTTCATGACCCCATTTGGAGTTTTCTTGGCAATGATATTGAAGTAGTTTGCCATTTTCTTCTCCAGCTCATTTTACAGATGAAGAAACTGAGGTAGAGTTAAATGACTTGCTCAGGTTCACACAGCTAGTAGGTGTCTGAACTTGGATTTGAACTCAGGTCTTCCTGACTCCAAGCCTAGGGCTTTATCTACTTCATCACCTAGCTGCCCCTCTTGAGGGCAGGGACTGTTTGAGGTCACCTTCCATTTACATGGTAGGTGGGGCAACTAGGTGGTACAGTGAATAGAGCACCAATGCAGGAGTCAGGAGGACTTGAGTTCAAATCTCACCTCATTAGCTGTGTGACCTTGGTCAAGTTACTTAACCCCAGTTGCCTCATCCTGGGTCATCTCTAGTCATCCTGATGAATATCTGGTCACTGGATTCAGATGACTGGAGGAGAAGTGAGGCTGGTGACCTGCACAGCCCTCCCTCACTCAAAAAGTGCAAGTCATGTCATTATTTCCCTAATGGCATGGTCTTCTTCAGCAACGAAGGATGAACACACACATATATCATTTGCATGCAACTAATTATTTACATATTGTCTCCCTTATTAGAATACAAACACCTAGAGGACCAGGATCAAGATTTTGTCTTTTCTTTTATCCTCAGCCCTTAATCCTATGCTCCAATAAATGTTAGTTGATTTAATGACTAACTGAAAAGGTGATAAGATGACTTTGGGGATGGTGATTGACAAGATGCTCTACCTGTATCTACTAAGCCTATGGGGTGGAAGCAGATATAGGTATTTATTTGAACCATCGTGAAGCAAAGTTAAAAAAAAAAAACAGCCTTCACTTCCTCCCCATCCTAAAGCAAAATTAATCTACTTCAGGGTAGCCAGAGGAGCAAAACGCACTGCGTGATCTCATGGTAGAGTGGAAGCCCCAAGGCTTCTAAAAAGACCAGCTCAGTGCCAGCTTGGAATAAAAGTAGGTGAAGAGTTATTGGCTACTGACTATGTCTCAGGCAAACCAGAGAGGTCAGATAAAAATAGGAGGAGATTATAGAATTACAGGATTATAGAATACTGTCTCTTACAAGCTGGCGTCTTTCCCTAGACGAGGCAATAGAAAGACAAGAAAATGAATTCTGGACTGAATGAGACACCCATCCTAAGTTATTCCAGTCAAAATACATATGACTAGACTTAAGATTCACTTGGCTTATTACTTAGACAGAAAACACTTTGTGATTGTCCTTAAAGTAGATCTGGGTGGGAGGGTAAGGTCTGGCTACAGGGAGGAGGACTGGTTTGCTCCCATGCTGGCAGGTCCAGAGCAAAGAGATGCAAGCCCCAAGGAGAATTTGGAGCTGTCAGGATGAAGTGTGTGCTTTCATCTGTGAGTGTTGGTGCCTTCCCTCTTTCCTGTGTGTTGTGATCTTATATCACAGAGCCCCTACTTTCTCTCTTAAGAGAGAGGCAGCATGGCACAGCATCCTGGACCTGGCATCAGGGAGCCTTGGGCTCAAGGCCCACCCCTGACAATTAAAGCCCTTTAGAAGTGTTACATATCACACTTTAAAGTGTTCTGAAACCCCTGACTGGCAGTGAGCTTGAGAAGTTGAAATGTAGATTGAAACTTAAGTAATATTTGTCTGTTTGTCCCCTAGTGATACATTGAGTGACAGCTCCTTTGGTTCTGGTGGTTTTATGCCCTTTGGATTCGGCGGTGTCCTGTCGGGTGCAGCTACCTGCTTTTATGCTTTCGTAGGATTTGATTGCATTGCAACCACAGGTAAGCAGATGAGCTTGGACATTGTGACCCTGGGATGTTTTGGGGACCAACCATCACTATGACCTTCTTGGCTTATCATTCCTGCACTACCTGAATCATAACTTGTTTCTTTCTCATTTAATATACTTAAAATCATTCTTGAACACCTCAGTAAATTTTAGGGTTGCAGTTTGCTGTCTTGTTTCTTTCCTTGATCCCTAGTCCAGAAGGCAAAAGGAAAACCTCTTATCATTAGCCGAAGCAATGATACTGAAAGTTATGTTGTGTGATTCTGACTCCTGAGACCTATGAGTGTCAAGCACTTAGATATGATTCAATAGAAGAATAACCAATTATAAAAAACCTTCCTCTGCTAAAGCTTATAGCTCTTCTTTTCCTGTCCTGAATTGCTGTTTACCCACTACAGATGTAGAAGTTACATCATGCTATTCAAGACTTTGTATTTCTTCTCACCATTAGTCTTTGGGTTCCCGGGGGGAAAATCTTATTACTGGTACTGAAGGTATTAATGTTTCCATTATCATATAACAAGACTTACACTCATTAAATGGAATTAGAATCATTAATAAACTTCAAATAACATGAAAGGTCAACTAATGACTATTCAATGGCCTGAGTTGGACTGCTCCCAAATCATCAACAAACATTGAGTATACCTACCCTCATAAAAGGCATTGTAGTGCCATAAAAGGTGGGTGCTTGAAATTCAAAGAAATATAGGAGCCATTTCCTACCCTTTTAGTCTAATTGGAGATCATATAACTGCTAGGTCAGCATTATAGACAGGAAGTACCCTAGAAGTTCAAAAGAAAGATGGGTATGATCAGAAAGACTTCTTGAAAAATGTGAAAATGGGTCTTTGTGGAGAAAAGGAAGGAAATAGGCATTTGATAAGAACCTACTATGTGCCAAGTACTGTTCCTTACAAATATTATCTGATTTTGATCCTCAACCACCCCAGGTTGTAGGTGCTATTGTTATCATACCCATGTTACAGTTATGGAACCTGAGATAGATGTTAAGTGATGTGCCCAGGGTCTCACAACTAGAAAGTTTCTGAGGTCCAGTTTGAACATGGGTCTTCCTGACTTCTTTACTTCCACCACTCTATCCACTATGCCACCTAGTTTCCTCTGATCAGATTTATGAAAGTTAAGAGGACTATGGAGAGAATCCAAGGTGGTAGCATTAGTACCTACCTTGGATGGGAGATTCCACTGAAGTTTGGCTTTTATCTTGTCAGTAATGGGGAACAGTTCTTGAGCATGGGGTTTCATGTGCAAAAAAAGTGTTTTAGGAATTTTTAAGTCAGAAGACCTAGAATTCAATCACTAATTGACCATTCATTTAATTTTCCTTATCCAAGCTTGTTTACTCAGGGTGAATATAGTATGGTCATACTACCCTGAATATATCTGACTTCAAAAGCAAAGCAGAATTGGGTCTAGTTAGTTCTGGGTTGGGAAACTACCTGTCAGTGAGTACATACTTAGCACTGTTGGCTAAAAGTGAGAGATTAACCTGGTATGTATTGCTTGATTTTAACTGAGTGCAATTTGTTTTATTTTGTTTTTTTAAATATTTTATTTGTTTTCAGTGTTCTACAATCACTTCCATATAACTTAGATTCCGCCCCCCTCCCCATCCTTCCTCCCCCACCTACTCCTTCTCTCCCTAAGACAGCATACAATTTTATATAGGTTCTACACATACATTCCTAATAAATATATTTTCACCTTAGTCATGTTGCATAGAACAATTAAAGTGAATGGGACAAATCATAAAACATACCAAAATGTAATACAAAAGAAAATGATCTACTACATTCTGTGATCAAATTCTATAGTTCTTTCTCTGCACATGGAAGGCATTTTCCTTTAAGAGACCATTGGGAATTTTTCAAGTACTTGCATTGCAGTGAAGTTCTAAGTCTATCAGAAAAAATCCTCTCACACTGTGGTCAGTGCTGTGCACAAAGTTCTCCTGGTTCTGCTCCTTTCACTTAGCATCAGATCACATAAGTCTTCCCAGGTCTCTCTGAAGTCTTCCTGTTTATCATTTCTTATACCACAATAGTATTCCATTACATTCATATACCACAATTTATTCAGCCATTCCCCAATTGATGGGCATCCCCTTGATTTCCAGTTTTTGGCCACCACAAAGAGTGCTGCTATAAATATTTTTGTACATGTGGGACCCCTTCCCATTTTTATGATCTCTTGGGGATACAATCCTAGAAGTGGTAGCAATTTGTTTTCTTGCATTGTAGTGGATAAATATATTAAAAAGTATATGTCAGTGTTGTGTGAAATTATAAAATACATTTCTATGAGACTTATTTATTCAGTCTACAGAGCTGCTTGCTTATTCAACATATCAAGTCCTTTAATGAATTGGACTCCTTGCATTAACTGAAGCTCCCATAGGTCCAAAACTCCCAGGTTGGGAACCATGGCTATAGATAGGTATGATATAAATATAAATAATGTCACATATAATATATAAATATAAAGTGATATATAGATAAGTATAATGTAAATCTGGTCTCTTATTAGCTTATTAGCCTAGCATTAGTACATGTTTAAAAAATGTTTATTGTTTGGTTGATTGATTGATTAAAAAAGATTGAGCCTGAAGATAAGGGTACTAGTTAGATATGAGGCATTGGGACTTTAAGGTTCAGGAATTGAAAAGGAAGAGACACACTATTAATAACTGAAATTCTTAATAGTGATCTATAATATAATAATCTATAATTATTAATAATTCATAGTAACGGATTGTTGACAAGGCCCAGTGATTGGATATGAGAGGAGAAGAATGACTCTGATTAACTACAGGATTTGTGTTACCACAAATAAGGAGACTTTGGGGTTAGAAATCCATTGAAGGGAAAAGTGGTGTTTCATCATGGAGGGTATGAGGACATCCAACTGGAGAGGTTCCAGCAAGTGGTTGGAAATGTGGAACTAAACCTCAGGAAAAGGATCAAGTTTCGAAATGTTGGATTTGGGAATCAATGGATAAAGCTGCTTATTGAAGCCATGTAAGCTACTTGGAAGAGATTATACCTTAGAAGGAGCCATGGATCTTTTAGTGGGAGGGAGAAGGAAATGCAATCTCATCCCAGCACTTTAGGAAATGAAGATGAGGAGGCGCCGTGAAGTGGTAGGACCAGATGGAACACATTGCCAAGAAAGAGTCCAAAAATAGCCGACCTGGACAGGTGTTGTAAATCATGTAGTCAGTGGATAAAGCTGTACTCCTGGAGCTGGATGACTTTAGTTTAAATCTGGCCTGAGACACTTACTAGCTGTGTGATGTGTGACCCTGGACACTTAAGTCACTCTATCCTATTTGCCTCGGTTTCCTCATCTAAAATGAGCTAGAAAAGGAAATGGCAAACCACGCTAGTATTTCTGCCAAGAAAACTCCCCAATGGGTAGGGAAGAGTCGGAGATGACTGAAACAACTCAACAATAGATCATTTTTTTGTAGATGATAAACCTGAGACCTTGAGAGATGAAGTGTCTTTCCTAGGTCACATAAATTTAGCAGCAGAACTCAGACAGGAACTCATACCTCCTGGCCTCTGTGTGTGCTCTTGACTTTGACCTCCCTTTTCAAGGAAGGGATGGATGAATATTGTTACACAGAGGTCAAGAAAGGATAAATGCTGAGAAGTCCTTTGAATTTGGCAAATGGGGGCTCACTGATACTCTTAGAGCAGTTTCAAATAACCAAACCAGAAACCAGTTTCCAGAGTATAAGAAGATAATGACTTTAGTGGAGGAGAAGAGGAAGGATGCTATCATATATTTGTCTGTTTTATAGGTTAGGATGGCTTAGTAGAGATTCTTGTGTCTTCAATTCCATATTATTTAAGACTGTAAATTGCAGAACAGTTGTAAATCTACGTTGGTGAAGGGTGTTTCCTTACTGAGAGTTTTGCATTCCAGTGAAATCACAGGAAGAGTAAAAAAGGGTTTAGTATTCATAAATACTTCAATTTGCCTGAATTTGTGAATGCATTTGGACAGACCAGGATGTGACCACATAGGGAGTAGAGAGAGACTTAGGAAACAAGAGTTTCAGTCTTGGCTCCGACTCTAGCTTGAGCAATTAGTAGAAGCAACAATGGATTTGAAGGCTCTGGATCCTGTCCTAGTAATCTGTGTGAATTTGGGAAAGTCACCTTTCCTAACCTATAAATAAAGGGTTTGGATTCTAGTTCCAAATCTATGATGATATTATCACGAATACCTTCTGAGTCTCAGTTTACCCATCTTAAAAATTTGACTAATACAGTAAAATATGGATGATGTCTTCTTTACTTATGTATGAGGGTTATCAGGAATATATTTTGTGAACCTTTAAAAGAAGTCTACTACTTGTTTATTCAAGGTGAATATATTATGGCCATACTACCCTGGATGTAACTGATCTGAAGAGCAAAGCAGAATTGGGTCTAGTTAGTTCTTGGGTAAAAGACTCCCTGAAAGTAGTCCAATTTTGATATGCATTTGAAGGTCAAGGTGTTAAAAGTTTGATACTTTGGGCTATGCCATCCTTTCTTTGTGTCTCTTTTTTTAATAGGTGAGGAAGTAAAGAATCCCCAGAAAGCTATCCCTGTGGGAATTGTTGCATCCCTCTTGATCTGCTTTGTGGCTTACTTTGGGGTATCAGCTGCTCTTACTCTCATGATGCCTTACTTCTGCCTGGATGTGAATAGCCCATTGCCTGATGCATTTAAGCATGTGGGCTGGGAAGGGGCAAAGTATGCTGTAGCTGTTGGCTCCCTCTGTGCTCTTTCCACCAGGTGAGTTCTGATTTAATTAAAAATGTTTTTTAAAAACAAATATAGAGTTACCCTTAAGTGAAAATTGCATCTAGATCTAATATTTTTGATAATTTTCTATGTGGCCCATAGTTAAAAGAGCGTTTCATGACTGAGAATTGGGGCTTCAGAGACGGTGGGAGGGAAATGGATCATTTATCAGGACTGTGTCTTTGTTTGACT
Organism: Potorous gilbertii; assembly: GCA_028658325.1. NCBI lineage: Eukaryota > Metazoa > Chordata > Mammalia > Diprotodontia > Potoroidae > Potorous > Potorous gilbertii. The sequence goes on along the minus strand of CM053771.1, from coordinate 162,250,620 downwards.
ATGTGTGTTTGCTTCTAGAACTGTTGCTTTATTTCTTATAAGCTCACTATAATGATAGCCTGATGAATTTTGCCTTTTTCCCCTCTAATATCTAGTCTTTTAGGTTCCATGTTTCCCATGCCTCGAGTCATTTATGCAATGGCTGAAGATGGACTACTGTTTAAATTTTTAGCCAAAGTCAATGAAAGGACCAAAACTCCAATTATAGCAACAATAACTTCTGGTGCCATTGCTGGTAAGAATTAGAAAAAAGATCTACAAGAGTGTAAAAGCAAATGGTGTGGTTATTTTGGAAAGAAACTTCTTGTAGCTCATGATCAGGCAGAAATTGAAACTGAGGCCACAGAATCGTGAGACTTGCTTTTGTGAGATTCATCAAAATATTGTGACTTATTTTTCGCCATGCAATCAGGAGAACTCCAAATACATTTTTTTACTCTGAAAACATTCACCTCTAGTCTTAGTCAGTTGGTTCCATGTTGATCTTTTGGCCAGGTGATTTCCTCTTTAACTGTATAAACCAGACATTTGATTTATATATATTATAGAGTATGAACTCATGGAAGAAAAGGATATTTCCCCTTTGGAATTGCTGTTTTGTAATAGGTGCCAAGTGTATCCCTGGGGATGGGGACAGTAAGAGGTCTTCTCAGTTTAGGAACTTTTGAAGTTGTCTTGGCTCAGAACTTGTAAGGAATTTCAGACCCTATCAAGAAGAATATGTTTAAGTCAAAACAGGAAGGAAACTTGACAGATACAGGGTGATAGGAAATCTGGAGTTCTCATGCCAAATTTCTGCAAAATTTGAAAGTGATAATGCCTGTAGTGGTAGTGATAGGTTGAGTCCTTATTAATGAGCAACATAAAATCCTTCAATGAATGAATTATTCTCTAAATATTATCAGTACTGGTATGTCTGCTAGTTACAGCATTTAAATCATTTAATATAAGAAAACCAATATATGATACAGTTAACACTGTGATCTCATTCTTTTTAATTTCTTTGTTAGTGGGCAAGACTAGGTCATCAGGGATAGATTACAAATATGGATGAGGTAGATGGAAATGTTAAGGGACCTACCAGTTAATTTAAAGTTGTTTGATGATTAGCAATAGAAAAAGAGACATTGCCATTTTGCTTAATTTGATCATATGTACTATTTTTTTTTTATCATTCTTGACTTCCTCCTTGTGGAGAGGGGAATATGGGATAAGTTTTATAGGGAAGTAGTAAAACGTGTTGTTCACCAAAACAGTTCTTATCATTCTGTTATTTCTTTTCTGGGTAGCAGTTGTTGATTTCATAGTTCTTAGAGTAAGAATTTAGGCATTTGTGGTATGTTTAATTTGGTTATAGTTTTAACAGCACAGAAAACCGTTTGTAATTCTTTTGTTGCTACTAGTACTAAGTCTCAGGGTGTCACTAACCCGAATTTCTACCTCTGTCTCTGTCATTTAAATAGTTGTGTGACTTCAGATAAATCGCTTTAATCTCACTGTTTTAAAAAATGGGCATTATATGAGTTATAAATTTGTAGCAACTACAAAGTGAAAATTAAAAAAACCCCCAAAACTAAGCCATCCCTTTTCCACAAATCTTCTTGATCAGTTAGCCAAAAATAGTGAGGCAAAATACAAATCAGTAAAAGACTTGGTAATCTCCCAGTTCAATATATTCATTTTATAGATAAGGAAACTGAGACCCAGCGAGATGATAAATGCAGAGATATTTATATTTTAATTAGACATACATATATTTTAAGTAGTATATAGTTTTTAAAAAGTGGGCATTATAGTTATATATTTATAGCAACCATAAAATAAAAGTTGAAAAAAAAACTAGACCATCCCTTTTCAACAAATCTTCTTGATCATTTAGTCAAAAATAGTGAAGCATATGTATGTCTAATTAAAATATAAATATATACATACAAAATATTTCAAATAACTACATACCTATTCTTTTAGAATTTATAAAATTGATCATCTTTATTAGAAAATTGACTTTTCATTTGGATATCTATATTTTCAATATTTTGCCAGTGTTGTTGTATGTTTCAGAGACATTAAGCATATGTTCCCAAAGAAGTGAAAATGTATATCACATAGAGATATACATGGTGGGTATGACCAGGATACAACATATGAACAATGAAGTGCTTCAGGAGATGTTAGAAGGGTGACTGCCCAAGAGCTCTATTAGTATCCTCAGGATGTCAGGGGAGATTGGGGTTGGGTTGTAGCCCCTGTAGGAAACATAGAACATAGTGAAATTAGAGGATGTAGACAAGAGTTGCGTAATATATATAGGCATGGATGGGTTTTGATATGCATTATCAGGAATATACAACTTGAGGTGATAGGTCTATTTGAGTTTCCTCAGTCTTTCTATTCCGGTCTTTCTAAAGACCTTTCAGAGAACAATGTCCAGGAATATACATAGAATTTAATTTGGAACCTTCAGTTCCAGTGTTTCTAGAGAACTATATACTTATTCTTACAGGTAGATCTGTGATCCCATCAGCGATCTGTACCCATAATTTGCAACTCTTGCCTTTGTCCCCTTTTTTTAATCACAAGGAGGAGGGTCCACTCATCATACTGAAGGACCTTCCTCAGTTTCCCCTGATATCTTAAGGATATATACCTTAGTGGAGCACATAGACTGTTCATCAGATATGTTTTGCAGTTGAATAACTGGAAGAAAGGATACTATCAAAGAAACTGATGGTACTGTATCACTGTGGGCTTTCCTTAGGTAACAATCATGCTCCAGTGATTATCCTGCTTTTTAGTTTGGCTTCTGGTTTTTCTGGTCATTATTTATTGTTCTAAAAACAACCCACAGAAAGACAAAACATATTCTTTCCCATCTGAGTTCTTTGAATAGAAAAATAGGTCTTTGCTGGGTGGTGGTTTAACAATCCATATTTCTGACTTCATCAGATGTTGGTTTCTACTTCCCTTCTAGCTGTGATGGCCTTTCTTTTTGACCTGAAAGATCTGGTTGATCTGATGTCCATTGGAACTCTCCTAGCGTATTCTTTGGTGGCAGCCTGTGTGTTGGTCTTACGGTATGCATTTTCTCTTTGCTCCTTATTGTGCACTAATCAGTAGCTGGTTACCATGGAACAAATGAAGACAACCTGATTCCCAACCTGTGTGAGAAGGGGTTGGGCTTTCCAGTAACTGGAAATTAGACAATGGTAAAAACCCATGGCAAAGGTCAATAATAATTCTAGTCATGTGGCAAGAATGATGACTACTTGGCCATGTGCTCCAGTGGTATTCTTTTGATGTCCAGAAAAAAATGAAGAAGGCTCTCAGAACTTTGGGTGGCACATTATGGCAAGCTTAGCAGGCATGGGAAAAAAGTTTCACAGAATGGGCAAACCTGCATAACTTGTGATCTGCCTCACTGGGGGTCATGTCCGCATCATGAGATCACAAATCCATTTGAGCAGTGTATAATAACTCTGTTAGTGCTATGGTGTTATATTGCCTACTTTCTTTCAAAAGGAAGGCTTTGGCAGGAGATACCTCATTAACAAGATTTGCTTGAAGATATAAAAGGAACATGTATAACTTAACCCTCATACCACTATTTCCCCATTCTCTGGAAGCACCAGAGTGAGATGGGGGAGGGTATGACAGAAGAAGGCAGGACAGAGCTTGATAGAGACGAGACTTCTAACTTAGCAGGGGTCCTGGAGCAAAGATTTTCTTATAATTATATATAATTATTTGTTATATTTATATATAATATGTAAATATGATTATGTAATTATAAATATTATATACACAAATGTGTATATACGTATATATTAATTTCTAACAAGTTTTTATTGATGTCTTTTATGTTTTATGTTATCATAACCTCCTCCATTATTTCTCCCTACTCTCTTCCCAGAGAGCTATCTCATATAACAAATAGTATCTTTCAACACAAAAAAGAGGAAAAAATCAGCCCAATTTATCAATACATTGAAGAAGTTTGAAAACATGCATTGTGCAGCACCTGTGGACCTTTCACCTGCATAAGGGGGTGTCCTCTCATACCTCTTTATTCACATCATGCTTGATTTTCAGAGTTTACCATTTTCCCTTTGGATGTTTTTGGTGTGGTTGTTTCTATTTACATTGTTGCCATTATTGTATATGTCCTTTCCTTGGCTCTGCTTACTTCATTTTGCATCCATTCATAACGATCTCTCTCTCTTTCTCTATTTTCACCTCATACATCATTTCTTACAGCATAGTAATATTCCACTGCATCCAGGTATCATACTTTGTTTAGCCATTCCCCAACTGGTAGGAATCCTCTTTGTTTCTAATTCTTTGCTTTCACAAAAAAGTGCAGCTATAAGTAATTTGGTGTTTTGGGGGATTTTGTTATCGGTAGTTTCTTTGGGGTAGTGGAACCAGGAATGGAGTTTCTGGTTCAAAGGACCTCTTAGTCACTTTGTATAATTCCAAATTGCTTTCCAAAATGGTCATACCATTTTACAACTGCAACAGAGCTTTAGTGTGCCTGTCGTTACACAACATTGATTATTGCTATTTTATATCATTTTTGCCACTGCAAGGTGTGAGGCGAAATCTTTGAGCTTGTTTTGATTTCCATTTCTCTTCTTAGTCATTTGGAACATTTTTCATGCGGTTGTACAACTTTGTAGTTCTTTTGAACTGTTCCTATCGTTTGTCTTTTATTTGATAAAAAACTAACATTTATTAAGTGCCTACTGTGTGTCAGGTGCTTTACAATTACTATCTTACTTGATTGTCACAACAGCTGTTGGAAGTTGGTATTATCGCCATTTTATAACTGAGGAAATTAAGGCAAACAGCTTAAATGATTTGCCCAGGGTCAAACAGCTAATAAGTGTCTGAGACTGAATTTGAACCCAGTGCTCTATCCACTATGCCACCTGGCTACCCTGTGAGTCTTACATATTTATTAATTGTTTATATATCTTAGGTACCAAACTCTTAGGGAAATATGATTTTAAAAAAAGCTTCTTTCTCCCCCATTCAACCACTTCTATTATTCTAGGAGCATTTATTTTGTCTGTACTATGCAGAAACTTTTCAATTTCATGTCATCAAATGTATCTATTTTTGTATTTGTATTTCTGTTTTGTCATTTAGTAATTAACTCTGTTCCTTGTTTTATTAAAAATGAACTCTTACCCATTGCTGTAAATGATCAGTTTCTCTCCAGATTTTCATATGGTGTTTTTAGTGTATAGTATAGAAGATATAATAAAGGCATTGCTGTAAGCCTAATTGCTATCAGACTGATTTCAAGTATATGCAGCTTTAAAGATTACAAATTGTTTTATAAGTATCACCTCATTTTATCCTCACAAAAACTCTGGCATGTGGACTCTGTTATTACCCTCATTTTATAGATTGGGAAACTGAGGTTGAGACAGATCCAGTGACTTGCCCAGAGTCATAGTTATGTTTTGAGACCAGATTTGAACTCAAGTTTTCCTGACTCCTTTTTTAGCACTCTATCCATTCTGCCATCTCACAACTTGGTCTCAACAGCTAGGACAATAAAGTAATTTTTGTGGCATTTGAAGAATTAAAGAATTGAAACTGATTTTTCCCCTTTGACCTAATTACAGAAAGAAGGTCACGGCAATAACAGTGCTACTCTTTTGTAGGTACCAACCAGAGCAGCCTAACTTGGTATACCAGATGGCCAGAACAACAGAAGAGCTAGACCTTGTGGACCAGAATGAAGCAGTGAGCACCAGTGATTCTCAAACAGGATTTTTGCCGGAAGTGGAGAAATGTTCTCTAAAAGCCATATTATGTCCAAAGAACACAGAACCTTCTAAACTCTCTGGGTTTATTGTGAATGTCTCCACCAGCCTCATAGGTAATCTCTACACAGGGCACTAACGTTGTTAAATAATAGTAGGTAATGATAACTCGCTTCTGCAGGTGTTTACCTGTAAGGTAGATAGTGTGGGGTTTTTCAGGAAATTGAGGCTCAGAGAATTGAAGTAGCTTGCACGCCCATGTTCATATAACTGTCAGCCTGGGCACTTAAACTGAAATTTTCTGACCCTTGAGTCCTGTGCTTTTCCCCGCACTGCACCATGCTGCATCTCAGTAAGCTTTTGTAAGACCTACCTTTGGCATTTTGATAGTGTCTGGCAAAACTGAAGGGAGAGGAGATGGTACCTTCCTGCTTCCCTAAGGTTAGATTATGATTTTGATGCAGTATTTTAATTGTCATATTAAGAGAAAAAAAATGGGAAAAAAAACTATTCTTTGCCCACTGAAAATAAGCATTTCTTTTGCAGAGAGATTGAGAGTATCTGATATTAGTCTCTGATTGCCAAGTGAATGGCTAAGCACCTGCCTCTCATTTTGTCCTTTTTAGGGATTCATATTATCATCTTCTGCATTGTTACTGTCCTTGCTAAAAAGGAACTCGAGCAGGGGGCCCCATGGGTGATTGCTGTCCTTGTAGGGTCAGTTTTCCTCTGCTTCGTCATCACCATCCTCATTTGGAGACAACCTGAGAGCAAAACCAAACTCTCATTTAAGGTAAAGTACCTGTTTCCAGATATGTTTTTGCAGAAAGATTGGTCGCTGTGGGAACTACCATTTTGACAAGACTACAGTGTTGTATTATACGCTCTGCTCTTTGAACTCTCTTGGGAGTATTTTCCACTCTGGTGACCACTGCTAGCCATTTTATGGGTGAATGACAGTTTTGAGATTGGGGACTGAGTGTGTGCAAACTAGCCCACTTTGACAACCATATCTACTGACTGGCTCTCGACACCAGACCTCTTTCTGTTCTCCATCCCACCCATCCAGGCCTGCTTCTGTATGTACCCCTTCTCCTCTCCCTTTCATATCCTCTTACTTCTACCTGCAAAATTCCCTTTACTGGTTATCTCTCTCCTATATCCCTATTAGAATGTAAGTTTTATGAAGGCAAAGACATTCTCTTTTTAAAAAAAATCTATGTATCCCCAGCACTTAAAACAGTGTTTGGCGTATAGCAATCATGTAATAGAAAGTAATTGGACAAGGTAATGCATTCGCCTTCATTCATTAATATATGTGGACTCTCTTGGTGTCATGAGCTCTAAACCTGTTAACAATGTCTTGTCAAGGGACAGGAGAGAGTTCTTTAGGAGTAGGGCAGTGGGTATGTGGGGATCCCCTATGAAGAGGCTGGTAGAGATCATTCTCCATCATAAGATCAGTTTCAGAAGACCACCCATAATACCACAGACCATCAGAAACTGGAAAAGACCTCAGAGACCATCACTTCCAATCTATACTTAAAATAAGCATCCCCTCTATGAGAGACCCACGTGATCATCCAGCCTTTGCTTGAAGACTTCTGTTGAGAGGAGCTCACCACCTAGCAAGGCAGTGCAGTCCAATATCAGATAGATTGAGTTGCTAGGAATCTTTTTCTTCTTGTGTGTTCTTTCAGTGAATGCGGAAATTAGGGCTCAGAGTTAATATTAAGGTGGAGAGCCAAATTCTTAGCTGTGGCTCCCACCCCTGTAGATTTTTGCCCTTGTGGAATAACATGGGCGTTTTCCCTTTTCAAAACAATCCCTTGGGAATTTGGGTGTCTCCAGGCACTGCGTAGGTGTTCAGCAGAGTGAGTCCTGAAACCTAACCTTGTTTTTTTGCAGGTGCCCTTCTTGCCATTGCTTCCAATTTTGAGTATTTTTGTGAACGTTTATCTCATGATGCAGCTGGATGGTGGTACCTGGCTCAGGTTTGCTGTGTGGATGTTGATAGGTAGGTGGGAGCCCTGGGACTCCTTTCTGCCCCATAGACTGCCCTTTAATATGTTAAATATCTTTTATTTCCCTTTCCCTCTTTCAAAAAGTTGAGCCCTCTTGAATACTCCCTACTTCTTTATCCCAAGGCCTCTAATACTACATTGGTATTTCTGTCCTCTTCTATACTTAGCCAGAAACTTGATTTATTAGAGACTTCCCACTTCCCATACTTCATAATAAAATGTTAAAAAAAAAAAAGGATTCATTCAGCAAATTTTTTCTAAAGCAAATGAATTTTTAGTTGGTTTTCCTTATGTGATACTTTGCATTTTATAACTCAGGACACTTATCTCAGTTGCTAATGAGGCCAAGGTTATGAGCTTGAACTACATACTAGTTGGTTTCTTTTCACTTAGAAAAGAAACATTTCCATGGCACCGTATGCAGAATCCCAGTCAACTTATTTGACAAATGTAGGTTGTGGCCACAAAGGGAACCTGTGAGAAACTTGATAATTTGCTACAAACCCCAACATCAGTCCTGGAGGGGGAGGATGGTGGACCTGAATGCCAGGCCCCTCTTTTGTTGGGAGTGACCGTGATGACCTCATGTAAGGTGCTATAAAAGTGGAGGTGGCCATTAGGTGATATTAGTCTATATTGAGTATACTTGTCCTGGAGTATCCCCCCTCCCCACCCCACCAGAGGTGAAGTCACAGCCCTGTGCTATTCAGCCACTTGTTTGAGTAGCTGCTGGCAGTCAATGGCACTGATACCAATAGAAACACCATTACTCTAGTGAGATTTAGGCATAGTACTCAATTCCTTTGGTCAAAAGAACAGATAATTTTTAAAAACCAAGCTGTTCCTTACCCTTTTTTCTGTTCTTTGTGCTTGTGGCTACAAGACAGATTTCTTCCTCATCTCTCCCATAGCCTAGAATGTGGATGCTCTTGACTCTAGCTTGAATTTAGCAAGGGGCATTTGCTTGTTCTCTTCCTTTTCATTCTGGCCAAGTCATTGATTCTCCAAGTACAGAGTCAGGAGAGCTGTTTAATATTTGATCATAAATTGGTATAGCTGCCACTTTGCCAAGTGAATGAGGTTGGCTCACTTTGTTGACTCCCATAGGATAGCTTGGTTTGTACAGCCTTATTAGAACCAGGAGGACCTGAATTCAAGTCCGTCTTGAATCATTATCTTTGTGATCCTTGGAAAGTCATTTAACTTTCCAGTGTCCTAGGGAACTCTCCAAGTTTGAATTTTGATTTGTAAGGGTAAAGGGATTTTCTACACTGCAAATTCCCTGCGTGAAGTCATCAAATCCCAACCTCCCTATTCTGTTTCCCACCCCGCAAAGGTGCTTAGGTGAAGGTTCCCCCCAACCCCATAAATAAAAGCATTAGCTCAGTATCATAAGATTAAACACATCCTGTACCCTATACTTTTAACCCAAAAGTTTCCTATGAGGACCTTTTTTATCCTTAGTCAGCTATCCTAAATGCATCTGCAGCCCTTCGGAAGTGAAGTTGCTGCCTACCAAGTCTTTATAGGGAGTATAGTCCCAGGAGTTGCAGGACTTGACAGATAGGTAGGTAGAGTGAGGGCACTGTGGCTGGGACTGACCCAAGCACATTCAGATAGCCATCCAATAAAATGTGGCCCTCGAGGGTGGGGGCAGTTTTGCCTTTGTATCCCTGTCATGTACCAGTGCTCAGCACATAGGAGGCCCTTAAGAAATGCTTGAGAAATTGAATAGAAGGTCATTGAGTTCATCCCAGTGCCTTGCATATCATTCCATTTAATAAATACGTGTTGATTGGCTAGTCTTGGGGGTTTACTCCTTAGTGCAATGATGTCTGCAAGTGCTTTGAATCTTATTTGAACCAAAGAAGTTCTTCATTGTGCTTGTCAGTGTATGTCCCTATTTGATTTTTCCTTTTTCAGTTTTATTGGTGCCTTTTGTTTTCATATCACATTCCTTTCCAAATATATTCCTCTCCTGCTATACACTTAGCCTTCCCTTGTACCAAAGATTAAAAATGAAATAACATTTATTTTTCCAAATATAGTAATCCAGTCCTGGTTGGCCTTGGTCATGTGGAATACTTACCATCTATATAACCCCAAATTCAATGCAGTGTAGAAGTCCCTTTAGTGACTGACCCTGTTACCATGATTGCCTATTGTCTGATTTTGAACAGAAGTAGGACTTGGCTGGGCTCTTTGGCTGGGACTAAGCAGCTTGAACCAGGGATACACAGCTTCCAGATTCTGGGTTGTTAATGCTGAGTTTTCTTTCTTCTTTCCTCTTCATCCTTACTTTCAAACAGGTTTCTTAATTTACTTTGGCTATGGTCTGTGGCACAGTGAAGAGGCATCCCTGGCAGCTGGTACAGCAAGAACCCCAGATAACAGTTCGGACCACTGCAAATGATCCACGGAACCCTGGACTGTGGTGGGGACAGCCACCCCCTTCAGAGACAAACAGCTTTTGCCTCCATGACTCAGAAACAAGAAAAAACACATAAGTGTGCCACCCTCTCCCACCCCCTCCTCCTGCCCTCTCTCCAGTACTAACCACAAGGTGCAGTTAAGTTGTGGCCTCCCCTAAAAGTTCATTTTACCATAGAGGCAAAACTCCAAAGAATCTAGTAATCATTCAGTCCCCCCAGACAAAGTTATAGCCTAGGCCAGTTAGTTAAATGCTGGCTTTGTTTCCTTCTCTCCCTTCCCCTTTCTTCAAGTCACAAGAAAAGCCTCTCTTCCCTCCTCCATAGTTAGGGCGACCACTGCCATTGGCAGAATTGAGATCCTTTCTTTGGTTCCACTTCCTTCCTCCTCAGATTCTGTATCTAAATTGAAAATGTCTCATCTCCATAAATTCAGTACCACGTTTTGTAATTGAGAGTGTTGGGCCATAAGCTGGGCACTGCATCCAAGAAGGGTTTTTCCGCCTCAAAATGGGGTCAGTGCTGCCAGCCAAACAATAGCTATTATTTTAGGAGGTGAGGGAGAAAAACTTGGGTTTTCATATTTTTCATTTCCCTTTTTCTCCCTCTCTTTGTCTTCAAGAAAGATCTGAACCACTTCACATCCAGTCCTGTTTGCCTCTCTAGCCCTCTTTTCCATTCATGTTTCTGTTAATGTGGTGGGCATATCAGTCACAATTCTGACCATGAGGGCTCTGTGGTATCATGAGTGGTTGAGGTGCAGATTTGTAACTGACTCTTGAGTTCCTCCTTGGGATGTGTCAAAGTGAAATAACCAAAGTGAAGATTGTCATTGGACCTGCTTCTCATTGACGGAGGTTGGCTTTGAACCGTCCTGTATGAATGCTTTTGGGTGACTTGGTATTTACCTAAAGCAGGGAGGTGTAGGGAGCATTTCACCGACTCTGACTTTCGTGTTGCTGCCTTTGATGAATGTCTCTAGGTTACTGAGACATCAGATTGAAGTTGAATGTCAATTTCAAATGAACACAGCTCACCATGGGGGATGGGGATGGTAGTAGTAGTGATACATGGCAATTCACCTGAATTTCTCTTAAATATTTTATTCTAAGTCCCAGTTGGCTAAATCCATTTTTAAGCATATTAAGATAGACTTTGGCTTAAAGAAATTTGACACCTTCCATTTACAATTTTATCCAGTAAACCCAAGGAGACATCGATGGGGATGAGAATCCAGCATGGCTATGTTCACATTAGATTGTTAATTCACTTCTGGAACCTCATTTTTATTTGCTTAGCCCTTGGGTCTGTAATGAGCTATTAACTGCTATGATACCACCACCAAGTTGGGTACGTCCATAAAGATGAAAACTATCATCATCATGGACAGACCCAGTTTGGGAGATGGAGATGGTTCAAGAAACTTATATACCATTCTGCATTGTTGGAGTTGGGGGAGAGGGGGCTGGGGTGGAGCATCTAACTTATATCCAAGTGACATTAGAGCTAGTTGCCTGGATATGTGGATTCAGTTTGTTTCTTCTTACATGTGCCTACCTTTTAGGTTGCAGAAGTGTTCGTTCTAAGAGTCAAACTGGCTGTGGCATTCCTACTTAGTGTAGGAACTTAGACCTGATTCACATTTAGGGAGAGAATACACCTTCCTACCAATGGGTATGTTGTGGTTCTTGTCTAGTGCTGCTTCTGCAGGATTTGGAGCAGATCTTTCCCTTCCTCTGTGCCAGGTGTAGAGGTAGCTCAAGCAGTACTTCATCTCTTTGATATGACTTGGATACCTCAAAGAGGCAAAAAAAAAAAAAAGTCAATAATTTGTGTTCATGGGTTAATGCCAAAGCCAGGCAATGTGGAAAGTAGAAAAAATATCTCTTTTACCCTTAGTTTCAAACTTCTCTTCCATTTGATCAAATCTCCCCTATTTAAAGATTAAAAACTAGGCCTATAATTTCATCAGTATAGGTAAGTCCTACATGAGGATATTCCTTCTACCGATGCAAGTCAGTACCTCCTCTGCAACTTAGTGATTTGCCCAGAGTGCCAGGGGAAGTGACTTGCCTAGGGTCAGTTCAGCCAGTGTGTGTCAGAGGGAGGACTTTGAATCCTCTCTTCCTGGCTCTGAGGTCATATTTAATGCACCATTTTTTCCTTCCCTTCCTTCCCCCATTTCCCTTTAGGAGCCATTTAATAAGGTTGGATGGCCAGAAAGATGCCTCAGGGGACCTTGGATTATGGAGAGTTGGCCCCCATTCCTTGGTCTTTGCTGTATAGAAGTTTGGAAGCCAGCAAATCCCTATAGTAGTTGTCTTGCCTGGATAATTGATCTACCCTCAATTTCCACAGACAAGTGGAATAAATGGAGAGTCCCCCCTTCCCTTCCCATTATACTGTTTATATTAAGATAAAATTTGTGAATATTCTTGACAAATCCGAGATTTCCAAAGGAAAAACATTTAATTTATGTAGCTACAAAATAATTTTGATAAATATTAACTTTTTTGGTAAAATATTTAATATCTGCTATCTCTTTGGAACTGGTCAAAGATTTCCTTTTCTTATAATATATTGAGAAAATGGACATAGTAGGAAGAAAAGGTTTGGGATGAAAAATTTTATTTCCATTTCTTTTGGGCAGAAATTTTACCATAGGTCCAGCCCTTGTTGACTATTTTTAGAGTTGACAATCCACCTCTCTCTCATGAATACCCATTGTCCCCACATTTCAAAAAGTGAGAAAGTATATTTTGTTTCTCCACTAATTTTTCCTGGAGAACAAGTTCTTTGAGGATTGCTCTTCCTTACCTTCCCTGTGCCTTAAAGCCTTAGTCAGAAATATGCAGAGGCCCAGAGAAAAAGAAGGAACCTTCCTTACACCCATCTCCCTTTTCCATTCAGAAGGCTTACCATGTATATAGACTGCGTTGTCACTGTACAATGTTTTAGGGAATATTGTGTATAGCTAGCAGCTTGAGCTTTTTTCACTGGATAAAGGAATGAGGAACTCTGAAATGTTAACTCAGTTTGGCCAGGATTGGGACTCCTATTATCACACACTTTCTCATCCCCCCAATATTTTTCTTTGATGAAGAGACCATGAAAACAATAATTTAAAATACCTTGAGTCTTTTTCCACATGAATTTTGGTACCTTATGTGTTGCTTGGTCATTCTTTTCCCCCCTAATTCAGACTTTTGCTATAGTTGAAATACCCTCAGGGGAACAATATATGTGCTTTCATCTGTGTATATAGCCAATAATTGTGCTTCAGTCCCTACTGCATACTGTGGAAAGACCCATTTAGACTGGTAAGAGCTGCTTCCTTCCTTCCCTGATTCCCCACCCCACCCCAGCCTGCCCTTTAATGCATATTTTGTTTCACTGAAGACCTAAAATCATTAATTTAAAAAACAACTCTATTCCCCTCCCCTTCAGTGACAGAAAAAAAAAAGCCTAGGCTGACTACATTTTATATTGCTGTGGGATATGTCATGGGGCATATGCTTGAAGATAGGGAACATTTCCTTCTTTTCTTTGTATCCCCAGTGGCTCACTAGAATAGTACCTGCTGCATAGTTGATATTTAACAAATGTCAGTTGTCTTGAACTTTCATGAATGATCTTAGCATTCTTACTATTTGATGCTTTGAAGCAAAGCAAAGAATAAAGAATTGATTTGATTGTTGGGCACAAGTAGACTCATCCTGATGAAGAGGGCCATATAGTCTTGGGATTTGATGCCAAAATGACAGATTAGGCCTTTCTAGGTCCTTCGCTGTAGCCTTTTGACTGAGTCCAAGTTTTACAGAACAAATCCTTTCATTATGGGGATTTGTTCTGTGAAGTTTGGATTCAGTCAAGGCTGCCCTTGGACCCAGGAGGACCTAGAGGGCCATATGTGGCCTTGAGGCCCCACATTCCCCATCCCTGGATTAGGGTTATAGATATTGCTAGATGTGTGCAATAGATTCACTCTGGAAGATGATCTATTAACTTGCCCCATGGGAGAGTAAGTCTTCCTCACTTGAACACTTTTTTTTTTTGCATTGAAGCATCATTATTCACAATCTATAAAAACACTGCCCACCTCTTGTCACCAAAGAAGTATCAGCTGATAGATAATTGTGGAGCCAAGGGTGTGAGGCACTATGAAAGACTGTCTTTCTTTTTTTAGGGTAAGTGGGAGGAGTTGTAGTTAGTATTTATGGGCAACAGGAACAATGTGCCCTTCAGTCTCCCCTAAGCACCTATGAAGATAAAATGACTTGTGTATAGGTTGTGTATATTACTGATGTATGTAAGTGATGTAGAAAATTGCTACTTAAAGTGAAATATTAAATATATATTATAAATAAAATTGTTCATTTGCTGCGGGAAAAGGGGCATTTAGGTAGAAGGCACTTGATGGGGAGCAGGAACTGTGCATTTTACCTGAGTTGTTGCTGGATTTGTTTTTAACTTTTTTACATGCTTTATTGATCCAATGGTGCAAGAAACCACCTCTATATCTCATCATTGCAGACATAATGCCTATTGGACTTTTAAGGCAAAAAAGGTCAACTGAGTTGTCACTCAAGGATCTTAAGGAGAAAGATAGTTAAATCTGTGAATGGCAATCACATCTGGCAAAAAAGATAGAAAGCACTTATCAAAGTTTTCCTGTCATGCCTTTGAACATCTAAAAGACGCTACCTCTTTTGTTTCCCAGGCACCTGAGTCTCCTATCTTTGATTTGCTTTCTGTGGAACTGGTAGTTTTAAAATAAGCCAGTCTGAGAAACCAACATGTAAAAGACCTTGCCTTTTAAAAAGTCCAGACCAAAATTTCCTCAGGGTATTAGCACCTGGCTTAACAGCCAGGAAACAGAGCAAGTGTAAGAAGCATTCAGACTTTGTCTGATTTTGCTTCCTTGATGACATAGAGAGTGTTAAATTGAGCCTTGTTTTTTCCAGATGCGAAAATTAACAATCTGGATTTAAAGTTAAAAAATTTCCTGCATAAGTTGTGCCTTTTAGCTTGAAGACTTTAAGGAGCACAAAGGATGATGACAGTGAGGATTGGTTTATTATCAAACCTATAGTAAACATATGTGGTCCCTTCAGTAAAGTTTGCTTTTACTGAGAGGAGCTATGAAAGAGTTGTCGAATTTTAATTATATATAATGTATATATTTTTTTTGCTTGTTCAACGTCCTATTTTTCTAATAACTTCTTATAATTGTGATGAGATTTTAAGTCTAATACTAAATGTAAATCAAATTGGTTTCAGCTGCTCTTTAGTTTGTTTTTTTTTTTAACTATGTAAGTATAGCCATCACTGTTTTTAAACATGAAAACCGGCCCCTGTGGGCAGTGTGTAGACCTTTCACAGTGACAACACTTTACATGGAACTAATCCTCTCCTTACCTGTTATCCTCTCTTACTTGTAAAATCCAATTCTTGTGGCACAGCATTAAATACGGCTTCCCAATGCTAATAAATGATGGCTGTCGTTTCACTGATGTCTCCTTTCTAGTCAATGTCATCTTTAGAAACCTACTAGCATTTATAAAGTTTTGCCCACGCTGGGCATTATCAGGGGAGTGTATTATACGTAGAGGTGACTAGGTCGGCCCATGAAGTCAGATGTGGCCGAAGATACTTAGTCACTTGCTAGCGTGACTCAAGAAACCTGTGTGCCTTGCTTTCCTCATTGGTAGAAAAAAATGAGTATCTGTCTCCCAGTGTCATTGAGAATAAAATAAAACAATTTATAAAACTCTAAATAAATACCAATGCTAAATTTGCAGAACTTTAAAATCTGTTTTTATGAAGTTGGAAGATATCTATACCTGCTTCTCAGATTGCTTTGGTGTTTCTGAACCACTGAAGCACGCTCCACCTAGGTTTCCCTGTCTCTTCGAAGGAGGTTTGACATTTCTAGCTGTAGCTTTCCAAGACTGGGTTCTCAATCAAACACTCTTAACAGTAATTGTTCAATTACTCATCTTTGGAAACAATAAAAATATCCCCTTTCTGTGCCCGACTCCAGAAAAGGGAGTTTGGTCAGGAGGGATTTCCTGAGGTCTCCTTGGGTAGTTCATGGTGTAAAATCCCATGGCCTTTGCCAGTGATTTGAGCCTAAAGCAGAATGAACCCAATTTCAACTTCAACTAACAATACTTGCGTTGTCTTTCCTCTTCTGCTTGGATCCTCATACTCTTGTTTAATCAGATATTTCTGCTAAGTACATAAATTCAAAGTTAAGAAGCATACCACATTCACACAATGGGAAGAGTGGATTTGGACCTGGGTTGATGGGTTCAAGTCCTTTCTTCTGACCCTCTTTTCCTGCCCCTAAGTCTTGGCAAGGTGGCTTCAGATCAGCAGAACTGAGTTCCCAGTTGTCTGTCTAATGTATTGTGCACAGGCACTGTTTGGGCCTGCATACCTGGCTCTGGATTACCCTTGTTCCTCTCACAATGCTTTTCCTCTGCAAAGAACAAACAAGCAAAAAAACCATCTTTTACAATTACTGGCTTTTGCAAAACTGGATGTTGATTCCAGTTGAAGATAGGACTGAATATCTGAAATCAGGAGATCCTAAGATTTCAAGTTCCTGTTCTGTTACTTACTGGGTGACTGTAGGTTGGGTGTGCTATTTCTGATAGGTGTGTTTTTTGCCATATTTTCCTGGGCCCAGGCCACTATGATACTTCTCCAAGGTCTCCACACCATGCCTCGTTCCCTGGCTATCATCCTTAGCCTCTTCCACCAGAACCTTGGACTGTGTCCTTTGGTTTCCTAGTAACAGATGAGGTTGTGCTTTCTTTTGCTGGGGACTCGGGCATCCACACCCCTTCTACTGTACTCCTCCCCCCACCCCCCAAGCATTTATTTCTCCCATTAGAAGGTAAGTTCTTTAAAGGCAGAGATTGTCTTGATTTCTAGGGCTTATATCCCCAGTGCTAGAGTAACTGGAGTATAGCAAGTACTTAATAAATGCTCCATCTCTAAACCTCTGTGTATCTTTTTTTCCATATTGGATAATACTAAGTGCTAGATGCCTTATAAGGTTCTGATGTAATTTTGACATGAAACCCAAAACACTAAATATATGTCAGTTGCTGTTCTTTTATGTTAATCATGGGGCTTTCCTTGCTATGTAGTATTTCCTTTCTATGCCCCTGCCTTTACGTTTATCGGTGTGCTACGTGTGCAGTTGGGGTTTGGGATGAATTGGAATCCTGTTATTTCCCCCTCCCCTGAGAAGGGAGTAATATTTAGTACAAGAGGCAAATTCAATCAGTTAGGCTATAATTTAATTTATATGATGGAAGCTGTAGTGATTTAAGCCAATTACTCCCAAAGGTCTGCTGCCTGGCAGCTGGAAATTGTCATTGTGTTTTCTAAGTTGTCCAGCAGTGCTGTAGACACACACACACACATGCAAACTCTCAAACAGACTGAAGAAATCACAGAGCAGTAACCCAGCTGTTTGCATGCTTCCGTCCCATTGGCATTGGAGCATGTGTTTATTATCAGGAATATATTACACTTATCTATACATCAGGACTCAATACAAACTCCATGTATTTTGTCAACCACATATTAATCAGACCGAGTAACTCAGATGGTGTGGAAAAGTAAACAAAAACCCCAACCCTTTACACAGGGATGTGCAATGTGTCCACAGGACACAAATGCATTCAGTGCAGAGACATCAAATACCTGATTTTCATTTTCACTCCCCCACCCATCCAGCTTGTCCCCTCCCTCCCCAAAGTGAAACCAATCATTTCTATCACCTGATGACAATTTCAGTCATCGGTGAGCTTGATGTGAAAGGCAGGAACTATTTTTACCTAAAACTCAACTATTAAAAAAGGGAAGTGGGGGGGGCTCTCTCCTCTGCAGCATCCTGCAGCCCAATGAGGAATTTCATTAGGAAGTTAAAAAGAAAGAATCTCCACCCTATGCCCTTGAACTCACGGATATATTCCATTGGTTCCTTAATCATTCAAGGAGTCAGGTCTACATTGGATTCTTTATGAGGAAGACAGTTGTTGGTGGGTGGGGTGGAGGGGGTGAATTGGGGATCCAAAGCAAAGACTGCTTTGGATGGAGGCCAGAAAACAAGGCTGTGGTTACAATCCAATAGACAACAGTGCCATCCAGTGGCCTAGGTAGACCGTAACCCTTCCTTTTCCAGGAAGCCTGAATGCCTAATGGTGGGCTTCTGGAATTTACAATTAAACGATAACAAAAACCCAACCATTGGTGGCAGATACAATGAATATTTGAGAAGCTGGCCACATCTGAGGTGTTCAGTCTTTCAGCTGTGCCTGTCAGATTCAAACCTACCTTGAGCTTCGTTGCTCCCAAAGGTTTGACGTTGGTGGTGATGGCATGAGTTCTGATGGGCCCGGCCCCTTCATGACCCAGCCTTGCAGGCTCTGGGGCTGATGAACCATTCCCCAGCCATTACTAGTTTAGCAGCATCCTAAGAGTGAGAACCAGATCAGTGTTGCCTATTTCTGAAGGGCACAGTAAGGCCTGGCTAAGCCTCTATTCAAAAGGTCCCAGTCATAGGCAAAGGAAGCTTAGGGTGCCACGTGGACATTTACAGTGAATCATTTCACACATCTCATTATTGGCACTTGTCTAATCCTAACATACTCAGGACTTTGCAAGGAGAGGACTGGTTGGGCCATTTTCATAAAGGAGGAGGAAAGAAATATTTTTCCGTAAGTTCCCATGGAGGTATTTTTCCTTCCTGAAAGTATTGACATGGGAGGAGTTAAGCAAAGACCAGTCAGACAGTCCATCTAGGCTGGCAGCCAAGACACATTTAAATAAAATGAAAAGAGTGTTAAACATATGCATAATGGACTTGTTTTCTGTTTGTATGACTGTCCAAGGCTAATGGAATGGAATGCAGTTTGTCTATCAGGAGAACAAGATAGTAGCAGGTAGGAGTCATTGAAACTGCTGAGTCCTGGGAATCCCTGAGTCCAGTCCTGCAGGATAGCAAATCTGTAGTGAATGGAGCAAAAATCAGGCTTCATGGATGGATGGGGTAAATTGTTTTCTTCTTCCTAGGTTCATTCCCTGGTGCTCTTAAACACTTGACCTTTCAGATCTACTGTGACATGAGGAAGGGGAAAATGCTACACATCAGAAAAGTCTATGGTTGGGTTTCAGGTTGTGTTTAAAAACTCATACAGGGTCATCTCTATATTTTTCACACTCCTTTGGGCAGTGGAGTCCACTTTTTGTTATGGAAGACAAGAGAGGTGTGGACAGTCTGAAGCATGGGATGATTCCCAAAGCATTTAAGTTTGACTTGGGAATCTTTGGGTATGTGTGTCATTTAAAGCAAATACAACATGTTTTGAGAACTGACTTCAATCAAAATAATGGAACAACATTAGAGATGTGATGAAGGAGCAGATGGGAAGCTGTCCAGTTGTCTTAGCCTAAATTGTTTTCAATTCCTATGCAACACTCTCCATCTCCTCTTTTGAACAAATGCATGGTGCCAACTTAAGAAGACATGACTGACCTTTTTTAGTATTGCGGAAATGATTATGTGAGTTCCCAAGGATCGTAGAGGCTCTATGTTCAAGAGGACTCCAAAAAGAAAAGATAATTAGCATGGTTGCTGATCAATAAAGTGTCTAGGTGTGTTTTTAGAGTAAGTAATGAAGGAAATGCCAATTAAATTGAAAGCAAAATTTACCACTGAGGATAATCCAGTATTGACCATGCAAACAAATGTAGGCCTGATTCCACTTTATAATGCTTGGTAAAAGTACATTCTTTTTATCTGAACAGATGAGAGGGTCAGATAAGCCTTCAGGGATCCAGAAAAAAGCTACTGACCAATAGGTTCATTTAATAAGCCCTGAACTCACCTGTTTTTCTCTATTATCAAACATGCTTTAGGGAATGGGTTTTCCCTAAAAGTATAAAACTTTTCCCCATAAACTCATAGCCCTGCAAAAACAATCAACAAAAAAAGAATCCTTCAAAAATAACTAGAAGACTTAGGTGTAGTTTTCCTACACTTCATATAATTTTGGGGATGGCCAAACTGAAGGATCTGGTTGCTATGGAGGGAGCCCTACCTTAGGAGGTAAGTAGAAATATAAATGAGCCTTCTGGGTTCACTGATAATGCTCCCGACAGTGAATCTCAGGAGGAATGAAGATTCCTATCTTGCATGGTTTAAGTTTATTTACCTGGACATAAGAACTCCGACATTTGACTCTTAAAACTGTAGCTGCAGAGTGTAGAGAGTCCTTTAGCTCTCCTAAGCCTTTGTCAGGGAATGGGTCTTGGTGACCAGTTACTAGGGGCTGCTGTTACTTTGAAAGGGGAGCAGTTGTCACTAAGGCAGCTCCCTGTGTGGCCTGTGGACAGGAAGCCTTCCTCCTCCAAGGGCAGGATGTATTCTGAGTGAATCGAGGGGCATGTGCTGAAAAGAGTGCTTCCAATGAGCTTTGATCTGAAAACAAATGGTGTTAAAAAACATGAAATTTGTCATGAGTGTCCCATTGCTCCTATTCTGCTGATGCACGATTTCTCTCCCTCTGACTGACCAGGACACGGCCCATCACTAACTTTCCTGAGCAGAACAATTCTGCTCCAGAGAATCGTGAGTTGCTCACAGAGGAACCCATAACAGTGATAGGACTCAGGACTAGGAAACCTTACCCTGCAGAAGTGAGGATATTTTAGGGGACCACCTGGGAGGAAAACGTTGGTAGAAACAGCAACAATTCTCGTGCAAAAACAGCTCCTTCCTTATTTCTAAAATATTATTTCTCAAGATTAGTTTTATAATACCTAGTTCAGGGGAAGGGTCTCTAATTAGCTCAAGGGGTCTTATAAGATCCCCACAAGGCAGTTTCAATTCATGTTAAGTGCCATGGAGTGTTTTTAGGAAAGACAGGGACAATGTTGTAAAATCTAACAATAACAGGATGCCACAAACCCCATAAAAGCCCCATGGTAATCACCACTTCTGCATGTGTGTGCACCCACACAAACCCCCACACTTCTTGGGGTCAAGCTTTTGTACACAGCCTTACTGATCAGTTAGAACCCACTCTCAGTCTGGTAAAGGGGACTGAGGTAATCAGAAATGGACCTAGTTGGTGGAGGGTAGTGAGGATGTTCTACAGAGTATTTCTGAGCTAGCATGTATACTGTGAGCCAGAGCTACTCTTTAGGTCGGTTGCCAGGTTGCCTTGCACATGGCAATGAACAGCCAGTTCTGGATAGATGTGAGGAAGGGCGTGAGAGTCTTTCCTTTTCAGAGAGGCCTGAGCTCTCTGTGAGCTAGCAGGGGGAGCGCTGTTGCTTACACATCTTTCAACAGAGGTGAGGGGAAAGATGAAGCACCATGACTGAAGGCAGGGGTGGGGGGAGAACAACAAAGCCCAGACAAAGCCAGGGCTACATCTGGCTCACTCAGCTGACCAAAGTCAGATCGGTCTAAAGCTCTAGTCAGTCCAGTAAGGGATTTTGTTCTAACATGGCTACCACTCTCAACTGGAACATTCTAACACATTGCATCATCACGTAACCTAATATAACACTGAAATATATTGCCAGGGATGCTGCATTTAGCAAGTGCAACATGGAAATTGCTGTAATAAGGAACTATGCTTGGGGATGTGTGCATACCTGCAGGTTGTACTTGCTAAGGAAATTACATCTAGTAATGTGTTTCAAAACTCTTAGTCAATATGGCATAATCTATTCTAACAGAATGCCCAATGTACTCAATATCACAGCATCATGCAAAGCCACTAAAAGAAAAATAAATGTTTCTTAAACCCTAACCTAATTTTCGTGTCTTGGAATGGGCAAGAGACACTTGAAGATCTGCGAGAAATTAACTATGCCAGGGTCCGAGTTACCTCATACATGGACCTGTGACTACACCTGACTGCGTGTGCATGGCCTGTGGGACACCTTGACGGTTCTCTCTGAGCCTCTTCTCAACTTCCTTTTTTCTCTGACCCTGTCTGCTTTGGGCACTGGTGTTCTCGCCTCAAGCTTGTTCAGAGCTTGGCATAGAGAAAAGGCTCCAGGGTGGGGTGAGGAACATGGAGGCCCTTGTCACAAACACAAAATAATGACATCATCATTACCACCACCATCATCATCATCACATCTTTCAAAACTAATTTTTTTTTCCTTTTGTTAGCCATGCTCCTAAACTGCCACAATACCACAGAACACCTTTCCTGTTCTATTCTGTTGTCCCAGATACAAACACTGGGGTAGGCAGGTGGCTTAACATGGCCCGTTTGGGCAAATAACAAAGAATGAACAGTCAACTCTGACTGTTGACTGTGGTTCCCTCTAGGAGAACTGGCCAGGCCAACACGGGGAACGACCATCATCAGTTGCTCTGTGGGCTCATCCGTGAATAAGATCTAGCTGTATCTCTGGGTCCCCACATGATGACTGAGCAAAGCTCAGGGCTTGATCCATCTGGACTGGCCAGTTCTCAGGAAGTTACTGACATCTCCTTCCCCACCTAGCAGTCCAGATGTGGGGTAGTTAGGATAGTGGCCTCAAGGGGGTGGGGTGGGGTTAAAGTAGCATTACATAGTTTATCCATTTTCAAGCATCTCTCCAGAGGATTGTGGGAAGCTGGGCCAAATCAAATCAAAAGGCTGGAGCCAGCCTGAGCAATGTTCTAAGGGTAATGTGGATTCTAGGAGAAGCTTTTTTTGAGATGGGAACCACAACTGTCTCGGTCCCCATTCTGGAAGGACCACTGCATTTCTCTGAATGCATTCTAGCTCGCTGATTGCTTCTGAAATGTCATTTAGGAACAAAGCAAAGACTTGTGTTTAGGAGAATACATATGAGTCACCGTCATGGAAAACATCTGAGGAACCGCTGCAACCCCTCGGGGTTTCTAGATGCTTGTTCCTCATCAACTCACAGCAAGGATACTAATAATTAAAATCTGCAAATGGAATAATAGTGATCTCATAACAAGTGGAATAAGAAGCTGATTGTTGTGAAGGCAGTTACCATATCACAAATCGCTGGTGTTCGTGTTAAATAGGGTTACCACTTGGTGGTTGGCTGAAGGCGCTTCTTCTTTTTTTTTTCTTTTTCTATTTTGGGTAGAAATATTCCTGGGAGGCTAGACAGAAATGCATCTAATTTAGTTATAATTCTTAGGCACAAGTTAGAAAACTGCTGACTATCATTAAAATATATCAGCACTTAGCGTTATATAAAATGCAATTCAGAACAGCTGCATGGATATCTGTATACATGTCTAGAGATACACACGTGTTGGTGTGGTACATACACGAGGGTCTATTCCAAATCGAACTGTTTGTAACTAACCTGAAATATTGCAGGGAAAGTTCACCTTAGAAGGACAATCAGTCATAAGAGCGTTCTGTCTTTTGGCTCTAACTATAGTGAAAAAAAAGTTTGCACGCCAGACTACAAGGGTTACATTTTTCAAGGGCATCGGAGGGCCAAGACCAAAAACTTCTTACACTGGAATGAGAAGAGCGCACCGTCGAGGACACAGGACGGCCACTACCAAGCATGCAGGCAGCGGCAGACCTCGGGTATCACCTACTCTCGTTAACACTCTCTTAGGATGAACACCCTCAGGGGATCGGAGAAGCTGGGGGCATCAGAAGGCTGCACGGAGGGGCGGCGCTGTCATCTCGGAGCTGTGCTCATCTTGGCTGGCGATGGAGGCCCCGAGGAAGAGCGGTAAATGGGGGATGTGGGGGAGAGTTTAATGGGGCTGGTGGGGTCCCCAGTTTGGAGTTTCCAAAGCAGCTCCTCATTGGTTCTACTTAACCTCTTCTTCTCCTTTGTTTCTTTTTCCACATACTCCTGAAGGTTGGCATTTTCCTCTGATAACTGTCTGGATAGGACAAACAATAACACATAAAAAAACATAAACAAGAATGCAAACAACCACAATAGAAAGCAGTAACACTAACATTTATAGGGGCAGTGACATGATGCATTAGATAGAGAGCTGGGCCTGGAGTCGGGAAGACTCATCGTCATGAGTTCAGATCCAGCCTCAGCCACCTGCTGGCTGGGTGACCCTGGGCAAGTCACTTAACCCTGTTTGCTTCAGTTTCTTCATCTGTAAAAGGAACTAGAGAAGGAAATGGCAAACCATCCCAGTATCTTTGCTAAGAAAACCCCAAATGGTGTCACAAAAAATTGTACAACAACCAAGTATCGTCAATTGTATAAACACAGATCAACCTGAGATGACCTGTGCTCCTGGAAGGACTGGTAAGGGAGAGCGTGGACAATCCAAAGCCACAGATTCTCTACAATTTTTCTTGAAATGTTATCTTTCGTTTCCTCCTCTCCAGCCTCTTACTAGAACTACTGCCAAAGTAGGCTGATGAAGTCTAGAATCAACCCTCACATTGACAGTCTGGCTCCCTGTATCAGTAGAGGCGCTCATCACTTACCTAATTTAGGACAACAATGATAAAAGAAACTTCCAGTGGCTCCATTTATTTAGTGTCCATCGTCCCTGGAGTTCTAGCGGCTTTTTGCAGTTCTTCAGATTTATTTTTACATCAGGATTGGGAGGGGTAGACATTACTCCCATTTTATGGAGGGTGATATTAAGGCACACCAAGAACCACCCGCAGAACTGCAGGTGAACCCGTACAGGCTGAAGCCTGGGTAGGGAACATGACTACCTAAGTTTTTTTCCTCAAAAGAGAAAGAAATGTTTCTTGACCCTTCCAAGGCTGAACAAGCACACTGTGGCTTCTCCAGGGCTTCCAGGTAGATGGTGACCCTGAACCCAAGAGGAACTAAGCCCTATTTCTCCAGGTAGAAAAAGAAAACACAAAAGCCATTACTGGACCTGGCTCCGGGTTTCTGTCAGACTCATATGACAAGACGGACCATGCAGCTAGCTCTCTGACAGATTCCCAGTTCAAGCTCCTTTGTCAGATTTACTTTAGATTGGGGAGGAAGCTTTGGTGTTGAGGAAACCTGTAATGGAGATGGAAGAGCAGGGTTCCAGGTTGCATAGGAGCATCAGCGCACAGCCCAGACTCTTCCAGCTGGCCCATCTGTTCACAAAGGGCATGGCTTATTCAGAGGGCTGAGCGGTATGAACTGGGGACTCTGCTGGATCTATCCAGGCCAGGGCATGAACACAGAGGGAGCGGAAGGAGCGCAGAGGCCATTCCGGGGCAAAGGCAAGGCAGAGAGCAGCAACAGACCAGGGAGTGACTCCAGGGAAATGCGAGGCAGTGAGCTCTCTGATCTGAATAGGGGAGGGGCTGGGAGGGTTGTAGGACTACATTCCTGTGCATTCTCTCTTGCCCAGGGGTGCATTCTACCTCCAGGCCTCCCTTAAGGAACTATGCTCCACACTCTTGAGCCAAAGGCCCCATCCTAGCTATCTAGAGCCAGTGTTAACTCTAACCTGCACAGAGAGCTGCAAGTTTGCCCTGTTCCCCTCAGCAGGGCAAGCTCCCTCCTGCCTCTTCATTTTCAAAGTGCTCTGTCCCCCTCTGGAGTTTTCTGAAACCAGCCTGGAACAATGGAGAGTGTGAGGGATTTAGCACCTAGAGGTCCTGGGTTCCACTCCCAGCACTGCTCCTTACTTTGAGGATGGGAAAAGGCAAGAACTCGGCTGAGAGATGGCCTCCTCATGGAGGAGCTCTCCCTGCTTGGCCAGAGAAGATGGAAGGGGAAGTTGGGAGCAAGCAGTGGTTGTCCTTCATTCTTGAAAAGGAGCAAAACGACATCACTATGATAAAGCCAAGTTTCAGTGTGTCTGATTGTGGCTAATCAGCCCAACATGAGCTTGTAATGCTTTACCACAAACTGAGCACAGATAATCTATGTGAACATCTAGGGTGGGTACTCTAAATTTAAAGCCAACTGAAAGGGGTAAAGAAGTAAGCTGGTGGACGACCAGCATTTACTGAGCACCTACCACGTGCCAGGCAGTGTGCTGGGGCTGGGGAAGCAAAGATAAAAACACATGCTCCTGCCTTCAATGGGCTTCCACTCACTCAGGAGATTAGAGAGGCTCAGACCTACACACCTTGTGACAACAGTGTTCTGGTCAATTCTTGCCTTGAGGTCTTCATTTTGTTGTTGGAGCACTTGGATTTTTTCTTCTAGGATAATATTCTTTTCAGCCTATAAAGAATGAAAAGCTTGTTAGTTCACTGCAAGGACACAGCACGGATGAGGACCAGTGCCCTGGACTCTGTTTTGCAGGACCACTTACATTTAGTACCCAGAACTCTAGAAGGCTGACCCAATCAGACCTTGTTGCTCTGCCCCAGTTTAGGAGTAGCTCCCTGTTTACCTTGCGACAGCCTGGGTGGGGCCCTGGTCAGAATGTAGCAGGATCATTTAGGACAGCAGAGCCTAGTGTGTATTTTCAGTCTCCTGATCTATGCCTTATGAGGGCTTGGCAGGGGAAACACCCTGCATTTCCAAAGGCCAGGCTTGAGCACCACCTCTCCTGGGTTTACAGCTCCTCCCTTGAGAGGTATAATACACACAGATTATTTTCCCAGGTGTCAGGTGAGCAGTCAAGATCCTGGACAATTCACCATTCTGGGTTTACTGAAGAGATATAATTTATAACAATGTAGGTAGAACTCTGTCTGCTGTTTGGTCAACAGGTACCATTGATGCCAAGGACATTTCAGAAAGTTTTCAGAAAACAGAACCATCTCATTTGCCATTGAATTATATCTAATTCATTCATTAATGAATGAATCTAATTCATTAATGCATGAATTATGTTTAATTCATTCATTAACCTATACTACTCTCTGACAGTGCATTTCGGTGGATGTGAGGCCTATGCTCTAGTGGAAAGAACATTTGAAGACAGAAGACCTGGGTTCTTGTCCCTGTTTTGACACTGTGTGACCTTGGGCAAGTCACATAACCTCACTGGGTCTCAGTTTCCCAATTATTATAAGACTGACTAGTACCTTTTTAGGTTGAACATTCTATAATTTTCAACTAGTTATATTCTAAGATGTCAATGAACACAGGCAGTGTGGTGCCATGGAAAGAAACCACTAGATTTGGAGTCAGATGACCTAGGTTCAAATCTCCAGTTTGTTTCTTACTATTTGTGTGATCTTCGGTAAGCCACTTAAACTCTCTGGATCTCTGTCTTCACATTTATCAGTGAGGGGGCTGAACTAGATTATCTCTGGATTTCTTTCTGATGCTATAATTCTATGAGACCGAATCAATAACTAAGGTGACTTGACGCCTTGGGCCAGTGTGGTTTAGTGAAGAGACCAGAGTTACCACTCATGTGATCATGGGCAAGTCTCTAGAGTTTCCTGAACCTCAGTTTACCCACCTACAAAGTGGGGCTAATAATGAGATGTGAAGACAAAATGATGGATACAAAGTTCTTTTTAAACTAAGCCCACCTTTGAAATACTATGTCACACAAGTAAAAAATGGGGCCAACTGTGAATATTACATATTCAGAAGTGGTAATGAGTGGTAATGTATACACAAATAGGCAAGTAACATCTATGGATCCAAGTTATTAATTCTTATTCCCCATGTCAAAAACAATTATTTTCTCAAAAGATTGAAAAACTCATTATTAATATTCCTTGTGTATTAAAAATGTCCCTTTTCTATAAGAAATGGCTTAAGAATCAGAGTCAAAGGGCTTGGCATCTATCCCCACTACTCAGTAGAGATCAAGCGTTATATCTACCTTGGGCCAGGCACTGTGTTAAATATTTATATAAATATTATCTCATTTGATCTTTACAACAATCTTGCAAGATAGGTACTCTTTTTTTTTTTTTAACAGTTTTTACAGTTGAGGAGATGGAGGCAGATGTCAGGTGACTTGCTCAGTGTCACATAGCTAGTAAGTGTATGAGGCTGCATTTGAACTCAGGTCTTCCAGACTTTAGGCATTACCTAGTTGATTAATAGGTGACTCTGCCTAAGGTTCCAGGATCCCTTTCTGCTAGGAGAGACTCCTGGGATAATGAGTTAAGAGAGAAGCTAGAGATGCTTGTCAGTAAGGTAGCTCACATCACACTCTCCCCGACCCAAGGAAGCATATAGGCTGCTTTAAGACACTAGAGTGAGAGGGTCATTTACAGGGAACAGGTTGTTACAGCAGCCAAAACAAATCCCTAAACAAACTCAAAAACTTCCAAGTGTATGTTTCTGTCAACTTAATCAACACTGTCAATTGGACATGTCTGTGGTACCACTGGGGAGGAGACTGAGTCTTTGCCCTCATCAATCATATCTCTCCTCCTCCACAGAAATGAGTTAACCATTTCTGCTGTGGCTCAGAATTGCAGTCAAGGAACTCCCTGTGATTGTTTGAAGGTACTTGGCCAACCCACTTCCATGTTTGTGACTTCCTTATCCTTTCCTGGCTTTATGTCTAGCAGGTCTCCTGTGAGAGTGGCCCATAAAAAAAGAGTTGGAAACCACAGACTCCAAGTCCTACTAGGGAGACAGCCTCTACAGGCTTTGGAATTGGGCAAGGTTTGCCCATGGGGAAGCTAAGCTGCCAACTATTCATGAGGCATGGCAATGTGGAGGAAACTACACTAAAGTGGAAAAAGCAAGATTTAAAGAAAGGGGCAATTTGGGGAAGGGACTGGAAAAACATCCTGTGGATGGAGGCAGGTGACTGCCACCCCATCTGGTACCCAAGGAGAGTAATGGAGATTGTACTTAGTCAAGCTGGTTTTTAACAGAAACCACTAGTTTTCTCCATGGACAGAGATGTCTTCTAAGATCCTTGGCTTCATAATCACTAAAGGAAAAACTGAAAGTTGAAAAGGACCTCAGCGGTCATCTAGCCCTTTGTTATTGTCCAGTCGGTTCAGTCGTGTCCAATTCTACATGACTCTATTTGGGGTTTTCTTGGCAAAGATCCTGGGGTGGTTTGTCATTTCTTTCTCCAGCTTATTTTTCAGAGGAGGAGAAACTGAGGCCAACAGGGTTAAGTGACTTGCCCAGGGTCATACAGCTAGTAAGTATCTGAGGCTGGATTTGAACTCCAGGACCAGGACCCTCTTCACTGTTCCACCTAGCTGTGTGGAGCACAACCACTCCTCTCAGATTTCTAACGTCATGTCTTGAAGGTCTAAGGTCTTCAAAGGTGGGAGATAGGTGCAGTCTTGAATTGTTAGAAAGTTTTTCCTAGGAGGCAGCGAGTGGTGCAGTGGAGAAAGTCGAAGCCAGGAAGATCTGAGCTCAAAGCCAGCCCTTGACTCTTATGAGCTGTGTGACCCTGGACATGTCATCTGACCTTTGTTTGTCTCAGTTTCCTCAACTATAAAACGGGAATAATAAAAGTCCCTACTTCATGGGGTTGTTGTGAGGATCAGATGAGATATTTGTAAATATCTTCCCTTCCTCTGACATTGGGCCCACATTTGTCTCTGTACATTTCTCCCAGTCACTCCTGGTTCTGCTCTTGGTTACACACACGGAACAAACCTAATCTGTTTTCCCCTTGAGGGTCCCTGAAGTACCTGAAGACATCTGTCATCCCACACTCTCATCCTCCCCTCAGTCTTTCCTTTCCAAGGTTAAAAAAACCCCCAGTTTCTTCAACCAGTCCTTCAGGTTGCCCTCCTCTGGACACTGTAGCTTATCAATGTCCTTTTTATCCAGGCTGGCCAGAACTAAAAGCAATGCTTCCTAGGAAGTCTACTAAGGTCAAAGTCAACAGGGTCAGTGATTCCCTACTCCTAGAAGCTACATTCTTCTCAATGCAACCCAAGAGTGCATTGGCTTTGGTGGCTGCCCCATCATGCTACTCACATGGAGCTTGTACCCTGCCCCATCCCCCCACCAAATGCAGGTGTGATCACACATCCCCTGCTCTGCACTTATGAAGGTGATTTTCAAATCACAAGATTTTGAGAGCTAAAAACCACTATAGAAACACAGCCACTTAATTTACTTAGGATGGTGCCCGGTCCAGAACTTTTTGCCTAACTCTGCCCCGTGATGATCTTAATGGTGATCACAGAAAACAGAACAGCGTAGGCTCTCAGCTACAGGGAAGAACTGACCAGCTTTTCCAGCTCGATAATCTTCTTTTCCTGTTGGTGGATTTGTTGATTCTTCATCTCAAGGACTTGCTTAAGACTGTTCATGTCTTCTTCCAAGTGCTGGTAGGGAGCGAGTGCCACCTACGCAAGCCAGGAAAAGCGTCAACATCATTGTTATGGTTCTTAGAAAAATGGATTCAGCATTGGCAAATCCCAGCCCTTCCCAGTAAGATTTCCCATAGGGACTAGACTCGTGAGTTCACTGGGAGAGGGAATTCCTGAGCGAAGAAACTACCTCAACCAATGTAGGTTGGCATCTTCTCATAGTTTTAGATATTGTCTAGGGCAGTGGTGTCAAACTCAAATAGAGATAATGGCCACTGATCCACACATAAGGATTCCTGCAGCCTGAATATCAGTTTTAAAAAGGAATGGTATTTATGTTTTATTGTATTTTTATCTATTTTGTTAAATATTTCATGATTGAATTTTAATATGGTTCCTGGACCACTGCTGACCACATGTTGGACACCTCTTGCCCAGTGTCACATAGCCAGTATGTATCAGAGATGGGGCTTGAACCCAGGCATTCCTGGCTTCAAGGTCAGCTATGCATTAACTAAGCTACTCCAGTACATCTGTATGGGCACAGAGACCCAGAAGAAGGGCTGTATGTATTCCTGAACTCTCCCCTCTGGAAAATCTTAAGGCAAATGCTTATTGTTCTGTTGGAAACAGAAGACAAAGAGTTAGTCACAGGATCATAGATTTGGGGTTGATAGGAACCATAGAGGCTAACAAGTCTGACTCCCTCCTTCCACAGATGAGGATGGGAAGGAGTTAGTAGGTGTCAGATACAGGATTTGAACTCGGATCTTCTGAACTCCATGTCTAGCATGCTTTCTATTTCACCATGTTGCTTTTCAAGCAATGGTATGGCCAACAGAAGTTATTTTGTCCATTTGTTCATTTCTCCATCCGATAACCATTTATCAAATGCCTACTATGTGCACAGCACTGTGCTAAGTACTGGGGTACAAAGATGGGCATGAAGGAATCACTTCACAGGAATCAGTATAATGGCAGGGAAATACACAGAAAAGTAAGGAAGAGGGACCAGATCTTCAATTTAATTGGTCTAGGCAAACTCCCAGGTGAGAAAGTCTATGCACTTTTTTAGCTGGCACCTTCTCTGAGATTTACTGAATCACAGCACTACCTGGAACAGCACTGTTAAACTCAAATAGAAATGGGGGTCCACCAATCTGCACATCAGGGTCCATGATACTCCATGATGACTCAGTTCTAAAATGTAATGCTATCAAGATTTTATTCTGTCTTTATTTACTTTGTTAAATAGTTCCCAACTATTTCCAGTTCTGCCATTCTCAAGAAGTGTTACTGGGAGTGTTTGCCTCCTCTGGTCCAGAGCACAGAGAGGCTAGTTGCTTGTCCAGGATCACAGAGTCAGGAAGGCCTGGAACCCAGACTTTCCTTTTTCTGAGGCCTTCTCCCTCCCCATTACCTAAAGCATCATGCTGCCCTTCTCAGACATGTCAGTGTGAAATAATTTCTGCTGTGAGGGCAAGGGAGGGCCCTAGTAACCAAGGAAGAAATGTTTTGGTTTTATAAATGACTTACAAAATTCAAGAAGCAACTTTTTTGAAACAGAACGTGTAGATAATGTGACTTAGGCAACTACTGTGGATTCTTCAGTGGCCAATCCTTTCCTCTGAAGCTGCTTGTTTTGTCTTGTGGGCATGACTTGATAGCTACTGCCTTAAGCTCTATTTATGTGAAAGTCTGCCTTTGAAGGGATAGGTGCTTTTTAGCATCCTCGTTCTATTGACAGAAATGTGATCTAATTCTATTGCTCTCCTTCCCATGTTCCAGATCCCAGACAGACTAATCTGACACCTGCTGCTTCCTCTAAACCACATGTGTTTTTGTGCAATCTATGTGCTTTCTTTTTTTAAAAAAATTTTGAACTTGACACCAAATAGAACGAATATGTCCTTGTGCAAATTAGCATATGAAAGAGGCCTGTGCGGGAAGCTAAATGCTGTGGACAGCTTCAATTATGACTTTCCTCCAATAAACCCCCACCTGCCTTTGAAGCCTGGCTCAAGGGCTGACTCTCCTGACCGCCTCTGTTTTTGTGCTGCCCTGCCCTGGACACTTCTTTTGATCTCTTGCCACTAAGGGCACCAGAGCTCTCAAAGTACTCAGGTTGCCAACCTCAGCATCTTCCTCAACTCTTCAGTCTCTCTCTTTACTCGTATCTAGTCAGTTATTAGGTCTTGCACAATCCACAACATCCTTGCATTCATTCATTCATCCTTGTCTCTGCTCAAACAGCCAACACCCTTCTTCAGGCCCTCATCACCTTTCATGTAGACCATTGTAATAGACTCCCAGTTGGCTTCCCTTCCTTAAGTCTCTTCCCTCTCCAACCCATCCTCCACAGAGCTGCCCAAGTCATATTCTGAAAGCACAGGTCTATGCTGCTCCCTTGTTCAAACATCTCCTGTGGCTCCCTATTACCTCTTGGATAACCTTCAGGACAAAATATAAACTCCACTATATGGCAGTTAAAGGCCTTTGCCACTGGGCTCCAACATACTTTTCTAGGCTTATTATACATTACTTTCCTTCATACACTCTGTGATTCAGCCAAACTGGCCTTCTTGTAGCTGCTCCTATATGACTTCTCCCCTCCCATCTCCATGCCTTTGCACAAACTTTCCCTTACGCCTGTAATGCATTCCCTTCCTCACCTCTCTGCCTAGAAGCCCCCAACTTCCTTCAGAGCTCAGTTCAAACAAGACTTTCTCCATGAGATTGTTCCTGATCCTGCTAGCCTCCTTTTCTACCCTTTATCATTACCTTATACTTTGTACATACTCTGCATATTTTGGTCCCAGTGAGTACCCCAACTCAGCCCCTATTCGGGTAAGGTAAGCTCCTATTCTAGTCCTTCCTTTGGACCTCATCTCCTGGTTACTCTGCACTTATCTTATTAAGAACATAGTTGTTTGTGTGCTACCTTCTTCACTGGAAAATGAGTTATTCAAGGACAAGGATTTGGATTTTTGTCTTTCTCAGTACCCTCAAGCTTAGTACAGTGCCAGGCACACAATAAGAGCTTAATAAATGCTTACTTGATGACACTTGAGGGCAAGGACCATTGCATTCTGGTCTTTGTATCTCCAGGGCCCAACACTGTGCCTTGCATGCAGTAGCTATTTAAGAAATGCTTGATGATGATGGATTGCATTGTAAATATGTTGAATACTTTTTTGTTTATTTATTTTGTCTCACTAAAAGAAAGCAAGACATATGTAACCTATATCAAATCACTTACCATTTTAGGGAGGTGGGGAGAGATGGAGGGAGGGAGAAAAATTTGGAACTCAAAAATTTTAAAAACATGAATGTTAAAAATTGTCGTTATACATAATTGGAAAAAACAAAATGTAATCAAAAATTTTTAAAGAATCAACTCTCCCATTTGTCTCTGTTTCCCCACCACCTAGTACAATGCCTGGCTCATAGAAGGCCCTCAGTAAATGCTCATCAAATGAATGGATGATCCTACAAAGAAAAATTCAGAGACCATCTCAAACAGCATCTTGCCCAAAGAGATGTGTAGTCTACCTCCCTGCTGATAATAAAGCACACAGAATGAATGAAATAAAAACCATCCCTTGCTTTTAATGCTTAATAAGCACACAGCAGGAAAGCCATCATCACAAAGGTGCTACCTGTCCTAGATGAAGAAACCATGATTATGAAATGAGACAGTAACAAAGAGAGAAAGTTTCAAGAACAGCCATTTAAAAAATGCAATGCAAGAAAAATTTCCTGATTTTCTAACAAAGTGACCTCAAACTTAACCTGCACATTGATCAAGTGTGGCTTCCTTGTCCCACCTTCGGTCAGAAGTAGGTGGGGAGGGGCATAAAGGCATTGGTACACCCATGCTATGTGTGAGCTGCATAAACAGATTCCCAGACGCTCTCTGTCTGTTACAGAAGCTTAATGGCACCGGATGGGTAAGTAAGTGGACTCTGTCAAGGCTGACACAGAGACAGAGACACAGCTGCCAAGTGTCACCACAGAAAGAGACACGTTCAGAGAACTGGGACTGGCAGGACTAGCAGTCACTTTTACAAGGATTCAACTCAGTCTTTTTCTATAGTGAAAATAAGGGCTCTGGTGGCTGTTCCCAGAAGATGGGAGGCAGGACCAACTTGGGAGAAGAAGAACCAAAATTCACCCTTCCACTGCCCAGGGGGATCTCCAGTAAGGTCTGGGCATTGGGAGGCTGCGGATTACCTCCAGTTGCTCCTCAGTGTTTCTTCTCAGAGCATCCTCGAATCGTTTAGCTCGGTCCCGGAGAGAATGGCTCTGGAACGTGAGGGTGTCAACCTGGTCCTGCAATTCACAGATAAGCAAAAACAAGGGAGAACAGGTGGGAAGAGATCAGCTGGGGCTCTGAGGATAGGGCCATGGGTCAAAGACAATATAATGGAGATGGCCAGTTAGAGATGTGCAAAGAAAACCCAAGTGTCAGTGGTGGACCTTCTGGGAACAAATGATACTGTGTGTATGTGTGCTTACTTAACACTGGGATTATTTTGGTGAGAGAAGGGTTGTGTGTTCAGTGAAGTGCTGTACATCACACCAATGTCTCTTATTCTGAGGCAGTACAGTCATTTCTGAGAGGAGGAGACAATAAAGTGCTGGGCTTGGAGTCAAGAAGGGTTTCTGGGTCCAGACACAAGCTGAGTGGCTCTAGGCAAGTCACTCAGCCAGTATGAGTCTCAGTTTCTTTGTATGATACGAGGTGGCACTGTGGATAGAGCTCTGGACTTGGTCTCACAGATCTAGCACTTCAAGGGACGTCAGAGATCATATAGTCCAGTTTCCTCATTTTATCTATGATGAAACCGAGGCCCAGAGGCTTTAAAGGATTTGCCCAAGGTAATAAGGGCCAAAGGGCATGATCTGAACTGAGGTCATTCGATTCTGGAGCCAGAATCTTACTGTGCTGCCTCAAGTAGATCTGGGTTCAGATCCTACCGCAGACGCTGCTAGCTAGGTGATTCTGAACAATCCGCTTAGCTTTTCTCAGCTTCAGTTTTCTCATCCATAAAATGGGATAAGAATACCTTCCTTTTGCTGTATTAAATAAGATCATCAATGCAAAGGACTTTACCAACTTTACAGAAATGTGAGTCTCCAATATGATTGTTATTCATATTACAATAACAGAGTCCAGAAAACATCTGTCTCTTCCATACCCTTTTCTGAGGGTTAAAGAGCATATCGGTGGGAATTCTTTCTTCCCAACCAGAGGTACCCAGTCTGAGAAGATAACTACGACAGTGCCATGTACCCAAGGACTGCAACAAACATTGCAGGTACTGAAATTTGCTCTTCATGGAGCCAAGTACAATCTCTGTGACTCAGCAGCAGAGTACTCTAACTAGGGAGCAGAGGGCACCACCAGCCTGAAGTCTGAGGGACTACCCAGCGTCTAATATGGGAGGCACTGGTCTCCACCTTTGTAGCCTCCCAGAAGGAGACACCTTGCACACAGTCTGGCTCCACCCCAACTGTCAGGTAATTGGAGAATTCATCCTCATTTTAAAGCCCATCAGAGAGGGATACAAGAGAACCTTGATTGGCGACTCATTGCACTGTGGGAAAACCTTCAGTGTTTGGGGAAATTCATGCCCAGCTGTCCTGGTGACCACATGTTGGAATAATAATCCCCGTAACAAAACAACACTAATTACAAATAGCTTGCATTTGGACAGCAATGTAAGGCTCCGGCAAACTACAGATATTCCCTCATTCAATTCTCATGACCTCTCAGGGAAATAGCTACAGCTATTATACATTATACATATTAGACATATACATGCCCCAGAAGAAACTGAGATCCAGTGGATTTCCTAGACTCACATGGCAAATAAGCACATGAAAAAAAATGTCCACCCAGCTCTTCTTTCCTGGTCCAACACGCTATCCACTGTACCCCGCCACCTTCGAATTAAAGTAGTCCCTGTGGAGGCTGAACTGCCCTGTTCACAAGGCTTCCCCCCCAACTTCTCTGTAAAGTGGGGAGCACGAGAGTTGTTATTGTTCCCATTTCACCGATGGTCAAACTGAAACTCAGAGGAGGGAACTTTGTTGTCTGAGGCCCAGTATGGACTGATACCACGCACTGGGACCTGGATCCCAAACCAGATTGTATAATTCCCAGGTTGACTCTCTTCCTGGGATATCACAGTACTTAGGATTATAGGACCTCAGAGGATACCTAGGCCATCATATAGGTGGGGAAATTGAGGGTCAGGAATGTTGTTGTTCAGCTGTTTCAGTTGTGACTGACCATTTTGTGACCCCATTTGGGATTTCTTGGCAATGATCCTGGAGTGATTTGCTATTTTTTTCTTCAGCTCATTTTTATAGTTGAAGAAATTAAAGCAAACAGGGTTAAGTGACCTGCCCAGGGTCACACAAATAATAAGTGTCTGAGGATGAATTTGAATTCAGGTCTTCCTCACTCCAGGCCTGGCACTCTATCGACTACACCTCTGGAAGGTTAAGTTCCTACACAGCATCAGGGCTGCTGCAGACCCTTGGAAAGGGGTGAGATGGCATCTTCCCTCCCTTAGCTTAGCCATTCACTTAAAACTTGTGCTCAACCCTAACTACCCTGTTACAGGGCTTTAAAAATAAAAGGCCAGAGGTGTTCCCATTAATTCTCTTGGCACCACTGATGAGCAGAGAGAGGGTCTTGCTGTCCAGAACACAAGAGATCTCGTGTCTAAAAAAAAGCTCTGCCTGTTTCAGAGTTACCTCTACTCTTGCTTCAGAAAACAGTTGAGTGAGGTGTAGTGATCTTCCTTGGCATGCCAGATGCCCTCTAGGCCCAGAAAGATGAGACACCCAGTAGCACGGGCATCCCAGCCCCAGCAGACACATCATGTCTTATTTTCTTGTTTCCTTCCATCAATTCCATTTCATTTTCCACAATAAAAGTCCCACAAGGGTATTCAATGCAAATGCAAACACATTTTTAGGGCAATATTATTGTCAGTGGGATTTTACTGCACACCTGAACTGGGAAATGTAAATCAAGACCCAAGGCAACTGTGGCTGGGCCCCAAAGCGCACATATATTATCACACTGCTACCTTCTCAAATACAAATAAAGCTGCCTGCTCTCTTCATGTAGCTCCAGCATTAAACTTATTCAGGGTAGACAAAGGAAGAGTATTTTTCCCCAAAGGCTCATCATACACTTCACCTGAGACATTAGGATGGGATCTTTCTACCTACTCCCCCATTTTCTAGCCCATATCTAGGAAGTTGCCAAAGCATCAGTAGGACAGAATGGTCTCCAGTGGCCCCTCTACAGGGGTCTTCTGAGCCAGTGAAGAAAACAAGTGTGTGAACTTGTCCATCCAGTTACCAGGTTACTCCAGGGATGAGGGGAAGCCATGGTCCTTGCTACTATTTTCAGGGTCTACTTGATGAGATTGAAGGAGGGCACACAAAATGCCTTATCCAAACTTGGTATCTTTCTTAGTACCTATGGCGGTGCTTTGAGCACAGCAGGGATTTAACAAGTGGTTGCTGAATTTCACAAAAAATAATCTCCAATTCTAACTTAAGTGAAGTCCAACGTTGACAGATTTTAAAATGAAAATACAGGCAATTCCCAATTTTTTTGCCCTAATGGCAAAAGTCAGGTGTTATAGCTAATGCAAAATAATTTCTGTTTTGTGTTTTGATGTGCTGGTTAGCTGGTTGTCAGACATCAGATTCATCTTCCTAATTGAAGTCCCACTTGAGTTAGTTTTCAAATTAGTCTGTGTTCCCTGAGGGCTAAGACTGACCAGAGGAGGGTTAGAAGAGGGGAGGAGGGGAGCAGTATGGGATTAATCCATTTTCTCAAGATAATCTACAAACTGAACAGTTTTCTGTAGGTACACATTATGGAATCAGAAGGAGAGTCAGTGGGCAATCTGCTCATTTTAGGATTTGTCAGTATCAGTGCATCTGATGGCTGATGAAGCTAATTGTGTTTCCATGATCCTGCATTTATGATTTTTTTCAACAATGAAAAAAAGTCACTTATTTTCTAATAATAATTTTATAATAATAGCTGTCATTCATTGACATTGAGGCTCTGCAATTTACTTGGCACACATTATTTCATAAGATATTTGTAACAGCTAGGTGAGGTGGGTACGTCAGGTAGTGTTATTTCCATTTTATACATGAGGATACTGAGACTCAGATAGGTTAAGTGACTTGCAAGTCTGTTAGGAGATAGGATCTGAACTCTGGCAGAGTGGAAAGTCAGTGAGGTCTCAAGTCAGAGGACCTAGGTTCAAATCCTGCTCCTGATGCTAAATATTTGTGTGGCCTTAGGCAAGTCCCATTAATTCAAAAAATAAGGGGTTGGGGTAGAGGCAGCCTCCTCCAGCTCTTACTCTCTGATCCTACGACTCTCTTGTGAATCCAAAGTTATTAGCATTATTTTCATCATACCACATTTGTGTGGAGAAAAAGGAGAAAATGCTGTCTATGCATTATGGTTATAGTAGAATTGCAATTCTAAGACTAGGGTAAACCTTTTTTTGGTGGGGTGGGGGAGAAAGGGAGGACATGGAGTCCCAATTTCATTTATGTAGGAATTCCTGGTTTTAATATGACTTCCACTGATGCAGATCAGAAAACTTAGGCGTCACAGAAAGTTTGTTGGGCCCTAGAGAGAGGCTAAGTGACTTGTCTAGAGTCACACACTTTATAAATAAACTTGTTCTGACTCAGCTTCCCACACTTAATAACAGCAATAATAGTTTGCTAACACTTATATAGACCCAACTGTGTGCCAGGGGCTGGAGTAAGAAAGATTCATCTTCCTGAGTTCAAGTCCCACCTCCAACACTTACTATCTGTGTGACTCTGGGCAAGTCACTTCATCCTGTTTGCCTCAGTTTCCTCATCTATAAAATGAGCTGGAGGAAGAAATAGCAAATTACTCTAGTGTCTTTTGCAAAAAAAACCCCAAATGGGTTCACAAAGACTTGACCATGACTGTAACGACTGAACAGCAATAGAACTATGTGCCAGGAACTGTGCTGAGCACTTACAAATATCTCATTTGATTTTCATAACAACCTTGTGCAATGAGTGTTGTTATTGTCTCTATT
The DNA here is from genome assembly GCA_028658325.1 of Potorous gilbertii. NCBI lineage: Eukaryota > Metazoa > Chordata > Mammalia > Diprotodontia > Potoroidae > Potorous > Potorous gilbertii. The sequence goes on along the minus strand of CM053771.1, from coordinate 162,211,076 downwards.
TTATAGAGGAGGAAACTGAGGGAGACAGAGGTTAAGTGACTTTACCCAGGGCCACACAGCTAGTCAGTGTCAGAGGCTGAATTTTAATTTTTTATTAAGAAAAGGATTAGTGGAGGTGAGAAACCTGAGGCCTTGAGGATGCAGGTTTTTCAGTATGGATTCAGTCAAAAGGTTGTACTTGAGGACCTAGAAAGCCACATGTGGTCTCAAGGCTGCAGGTTTCCCATCCATATTTTAACGGCTTCATTTTAGAGATAAAGAAAATAAGGTCCAGGTCACATTGCTATGAAGTCAGCTGAGCCTGGATTTGAACTTAGCTCTTTTGCTTCCAAATCTTTTATCACTGCTACCACCTGGGCCAGTTCAAGACTAGTGCAGTAGTATCCTAGCTAATTCTCCGCCTCTGATCTCTCCTGTTCAGTCCATTCTACACAATACAGAAATATCACTTTTTGTCCTTCTATACAGTCAATGACTCCTGACAACAGAATAAGGTCAATATTTTTTAGCTTTGTCATTCAGGGTCTTTCACAATTGGACTCCTACTGACCCCTCTAAACTAACCTGACCACACTTCTCCTTTTCCCTCGCTCCTGTAGACAACTCCAAATTGTTCAGTAGTTTCATTATGCCTTAAATTTTTCTTGAACACTTTAACATTCAGATATCATGTGTTCCTCCGAATGCTCCTCATACACACTGCTTATTCTACTCGGCATTTAGCATATGCTGTATTTGATTCCATTTGTCTACTACTCATTCGATTTTTTCGAGTAGGATACAGTTTCCTTGAAAGGAAGGGGCTTACGTCTCTTTGTATCTCCTTTGCCTAGCACAGTGCCCTATCTCCTGTGGATGTTCACTCAGTGTTTGATGATGGTAATGGTGCTGATGCTTCCCCAACTGCAGTAAGTAGATAATGAAAGTATTAACCTGGAGTGACAACCGCAGTTTTTCAAAACTGTCTTCCAATTCCTTCTTTTCAAGCTCATGGGCAGACATCAGTTCTAGGGAGAAGAAAAAACACATTGTTAAATTGGTCTCCTGCCTGATACTGTAGGAGTAGGTGACTGTGTGTGAGTGAGTCCAGTCTTCATGGGACCTAGGGCACTGAGTGCCTGGCTCTGGGCACAGGGTTATAACACTGGAAAGGGCCATAGAAGTCATGTAGTACATGTAGTACTCCTTCTTTATATATGTGAGGAAATAAAAGTCAGAGAGACTGTGTGATACGCCCAAAGTCACCAAGGGGACTTGCACAAAGTCCCATTGGCAGAACAGGGATTTAAATCTAGGACTACAGATTAAAGCATTCTTTTCACTGTGCCTTGCTGCCTCCACTTCCAGAACATTCCATATCATTACCATGTTGTAGCCACTCCCTTCAACAAGAAATTATCTGACAGCTGGCCTCTGCAGGAAGAGAAGAAAATCTCAAGCATTGGCTGTCATAGAGTTGACGCAGCTCTCAAGTCTCTCTTTACAATGGACTAGTCAAATGGCTTAGCTTTTCTTTCCCTATTTCTAGTTATCTTTTTCTTCCTGGGTTAGAATAACTTCAAAGAATGACTCTTCTCAAAACACTGAAAGATATCAGCATTGTGATCAGCACAGAGATTCTTGACTTCAGAAGACCAGTAGTAAAGCACATCTCCCTCCCCTTAGTAGACAGGTGATGGATTATAGGTACTGAATGATGCCTACATTATCAGATACAGCCAATGAATTGGTTTGCTAAACTATTTCTTTGTTACAAAGGAAGATTCTAGAGGTTGTGATTGGTTGACAGGTGGGATAGTGATCTCATTTATTAAAGAACAAAAGGAAAAATAAATCCTTCTATTGAGGAAAAGGGATTGTTCTTAGGTCAGAAAGGCTGCCAGAAAACAGAGGGATGGATAGGACCACAAAGTGTGTAATCACCCTACTCAAGCAAAGATTCAATTTCAAGATGCTTCTACTAGGGAAAAGGACCAGCTGAACCCTCTTTACACTGATGGGAACAATTGGTCTCAGTGGGCCAGTGTCAACACAGCAATCATTTGTAGGAGCTAGGCAAAAAGTAATGTCATGTAAATGTTATTAAGAAGATGGGGGGCCATTTTCCTCCAGGCAGGAAGAGTCTCATTAGTCAAGGTTAAGCCTTTCTCATTCTGACCATGCAAGCAATTTGTTTTCATGTTCTAACTGATGAGAGGAAAGCTCTCATTAATCAGTCCAGACCCTATGTTCAGAGCAGGCTACTGCCTAGGAGCAGCTATTAATTACATTTCTTCCTAGCATGGTCTGCAATTAGGAATAACTCTGAGGTTTTACATGAATGCAGATATTCTGACTAAAGCTGGAGGAAGTCCTGTGTCAAAAGAGAAGTCACAAAATGGACTGGAAAGAGAGTGTATTTACATTTGGGTTAAAACAACTTATCATCAGGGTTCTCCTCAGCATGTTTCACAGGCATCCCTTTCTTGTGTTTGGAAACAGCCATTGAGAAGTATCATCAACTCCCAAATAATGGACTGTAGCTAAAATCTTGCATACTCACTTGACAACATATATAATTAAGGGACCTGGATAGGGAGACAGAGGAAAGGACCTTCATTAGTCACAACAGAGCTATTGGCCACGTACTGGGGATCATCAACAAAGGCCATCCTAATGAAAACCCAGAAACAAATGAGCCCCAATCAGGCTCATCTTGTTGTTCCAAATTTGTCCTTTCAGAAAATCACTTCATAACAAGACATTTTCAAATTAATTAAAAGTCCCTGCTGAAAAGAAAATCCCATGTCTACAAATGAAAATTTCTAACTCAATACATCAAATCCCTGTGTCCTGAAGTCTTAAAGGTCTTTCTGTGTTTGGGTACTGTAGACACCACTTCACCATTTACCACAGTATTCTGACACACTCTTCTATTTCTGCCTCTCAGTAGCTGCTTTTTCCTCCATAGAGAGTATGTTTAAAACTGACATCTCCGTTTCTAGTGGTTTGGCAAAGAAGAAAAGCAGTAGCATTAGGCGGATCAGGTAGGGTTTTTTGCAGAAAATGGTGTTTGAGCTGCATCTTAAAGGAAGTAAGGGACTCTAAGGGGTAAATATGAGGAGACAGTACATTCCAAGCATGGAAATGGCCAATGAAAAAGCAGTGTGATGGGATACAAAGTACCATGTATGAGAAATAGAGAGCACATCACAGAAATGGGAGGAGAAATAATGTCCAATAGTCTTGGAAAAATATGTTGGCTCTGGGTAGCACAGGCTTTTAAAAGTTGGACACATGTATATCAACTTAGAGACAATAAGAAGACACCAGAATTGATAGAACTTGCACAGTCAAATTTAACAAAAATGAATTTAGCAGCAGTGTGTAGGATGGACTACACAGAAGGATGTTATAATACTAGCAGCCAGAGGTGATAAGGGTCTAAATTCAGGTGGTAGCTGTATGAGTAGAGATAAAGCCTTGGGTATGAGAGCTTATGACGACAGAAAGGGTAAGAATTGATGACTGACTGGTTAACGAAGAACAAGCAGTTTAGGATAATATCTAGGTTATAAATGTGGGTGCCTTTGAAAGAGATAGGGAACTTTGAAAGTGGAGAGGTTTTGGATAGAAAGATGAGTTAAGTTTTGATCATGTTAGATTTTGAGATGTTTCCTAGACATCCAGAATAAAACATTTGATAGGCAATTGGTGGTAAGTGGTGAAGTGGTATCCATAGCACCCAAACACAGAAAGACCCTGAAGACCCATACTAAAGACATGAGGAGAGATTGGAGCTTGATATGTAGATCTGGGAGTTATCTGTATAGCAACGATAATGATGATGATGATGAGAGAAAGAGAGAGAGCGCAGGAGGGAGGGAGGGAGAGAGGAAAAGGCCTAAGATAGACCCTTGGGAGCACCTATATTTAGGGGGTATAATATGGCTGATAAGCTAGTGAGCAAAGGAGAATGAGGAGTGGTCAGATAGGTAGAACAACCGAGAGAGAGAGGTGCCACAAAAACCCAGAAAGAAAAGTATCCAGGAGGAATGGCTGGTCAACCATGGCAAATGCAGTAGGCAGGTCAAGAAGGATCAGAACAGAGAGACCATCAGATTTGACAATAAAGACATTTTTGGAGAAGGCAGTTTCATGTGAGTGACAAACTCATTAAGTCCAATCTCAAAGAGTTGAGGGAATGAGAGGAGAGGAAGTAGAGGTAACAAGTGAAAACACCTTTTTGCAAGGAATTTGGCAGAGAAAAGGAGTCATTGATAAAAGATGATAAAAGACAGTCGTTCTAGGGCATTGCCAAATCTATTTTGCCAAAAGTGTTTTAAGTATAGGGGAGACCCGGGCATGTTTGAAGGAAGCAAAGAAGTAACTGGTAGATAGAGACAGGATGAAGATTAGAGAGCGCATATGATTAATGATGTGATCTACTAGAGAAGACAGGAAGAATGTGAACATGTGGAGGGATTGGTCTGGCACAAAGGGCCATTTCTTTGTCAGAGACCAGGAAAAAGGGAATGGAAAGAGAGGAAGCTCAAATCAAATGTTCTCCAATTTCTCAGTTAAGAGGCAAGGGCCTCAGTAGAGAAACAATGGAGAATGGGAAGGCAAGTTTTGAAGTAGCTCTTGAGAGGAATGAAATAAGAAATCAATTAAGACGAGTAAAAAGACTTCCTTGTTGCAGTCAGGGCTCTGTTGAGGTTAGATAACATGAATTTGTAATGTCCCAGTCAGCATGGTTGTGAGATTTCCCTAAGTAGCATTCAGTGGCTCATGAAAAGAAATGGAGAAGGCAGATGGTAGAAGTAATCCACAGCTGTGTTTTGGCAGATGAGTGGTAACAGGACAAGGAGACAAGGGATTCAAGATCAGAGGACAATGTAAAGTTGAAATGCCTAACTACTGGGATGAATCTGGTTAGGGAGGAAAGTGAAGTCAGAACAGGGTAATTACCTGAGAAAATACTGAGGGGTGGAGAGCTTGGGGAACTTGATAAAGATAAAAAATATGTTTATTGGCATGAGGCATAGGAGGAGGTGGAATGATAGGAAATTATATTAAAATAGGGGAATATCACAGTTTCTAAGTGAGAAATGGAAGTCAAGTCAAGTGAATAAGTATTTATTAACCGTTTACTTAAGCAAGTACTTAAATAGTTATTAAGCATTTACAGAAACCATTCTAAATGCTAGGGATACAAATATAAGCAAAAAAGAAAGCTAGTAATTGTTTTCAGAGAGTTTATATTCTAATGGGGGAGGTGAAAATGGGGGAAATGAAGGATGACTGATTTTAGGCTCTTCTTCGAAAAGGAAGTTTCAGGATGAAATCACCAATAGGAGAAGAGGACTTGGCAGGGGTGGAGAGAGAAGGCAGCTGGGGTATGGTGAGGACAAAGCATGGTGGTAGATCACTTGTGGGTAATGGTGAGATCCATATGTGATAATTCCAACGCATGGTAGTAGATCACTTGTGGGTAATGGTGAGATCCATGTGTGATAATTCCAACGCATGGTAGTAGATCACTTGTGGGTAATAGTGAGATTCATGTGTGATAATTCCTATGGTTGGGGTGGAGTGAAAGGTCATGGGATTTTGGAGACTAAGGAACTGGGGGCTGAGAGAGTTTAAGGGAACATTTTTAACCTATTATCTTCTCTTTACCATCTTGGTAAATACATTTACTAAAAGGAAATTAAGAATACCACCTGATAATAAGTGGGGAACATAATCATGGAGGCTTATGAGTAAAGTACTAACCACAAAGTGATCAAAAAGAGTCAAAGCAGCCATATATGCAAAAATATTTATAGCAGCTCCTTTCATAATACCCTGTAACTGGAAGCTAAGGGGTTGCCTACCCATTAAGGAATGGCAAAAAATATGCTAAATGAATGCAATGAAATATTGTGTCATAAGAAATAATAAAATGGAGAGTTTCAGAGGAATCAACTCTGTGAGTTAATGTGGAGTGAAAGGAGCTTAGCAACTCATTAGCTTTAAAAGATTTCATAGAGTAACTTAGGCTGTTCACATGTTATCTCTCACTCCTGTTTCATAAAAGGTCCATCCACCTTCTTTTCTAATCCTTACTCTATGTTTATTTCCTCAATAATACCTCTTATGCCACTTCTTAAGCTCAGGTTATTACTCGAAGAGGCAATTGCTCTCTTGCACCCACCAACTGACTCTGGATTCCCTGGAACTTTTGATATTCTACTACTGAGAAATTCTGTCAGTGCTTCATTGTGACAATAAGATGACCCTGGGTCTCTGAAGACTATGGTCATGGACCATAAGCTCTAGAAATTTCTACCAACTTAGAAAGGGCTCAAGTTCAGCCCTGGCAACAGGATGGATCTGTTTTTCCATGGACTAGCCTAGTCAAGTAGGAAAAGGTTCAGCTCCAGGAGGCTGGCAACTAGGTAATGAATTCTTCTACCATTGAAACTCTTGAAAAGAAAAGAAATACAATCTAGCCCTTGGTTCTTTGTCCCTCTTCTGCTTCTATCATGACAGTGACCCAGACAATGACAGAGACAGAAAAAGAGGCAGGAGATGTTAAGGATGAATTTTCAGATTATCTATAGGTATTAATGTAACTGGTGATGCTCTAAATGTGAGATTCTTGTCCAGGGCCCAATGAGCACACATTCTACTGGAGGAATTGGGTGATATCAATCTTAATATTTCGGATATAAATGGAACCAAAAGAAGGAGGAAGTTCCAGCTAAATGGAAGGATGGCTTACACATTCCTCCATACAAAGGAGTCATTTGTCATTTGTTTTATTGTTAAAGAAACACAACTTTCTATACCCATCTGGTCATCTTGCATTGCAGGGCTCATGATAAATATCTGCAGAAAGATCACCATGAAAATATTTGCAGCCTATACATCAAAATCTGTTGTAGAAAAAGAAGAAAAGATACAGAAATTTTGAAAGAACATGACAAGGTTCCTCCAAATTCAAGCAACATCTTCTTTGGTACTTTGGTGCTTTCAATGCAAAGGTAGACATGCATGAGGATGGCAATATGGTTTTGCACATTGGAAGATACGGTTCAGGAGTTAGGGAAACAAGAGGATAAAGGCCTATAGGCTATAAAGAAGCTTCACAACAGTCTACATCATGGATACTTTTTTTGAGAAAACAATTGGAAATGCTGGATAGAGAAAATCTTGAATAATACTGCCAAAAATAAAATGTATTAAAACTTGGAAAAGAGGGGGAGGAGCCAAGATGGTGGAGTAGAAAGATGCACATACACTTAGCTCTTACCCCACAGCCCATAAAATACCTGTAAAGAAGAACTCTCAACAAATTCTAGAGCAGCAAAAGGAGTGGAGGAGATTTCTGTTCCAGAGAGACCTGAAAAACCGTGGGAAAGGTCTGGTGCACACTGGACACAGAGCAGAGCCCAGCTCTGCCTTGGCCATGCAGCACCGAGAGAAGCAGATCCAAGTAGGCTTTAGGGATGGAATCTAAAGAGGCAGCACAGGTCCCTCAACCCACAGGCACCAAAGGTCAGTGAGAGGGTCTTTTCAGCTGACCAAGAGGGGAACAGGGTGTCCCCATAACTCAGGCCCCCTCAGGAGGCAGCAGTGGAGGCAGCAGCTGAGCCCTGTGTGGCAACCCTGCCCCCAACTGAACTTAATCTCACACTGAATAGCAGCCCCATCCTGCCTAAAGCCCTGAGATTTGAGAGCAGTGCATTTGAATCTCTGCCCTCAAGTACTGGCTGGGCAGAACTGAAGGTGAGTGGTTGTGGAGAGGAAACTCAGAAGTCAAGTCACTGGCTGGGAAAATGCCCAAAAAAAGGAAAAAAAAATAAGACCATAGAAGGTTACTTTCTTGGGAAACAGGTATCTCCCCCCACCCTTTCAGATGAGGAAGAACAAGGCATACAGTCAGAGGAAGTCAAGGCCCTTGTCTCCAAAGGGAACTTAAATTGGGCTCAGGCAATAGAAGACCTTAAAAAACAAGTTAGCAGCCTACTAAAGGAGAACCAAAAAAATGCTGAGGAAAATAACAGCTTTAAAAAGAGGCTAACTCAACTGGAAAAAGAGGTCCAAAAAGCCAACGAGGAGAAGGTGGTTTTTAAAAAGCATAATTAGCCAAATGAAGGAGAAAGTTCAAAAGCTCACTGAACAAAATAATTAGTTGAAAGAGAGAACTGAGTTCAGGGAAATGAATGACTATGAATTAAACCAAGAAGTTAGTAAACAAAAATAAAAATTTTAAAAAATAGAAGATAAGGTGCAACAACTCATTGGAAAGACAACTGACCTGGAAAATAGATCCAGGAGAAATAATTTAAAAATTATTGGACTACCTGAAAGCCATGATCAAGAAAGGAGCCTAGACATTATCTTCCATGAAATTAACAAGGAAAACTGCCCTGATATTCTAGAACCAGAGGGCAAAATAAATATTAAAAGAATCCACCAATCACCTCCTAAAAGAGACCCAAAGAGAGAAACTCGTAGGAATATTGTGGCCAAATTTCAGAGTTCCCAGATCAAGGAGAAAATACTGCAAGCAGCTAGAAAGAAACAATTTTTGAGTACTGTAGAAATACAATCAGGATAACACAGGATCTGGCAACTTCAACATTAAGGAATCGAAAGGCTTGGAGTGAGATATTTCAGAAGTCAAAGGAACTGGAATTGAAGCCAAGAATCACCTACCCAGCAAATATGAATATAATACTTCAAGGGGAAAAATGGTCATTCAGTGATATAGTCAAATTTCAAGATTTCATGTTGAGGAAAAGATCAGATCTGTATTTAAAAATCTGATTTCCCAAGACAAGAATCAAGAGAAGCACGAAAAGGTAAACAGAAAAGAAAAATCATAAAAGACTCTCTAAAACTGAACTGTTTACATTACTACATGGAAAGAAAATATTTTTAACTCTTGAATCTTTTCTCAGTATTTGGGTAGTTGGGGAGATTGTACATACACACATACACATAGATAGACAGAGAGTACAGGGTGTGTTATATCAGAAGAGATGATATCTCCACACGCACACACACACACACACACACACACACACACACACACACACATTTTGGTATTGCATCTTCAGGACCACTGAGCCTTTCCATCTCCTCTATAAGTGTAGTCTTTATTAGAATGTGAGCTCTTTGAGAGCAGGGGATTGTCTTGCTTTTCTGTTTTTATCCTCAGTGCTTAACACATAGTATGTATTTAATAAGTTTTTTTCTTTCATGGTGATGTATGGTAGCCAAAGTTAAGGCTATTTCAGAAAATAAACTTATTTATAAAATCTTATGGAGAGAGATAGTAGATTATAAGCAGCTTTACTTCATAAAACAGCAAGAAACAGTAAAGGGGACAAAAGAATTTAAAGAAAATTTGGCAAGGGAACCAACTAAGCAAAGTCATTCTAAGAATATTTAAAGATAAAACTAGGAGGGCAGAGTCAAAAGGCAGAGTAGAAGCAGGGACCTGCTTGAGCTCTCCCACCAAACCCTCAAAAAAATAGCAAAAAATGACTCTAAACAAATTCTAGAGCAACAGAAGTCACAAAATGACAGACAGGTAAATTTCCAGTCCAAGACAATCTGGAAGATCAATGGGAAGGGTCTATCACACCAGACTGGGAGTGGAAAACAGTCCTGCATGGACCATGCCAGCAAAAGCTCCTGGATAGAACAGGCCTTGGGGGACTGAATCACTGACAATTGTGGCAGCTTCTAGATTTCTCAACCCATAAACACCAAAGACAGCTTTGAAGGTCAGTGAGAAAGATCTCTCACCTAGATGAGAAGTGAGCATGGTCCAGCTCTAGCAGCAGCCCTACCCCCAGCCCTAACCCCTGTCCCACTCCCAGTCCCGACCCCAGGGTGGTTGCTTCTGGAGTCCTTCACTTAACAAAGAGCTCAAAAGTCAAGTAATTGGCTGGAAAAATGAGCAATCAGGGGGAAAAAAATGTCAGACTATGGAATTTTACTTTCTCAGTAAAAAGGTATTTTCTTACATCCTTGGTGAGGAGGAAGATCAAAATATAAATCCAGAAGAAGATAACAAAGTCAAAGATCCTACATCCAAAGCTTCCAAGAAAAACATGAATTGGTCTCAGGCCATGGAAAAGCTCAAAAAGGATTTTGAAAATCAAGTAAGAGAAGTAGAGGAAAAATTGCGAAGAGAAATGAGAATGATGCAAGAAAATCATGAAAAACGAGTCAGTAGTTTACTAAAGGAGACCCCCCCCAAAAAATGATGAAGAAAATAACACCTTTAAAATGAGACAAACCCAAATGGCAAAAAAGCCAAAAAACCAATGAGGACAAGAGCTCCTTAAAAATCAGAATGGACCAAATGGAAAAGAATATCCAAAAGCTCTCTAAAGAAAATAATTCCTTAAAAATTAGAAGAGAGAAAATGGAAGCTAGTGACTTTATGAAACATCAAGAAATTATAAAACAAAACCAAAAGAATAAAAAGAAGACAATGTGAAATATCTCATTTGAAAACAACTGACCTAGAAAATGGATCCAAGAGAAAGAACTTAAAAATTATTAGACTACCTAAAAGCCAAGATAAAAAAAAAGAGCTTAGACATCATCTTTCAAGAAATTATCAAGGAAAACTTCCCTGATATTCTAGAACCAGATGGTAATATAGAACTGGAAAGAATCTTGAAAGAATCTCCCAAAAGAGATCCCAAAAAGAAAACTCCTAGGAATACTGCTGCCAAATTCCAGAATTCCCCAATCAAGGATAAAATATTATAAGCAGCCAGAAAGAAACAATTTCAAGTACTGTGGAGGCACAATCAGGATAACACAAGATTTAGCAGCTTCTACACTAAAGGATAGAAGGGCTTGGAATATGTTATTCCAGAGGTCAAAGGAGGTAGGATTAAAATTAAGAATCACCTACTCAGCAAAACTGAGTATAATCTTTCAGGGGAAAAAAATGGATAGTCAATGAAATAGAGGACTTCCAAGCATTCTTGTTGAAAGCTCAGAGTTGAATAGAAAATTTGACTTTCAAATACAAGAATCAAGAGAAGCAAGAAAAGGTAAATGGGAGAGAAACTATAAGGGACTTATTAACTATTTACATTCCTACATGGAAATACGACATTTATAACTCATGAGACCTTTCTCAGTATTATGGTAGTTGGAGGAAATACACACACACACGTGAATATATGTGTATAGTCATGTGTTTGCATGTATATACACATAGACAGAGGGCACAGGATATACTGATTATGAAGGGATGATATCTAAAAAATAAAATTAATTGTTGAAAGGAATGTACTAGGAGAAAGAGAAAAGGAGAGGTAGAATATAGTAAATTATCTCACATAAAAGAAGCAAGAAAAAGCTTTTACAGTGGAGGGGAAGAGGTGAGAGGGAATAAGTGATATATGATTATATATATACATATATGACCTTATTATTAAAAGAAAAAAAGATGATGAATACAATATCAGTAACGACTAATCTATAATATTTTATTTTTCCCCAATTACATGTAAAAACAAATTTTAAACATTATTTTTTTTAGTTCCAAATTCTATTCCTCCCCTCTTCTGAGACTGTAAGCAATTTGATATAAGTTATACATGTGCTATCATGGAAAACATTTCCATATTACTCATTTCATAGAAGAATACTCAAAGGAAAGAAGAAAGGAAGGAAGAAAGAAGGAAGAAAAATTAAAGTAAAAAAAGAAAGGAAGAAGAAAGAGAAAGTGAAAAAATTGTATGCTTCATTCTGTATTCAGATGCCATCAGTGCTTTCTCTGGAGGATAGCATTTTTCATCATGAGTCCTCTGTGATTGTATTGGATCACTTATATTGCTGAAAATAATTAGGACTTCTAGCTTCTTGATGGTTTTGGCTGCCTAACAGTGGTGAGTGGTTTGAATGCTGATTTAATCAGAGTATACTTTACGGAGAGTTTTTTTTTAACCTCCACAACACTTTTATTGATATCTTTTATGTCATCTTAATTTCTCAACATATCTCGTTCCCCAAGCAAAGAGCCACTCCTTATAACAAAGAATAAAAAAGGGAGGAAAAATGTAGTTCAGAAAAGCTGAATACATCAATCCAATCTGACAATATACACAGTATTCCACATCTATAGTCCTTCTCCTTTGTCAACAAGGTAATTACACAGCATGCAGTTTCATTTTTCTCTTTTTTGGTGGTGGTAGTGGTGTTTCCATTTGAAGTTGAAGTCATTCCATATATTGTTTTACAGGATCCATTTACTTCACTCTGTATTAGCCTTTTATTCATCAAAGTAATTTCTTTGATATATATAGCAGAGTAATATTCACATTTATGTGCCACAATTCATAACCTCCATCTAGGAGCAATTATCCTGTTGCCTATTCCTTGGTGCTACAGATATTTTGAGGTGTACTGGATCTGTCTTTCTGGGTACAGGTCTAGCAGTGGGAATTGAGTATGGACATTTTAGTTACTTTCTTTTCCCATTAGGATGAAACCTCCTTGCAAAGAAGGATTATTTCATTTAATGTACTTGCATCCCTACCATCTGGCTCACAGTAGGCACTGAATAAATGCTTGATGGATGAAAAATTCCACATTGCTTTCTAGAATTGTTGGACTAGTTTAGAATCCTATCAACAGTACATTAGCTTACTTATAAGTCTTTTCACAACTTCTCCAACATTGATTATATCATCATCTTCTGTCATTTTAGCCAATTTGCTGGGTGTACAAAAAAAAACTTCAGAAATGTTTAGATTTTCATTTCACTAATTATTAGTGATTTGGAGTACTCTCTAACATGGTTGTTGAGAGTTGGTAATTCTTTTGAAAACTATTTGCTCATATCTTTTGCTCACTCATCAGTTGGGGAATGGCTTTTGCTATTAGATATTTCTCTTAGTTCCCTAGACCATCTTGGTAATCAAAGATTGCTTTTATTCTTTTTTCATGTTTTTTGAATTCAAGAATTCTTCCCTTAATTTAGACTATACCTGAAATGTAGGCTGATGTAACTTATCTAATTATCCTAAATGTTTAAAATAGCATTTTAACAACAATAACAGCAAAACATTTAAATGTTAAAAGCCTGTTTTAAAAATTTATATTTAAAAACACATTACCTTTAAACTACCATGACAAGCAGATTGAGAGGGGGAAAACTGAAAAAGATATTTTATCTTTTTACATAGAAATGAATATGGATATTTTCAAAATTGAAAATGCATTTTTCTATCTATAAATAAGCCTCCTCAACACTTCAATTCCATACTATTCAACTCAACATGCACCTTATATCCTTATCATGCCCCCAGAATAGAAAGGTAACAATGAAATACTTCTGGTCCTCATGGAACTGACTTTTTTCAGGGAGGAAACAATTTATATATACTGATAAATAAACGTATACTATGCACAAAGTAAATAGAAAGTAATATTTGGGAAGGGAGGATGGTGGGTGGGATCAAGAAAGGTCCTATGCAAATACTGGTGCCTGAGAGTAATCTTAAAAGACATCAGAGATTCCAGGGGGAAAAGTGATGAAGGGAAGCTTGCCAAACTTGGGTACAATACACCTATGTAAAAGTCAGGGTAGTGGAGATGAAATGTTGCATCAGGGGAACAGTATGTAAGCCAGTCTGGGCAGAATGTTGAGTATGTGAGAAGGAAGAATGGCAAATTACTCTGAAAAAAATAGATTAAGGGTAGATTATTAAGGACTTTCAGTGGAAACATAAGAGAAATGCTTAGGAAGAAATCCAAGAAGAACAAATGGGGGAAAAACAGATAAGCACTTAGTCATGCTTTTACCTGATTTGATCTTAGGAAGTCTGAATATGATCACAGAGATTCAAATAAAGGTGAAATGAAAAATAGACCACACAGATAAATGATCTTAATAAGAACAAGGATGTGCCAATGTTCCTCGGCTCTTTTCTTTTAAGACATAGGACAGAACATAAAATTTTCCATCTCTTGGCGGGGGGCAGGTAAAATTGAATTTATCTTTACAGGGAAGTATATTTGCCACCAATCAAGGGGATCAGTGGATAAAACGTGGTATCCCTTGGAGAAAGAAAGAACTAGAGAAAACTACTAAAGATCCTCTGGCAACAGGAGGAAAAAAATCCATTCGACATTTGGCCCCAGAAGACAAGTATTTCATAATGAAATTTGTGGATTCCAGTCACCCTCTGATGAAATGACAATTCTAAAGATCCATTAGCAGTTTCTATGTGCGTCTGGTTTTCCACCCAGACATTACCCCTTGTAAAACCTGAGTGGGACCCGTAATCATGCTCAGAGAAATGAGAGAAAATAGAAAGAAAAGTTCCCTATAGCAGATTTGTGAGATGTTGAGAAAAGACTTGTATGATGACTGAGTTAGTAATTATCCAGTCCATCTTAGTGTGTGCTCAGAGGTCTAGCACTCTTCAAAAGCCATGTACCTGGCTAGATAGGTGTAGTAGACATAGGTCTCCTGAATCTAAAAAGACTGGAGCTTCAGAAATCACATGGTATTGTCTATCCAGTTGGAATTACATCTGCAAATGTCTTCAGGGTAGCAGTATGACCCGGGAAAGACTTAGCTTAAAAAGGCCAAGGTCTCTCACTGTATCCAGGGCCATCTCCAGTCATCCTGAGCTATATATTGCCTCTGGACCTAGACAGTTTTGGAGGAGAGAGTGAGGCTGGTGACTCTGAACAATCCTACCTCACTTAAATCCAATCCATTTCCAAACCATGACATTATCTTCCTGACATCATGATCCTCTTTGAGAACAAAAGAAAAACAATGAGTCAGTCCCTATAGAGAGACTTCTAAAGGCCTCTGGATATAGTTGATAGAGAAGATAGAGTGGTGAAGGAGCCGGTGGGGAGTCTGATGTTCAAATAGACTGAAACTGTGGGACAGATTATATTGCCCTTCTCTTCGGCTTCACCACAGGGGCTGTCTGTCACATGCCATGCATGGTAGTGAGAGGAGCATCCAGGAGAGAATAATCAAAGGGTGAAGTAGAGAAAAAATGGACAAGGCACGTGAGTGTGAATGTGAGTAAATGTGAACATTGAGCTAGAGATTTTTGATATAACCATTCTATATAACTACTTGTTGGCACTGAGGTATTTTCCAATGTTTATCTGCATGCATGCACACACACATACACACACACACGTGTGCACAGACACATACACACACACGTGCGCCCACAGATACATACACACACTCATTCTCCTTCATTCCTCTCCAAGCTGCTCTCCTGACCCTCTGCCCAGACTTTGTCTCCACTGCCCCAGAAACCTCCCCACCCTGGCAGCTTGCTGCAGCTCTAGACTCCCTCTGACTGGCGGGCTCCTCCCAGGACCTCCACTTTAAGGAGGATTCCTGGGCCACCTCTCACTTCATTCCCTTCCAAGCTGCTTTCCTGACTCTCCTCCTCCACTTTCTCCACAATGTCTGTCATTGGTCCTCTTCAAAAATGGAGGAGAAACAACAGGAACCGCAACAATGTTCAAGAGCTGGTACTTTCATCTCCTCGCTCCCCCTGCCCCCACTTTAGCTCCCTTTTATGTTGTCTTCCCTATCAGGATGTATTCTCCTTGAGGGCAGAGACTTGGACTTCTTTCTGTATTCCTGGTCATGAGCCCAGTGCTGGGCACATAAGCACTTAAGAAATGTTTGTTGACTTGTCTAGATCTAGTTATTTTTTCTATAGCTGTATGTCTAGAATAGATCATGAGATTACTTAATGGTAACTCTAGGGATTTCACATTTTGTAACAGTATACTTAGAGTTATACTTATTAAGATATGTAAGATAAGCTCTAAAATATTTTCTATAATTTACTAAATCATCTTTGAAAGGATTTATATGTATGTATACACACATACATGTCTGCATGCATCTCTAATTCTTTTCAAAGATACTTTTCTTTCAGAGAGATTGCATGTTAAGGGTATGACCTATATTTAGACCAAAATGGTAGAAAAAAGTATTTCACATTTATGTGAATAAAGGTCAACAGGTGGCCCACAATTCTTTGATTATGTTCACTATGTTTTAGAAAGGTGGTCATCTCTGCTGAGAGGGAGTACTTATCACCAGAGAAATCACAGACTTTGGAAGTGATGCAGATATTTTAAAACAGAAATCTTTATTATGTAAATTGGAGGAAGTAAATTTTTGAGTGTTGGGTGTATTAATAATGCGTACCCACTAAAAGTAACAGAAAAGCTATTATTTAATTCATTATAATAAATCTTTCATGGTTTGTCTTGTACATCATGATAATAAGATAATTCAAAGCACACTGCAAGAAGCAGAAAAACCCCAGAGTTACCCTTGAGCACTCTGATAATCCAGACAAGATGCAGAATATAAGGAACACTCATGAATACAGGAGCTCTCCTAGCCAGGGCAGACTCATGGAGAAGGAAAGAGATATGCTTACAGGAGATGGGAGACTTGAATCTTAATGAAAGATTAAAAAAATTAAACTGAAGAGAGTTTTCCTATTTCTGGACCACTTTCTCACATCAAACTTACTCTATATGATCAAAGATTTAGAGTCAGAAGGGATCACGGTGACCGTCTAGTACAATCCTTTCATTTTAAGAAGCTGAGACCCAAAGAAATGAAGTGACTTTCCCAAGGTCACAGGGATGGTAAACTTCAGGGATGATATTCAAAATCACGTCTTCAGATCCTAGATCTCACAGGTAAGTCACAGGCAGGGTCCAAATGCAGTATTATTCGAGATACTCCATGAGTGTCAGTGACAGGTTGTTCAGGACTAGGATGAACATTTTATTTTTAAACATGAACTTACAGTTACAATCAATGCTTTCTTAATTATTATTAAAAATATGCTTAAAAACCTTTAGATAATATCCAATCTTATTAGGATGATGTCTCCAGGTCTAGCCTGAAGCTCCTTAGCTATTTAGTCAAGAATATATGGTTTATGTTTAATAAAATAACCATACTATATTTGTTATTGTTTCTATTCAGTCATTTCAGTTGTGTCTGACTGACTCTTTGGGACCCCAATTGGGATTTTCTTGATAAAGATACTGGAGTGGTTTCACATTTTACAGAGGAGGAAACTGAGGCAAACAGGGTTAAGGGACTTGCCCAGGATCACACAGCTAGTAAGTGTCTGAGACCAGATTTGAACTTAAGAATGAGTTTTCCTGACTCCAGGCCCTGACTCTATATACTCCACCACCTAGAAGCTGTATTTGGGGCCTTCTTCTATGATATGGAGTAGTCTGTACCTGTGATATGCCACAAGATGCTTTGCTCTAGGATTCTACACATTTGTTAGGGTGTATGTCTACTGTGAGGCAGCTGAGGGGCAGGTATGTTTTCTCTGAGCACATCCTGGGCTGGTAGGAAATTTCTTCATCGATGTAATCTGTAATAATCTCTGTATACTTATTTACTGAAGAGTTTCTTCGTGGGACCCTTCTGACCCACCACAGGGGGAGAATAAGCTCAAGAAAGAATGAAAGATAGAGATTGGAATTGTGATTTCACTCTATAGGGAAATTTCTGCTACCAGAGTATGTTGGCACCTATCCTGCAATTTATAATCTCAGAAAGTTTCCTAGAGCCTGGAGAGGTTAAGGGACTTCTCTCCAAGGTCACAGAGCAAGTATGTGTCAAGAGTGGGCCAAGGCTAGCTATCTTTAAATTAGGCAATATTGTTTATCTCTTTTAGGACCATGCATTAAACCCTATGCCCTCAAGAATGGAGAAAAAGTATGGCAGAGTGGGTAGAGGACCAGTCTTTAAATCAGGAAGGTCTGGGTTCAAATCCTGCCTCAGACAAGGCACAAAACTACCTCTGTGACCCTGGGGAGGTCACTTACTGTCTCATAACTTTCTAAGGTTATGAGGTGGATGTCTTGATCAGTTGAGAGTTCCCTGCACAGGTGGGTCTAAACAAAAGAAAAGGTCATACTCTAACTCCTCCACCCCCAATCCCCTCAAGAATAACTTTATAGCTTAGTTTCTTCTTTAGCTATTTTTATTCCTTCAATTTCTTTATCTTGTCTAATTGCTACCGCTAACATTTCTAGTACCATATTGAATAATAGTGGTGATAGTGGGCATCCTTGTTTCACCCCTGACCTTATTGGA
>CM053771.1:162074338-162192425 GCA_028658325.1 Potorous gilbertii | reverse complement strand
TTTGTTAGATAATTTCTCCCACTCATATTAATTCTTCAACACACCATGACTATAGTCAAAATGTATTTAATAACAATGTATGTGTAGAAGCTATACAAAATTGTATACCATCTTGGGGAGGGAGGGGAAAATAATAATCTAAGTTATATAGTAGTTATTGTAGAACACTGAAAATAAATAAAATTAATTAAAAAACTTAAAAAAAAAAAGAATAACTTTATAAACATAAAATGTGTAAGTTCCTTAAGGGACATAAGTATTTTACCTTGGTATCTCCAGTACCTGGTAGAGTACCTTGCACATAGTAGGTACTTAATATCTGTTGTACTGAATTGAGTTAAAAGGACTTGTGAAACTTGAAAAATGCCCAGCACTCTACCCTCTTTCACTTTTGGACATGGAAGTCCCAAAGCCTGCAGGGCCTATATGAGCAGATCCCTTGGTCCCCCACTTCTCTCAAAGCTGGAGATGTATAGGATATAACTGATACAAAGTCTGCAGGAGAACATGCTAGAATTGAGGGCTTTCCTTGCAAAGCCCAGGGTGCAATACTGGTCTGGTCATTACCTTGAACTTTGTGTTCATGGTCATCCTGGAGGACAGCAATGGCAACAGAATGGTTGTTTTCCATCTCTAACAAGGTAGCCTCATGGGTGGCTGAGATGTCTTCTACCTGGAAAAAAGAGCAGCAAGTAGTGTCAGAGAGGCAGAGGATGGGTTTTCATCAATGTCACTTCCAGGGGAGAAATTACAGACTCAGAGAGATAAGCAGAGGAGCCAGAGGACTCCTATCCCCCTTCCAAAACTGACAAACCATTGTGGTCTTGGACAACATGCCTGGATTTCCATGTTCTCAGTTTTCTCACTCATAAAATGAATTGGATGGGAGGGCCACTGGAGTCCCTTCTGGAGCTACATCTGGGCCCAATACCCTCATTTTTACCATTTGGTCACAAAGGAAACATCAGTGGTCAGTGTCTGAAAGCATCATGTATGAATATGTGAACATATGGAGAATGCTGACCAGTTGTCTTCTAAATCAACAAAGGCCCAAACACACTATTGGAAGAGGGATAGAATGGATGCTGCTGGTGTGACAGTCCCAAGAGGAGAAATAAGTTCTCTTTAAATACGACTTGTTGCTACAGGGAAATCATTAGAAGAGGTAGCTAGTTAGGTGGCACAGTGGTTAGAGTGCTGGATTGGAAGCCAAGAAGATTTGGGTTCAAATCCAGTCTCAGGTAACTACTGGTCAAGTGATCATGGGCATATCACTTAATATTTTTCTGCCTCAGTTTCCTCATTTATTAAAACCTGGGATAATAGTACCTACATCACAGGGCTATTTGTGGGGATCAATGACAAGAATAAATTATAAAGTGCTTTGAAAATCTTTAAGGCACTTGCAAATGATAGATTATTATTATTGTATAATTGCCTAGTCATTTATGCTTAGATGCCAGAGGTAAGCAGGGGTCTGGTGGACATATGACAGTACATGAGCTAGCCGCAAAAAAAGGACAGCCATCTTAGGGCAATGCTATCTTTTAGGTATGTAGTCCTTTCAGAAGGTGTTATGAATCATAATTCTATCCATGACATATGGGACCCCCAGTGCACAAAACAAGTGAAGACCTATAATAGCTCACATGAATTATGGGTAGAGATATGGCACAAATCATAAGATCCTGCATCTGGAGATGAAAGGAACCTCAGAAGCATTTAGTCCAATCCTCTCTTTTTGTAAACAAGAAAACTGAGGCCCAAGGGAGGCTTACTTACAGGTAGTAAGCATTAGTGGCAGTATTTGAATCCAGATCTTCTAACTCCAGGGTGGCTGTACTGTATGTGCCCCCAATAGTCACTAATCCCTTCCAAGATGTCATATGCACCTGATCTTTCTTGATGAAATTAATCGTATCATAGTCCCTTTATTTCACATATATTCTGCTGATTGAAAGGTATATTGGATAGAAGGTTACAACAGCTTCTCTGAAGTCTCTTCTAGGCTTTGTTAGGCATGTTTATTGTTTTCCAATATCTAAATGCATAAGCAAGTCTGCTTCCTTACTTGTATGTGGGACACTGGAATTTTTCACGTTTTTAGTTGGACTGGTCTGTTCCTCTCCATTCCCATGGCTACTATCTCATTTTGTTTTCACTTGGGGCACTGATGGGGGCACCAAAATGACTGGTTTCCCACATTCTGTTTCTTCCCCTTCCAATCCATCCTGCAGATAATAGTTGCCAGATTAATCATCCTAATTCATGGTTCTAAACACATCATTTACCCCTTGAAAATATCCTTTAAACAGCTCTTTACTGTTTTGACAAATAAAGTCCTGATTCTGGTACTGCAATGCAGTGTAGAGGAAAGAATTCTGGATTGGGAATCATGATCCGAGTTCAAATGCTAACCCTGTCTAGTCATTTTACTATCTGTAGGACCTTGTTTGAAAGCAACTTAAATCTCTTGATCTCAATTTCTTTATAAAAATGTATGAATGGGACCAGATGACCCCTGGGGTCCTTTCTGGTTCTAAACCTTCAAGTCTTCAATAACTAGGGTTCCAACCTACCTTTCTAGGCAAATGAACCTCCTTTGTAGACTTTATTCTCAAGACAAAGTGGATTGTTTCTGTCTTCTTTGCTTACCCCCTCCTTACTGCATTTTGAAACATTCCTACAACACCAAAATTTAAATATCTTATTCCTACCCATCCTTCAAGGACCAGCTCAAATGACAGCTTCCTCATGAAGCCTTCCTTGATTTCCTCCATCTCACCAACACTGCCAGCCAGAATCATTCTCCTTCCTTTCAAATTCTCAGACACTCTGTATCTTTCTTGAACATTTAGTATCTATTTTGTATTGTAACTACAGTAGGTATGCAGGTAAGCCCATCGATGGGCTTCTCACTTGGGCTAAACACTCCCCTCCACTCTCATTCAGAGGGTATTCCTAAGGTTGTGTGTGCAAGAGAGTGCAAGAAAGGATCTGCTTCTGGATATGAGGGAACATGTGTACTGTGGAGGAGAGATGATGGAGAGGTCAAACCAGCAACCTGAACACAGGACTTGGAAAGAGAGTTTTGCTCATCCACACAGTCCCAAATAGGGAGTCACCTAGGATCCAGGACCAGAAAGAAATACTCTAACAACAGAAGAGAGACAATGGGGAGGAGCCAAAGTTCCAACCTTGGCTTTGCTACTGTCACACCAGATTCATTAGTTTCCCCCCAGGGATTATAGATCCAGTTACTATATCTTTGAGAGGCTCAAGAATCTTGGAGTGACAGTTAAACTGCTGTATTGAGGTTGAATTGGCCTATTAAGGACCATCCCATGGAGCATGCTCAGAGATGGCATTCATAATTCCAGGGATGAGCAGACTCAGGGCTAAGAAGCTTTCATTTGCAGATGAGGGAGCATACCTTTAATTAATCGCTATGGAGATGGAATGGCTGATGACTCAGTGGGTCTACACAAAAAGGAGCAAATGCTCTATCCTCCTCAGTCTTTCCATTTGTTTCTGACTGCTGGTCATGCCATGAGCTACTTCCAGAAGGAATGGAGGAAAAGGGTGGCTTGCTCTAGCCTAGAGTCTAGCCTCCAACCTCCAACCTCCATGCAACTGTGAGTACATGGCATCTAAGGCAAATATCTTACCTAAACAAACCTGATTCTAGGTTAGGGCTGCTTCTTTTGTTTATTTCATATTATTTTCTGATTTATACTGTGATGGCTTGGAGGTAAAATTGTGAGATCTAGAGGTATGGAGGTCTTAAGTCCCATCAGGTCCCAGCTGAAGGTTAGTCCTGGTGGTTACTTTTGCAGAGGATTTGCCAGCAAGAAAGGAACTGTCCCAAACCTGAACATTTTACCACCAGACATGTACTGCTAGTGATTTGGATAGTGCCAAGATGAAGCACAACATAAAATGCCTAATCAGCAGTCCTGTAAACTACTTTATGTTCTGATGAGTTTTAATCATCAGCCTCTCAGTAGATGTAATAGGAGTTAAAAGTTGTTACTGAATCTTATATTAAGTTGTTCTATTAATGTAAGCTGTGAGTCTTTTTTGCCTAACTTTCTTTTCTTTTGTGTGCAGGAATAAATTACCTACCTGCTCAAACATGAAAATGGTACACTGGATACTTTTTTACTCCCTGTTCTTTGAGAAATCCTAAATGTAAGGCATAACCCAAACTAAAGTAAATCTGTCTCAGGAGTGCCAGAACTGGAGCTTAACAAGCCAAAGAAAGTGAGAAAGGGAAACCTAAACTCTCTCATTAGAAGTAGGTGGCCCAGCACTGAACCCAGTCCAAATTCTATGTTTTGGTAGAGAGGAAGCTGAGTACCCCAGCTGATGAGGGCTCAGCATACCATAAATAATCATTAGTAAAGGGACTCTTTTTCTTTCCTGGTTGGAGATAAATTGAGGTACAATGAAAAAGAACGAAGAGGATTTCTTTGTTTAGAGAACTGGTTTCACCTTTTTCTTGAAAAGAGGAAGAGAATTCTTAAGAAGAGATTGAGAGATACTTGAATGCTGGAAATTATGTTACATAAGTGAGAAGTCAAGAATGATAGTGATGGACAGTCAAGGAGACTTTGGCTCTAATGCTTCCCATAGCTTAAGTGATATAAATGATAATTTTATGTTATTGGTTAGCTAGTTAATAAATTATATGGCCAGTAAGTTTTAATTATTATAAAACCTAGAAGATAGCGGTTTTGTTCAATAGAGAGATATAAGTAAGTGTTAAAATAAAAAAAGAGTTTTCTTCGGTTAGACACGATTACAGCAGGGAACCCTGTGCAACAAGGGACCATTCAGACCCCTCCCCCTCCCTTTTTTTGCTGGTACTGTGAGTCATGTTGACTATATAAATCCCGAAGGAGAATGCAATCTATTAGTGGGAAAGGTGTTTTTTGTTTTGTTTTGTTTTGTGTTTTTTGGACCGTCTGGAAATGGAAGCGTTTTCCTGACAGCTAAAGGGCTCACGTATGAATCCATTCTATGTGTAAATGTGTGTGCTTTTAGATTAAAAAGTCTGTCCTACATTTGGTGTCTTCTTACCATGATCATTTGCAAGAGAACTGAAGGCACAATTTGGCACAGTATAACAGGGCATATACTGATCTTTCCAAGATTTCCCCAGGTAGGCGCATGAGTCAAAGAGATTTTGTGAGAGACCCTCATAAATTATTCCTGACTCTGCTGTGTCAGGGATTAGGGCTTAACTAATAAAAGGGCTGTTATAATTTGGCTATGTATGTTATCTCTATTTTTTTTGTTATATACTCCTTAAGGGAAGTAACCATGCTTATGCCATCTTCTCCATATTAGATTACAAGCTTCTTAAGGTTATGAAGCATGTTCATTTCATATTATTCAAGTGTCATTGTAATCATAAACTCTTTGAAGATAGAGAGGGAAGGAGAATAAAGGAGAGAGAGAAAGGGGGAGAGAGAAAGAAAGGGAAAGGGAAAAGGGGGACAGAGAGAGTGGAGGGTAGAGAGCGGGAAAGAGGAGGACAGAGAGAGAAAAGAAGAAGAGAAGGTGGGAGGGAGATAAAGGAGAGAGAGAGAGAGAGAGAGAGAGAGAGAGAGAGAGAGAGCGAGAATTTGTTAAGCACATACCATATGCCAGGCAGGAACCATGCTTCTTTCCATTTTAAATACCCTTAGAACCTAGGAAGAGTTCCTAGTATACAGCAGACTCTTAAATGTCTGTTGAACAAATGAATGACTGAACAAATTAGACAAAGTCCCTTAATCCTGAAGCTAAATTCTCTTTTTAGTACAGTGCAAAGGAGAGCTGTGGGGTTAGGAAACCCAAGTTCAAATCCTAGCTCTAATACTCACTAGTCAATGGAACCCTTGGTAAACCACAACCTCTGAGTTTCAGTTTTTTCATCATTAAAATGGAGACCACAACCCTTGTGTAACCTGCTCCAAAGAGCTCTTGTTAGCCAAGTACTCTATAAAGCTGAAGGTACTATGTAAAGTTGAATTATGCTTCTCAATCTCAGAAACAACTCTTACTGCATCATCCAGGGCTTTGCATAGACTTCACAATCTCTAAGATTCCAATGCTAAGTAAGAGCTACATGTATATGTTTATGTATATGCTTATGTACACATGCATATATCTTCCTTATACATATTTTATATGAATATATTAATCAGAACACATACGCATATGCAGATATATTCATATATACTGTATATTGAAGTAGAACAATTTCTTAGGGTACTGTAATTTCTGGGGAGAATTTATGAATTTTCCTTTGCTTAAGTGATATGGAGCAGCTAGGTGGTACATTGGACAGAGTGCTGGAGTCCAAAAGACTCATCTTTTTGAGTTCAAATCTGGCCTCAGACACTTACTACCTGTGTGACTCTGGGTAAGTCACTTACCTCTGTTTGCCTCAGTTTCCTCAACTGTAAAATGAGCTGGAGAAGGGATCGGCAAACCACTCCAATATCATTGCTGGAAAACCCCAAATGGGATCACAAAGAGTGAGACATGACTGAAATGACTGGACATCAACAAACGTGGCATTGATGAGACCCTCACCTATCTAGGCAGGAGCATCAGGAAGGAGCTTTGACTTTAAAGTCCACAATGTTACACCTGTGCTATTTATTGTTAGCTGAGCTTTACAGATGTGTTGAGGACAGACACCTGCAATGATTCACTCTTGTTTACTGAGCATTCTTAATTAGGTGATATTTTCTTTGAGGCCTGAAGCTATGCGCATCTCTCTTCCTCTCTGCAGAAAGGCTGAATATAGAAGTACTTAATCATCCCAAGTCTTGTTTGAGGGCTGTTGTTTTTTCCCCCAGGATCACCATGTCAAAGCTGCCTCAGATTAGTGCAGAAATGAATCAATAGCAAAAAACTGAAATATATTTTTCTCCTGCTCTTTTATTGCTATCAGCTAATTCTACAACCTGCAATGGCCCACATATTATTTGGAAGCAAATAAACCACATAGCATAATGAGAAATCAATCAGCACTTCCCACTACAACATTCAATTTCTTTATATATTCTCATATGTATATATACACACACACGCACATACATATACACACACATATATGAGAAATGTCAGGAGCAGAACAGAGGTCTGTACACATTTGTGTATGTGTGTGTGTGTATATATATATATGATATATATATATATATGATATATATATATGATATATATATATATATATATATATATATCTTAAGCTGTGAGGAAGAAGGGATGAACTGAAAAGTTAAGCTACACAAGGAAGAAAGGAAGGAAACAAGCATTTATTAAGCACCAACTACATGTCAAACACTGTGTTAAAACTGAAGATATAAGTATGAGCAAAAAGATGATTTCTTCTTTTACATGTTAATTGTAGAATACAACCCACAAAAGAGATTTGATAAGTGGGAGTATGGTGTGGGGAACAGATGTCCCCAGTGTGGAGCCATGGTTTTCAAGTTCAGAGGGCAGGAACTGAGCTGGGAGGTTTATGAGGGCCAGCTTGGGTCCCTTTACAAATGAGAGACCCTAGGAAGAATTCACCAATGGGAGGAGAGCAAGGCTCTATAGAGCGTTATTTCAAGTTGAGAAAGCCATAGGGATGGTCAGATGTTCCAGGGTGAGGGGGATCCAGGCACAGATCTACAGTGAGATAGTGACACAGCATTGTTTTGAAGAATGATCCCATATTCCCTAGGCAGCCTATATCCATTGATTGGTAATATTTATTGAAGTTTGTTTTTTATATTTATGATCTGCTGTGTGGTGTACCTTTGATTATATGGTAATTGAATACCACTGTAAATATACTGAGTATGGTATGATGGTCCCATATATCTACAAATACTCTGAAGAATTATTATTGATGAAGTGTTGATTATGCTGTTGGAATGTTTAACTAGAAAGTTTGCTAACTGTTCACTGTCTTGGCTGAGTGTTTTTGACCAAGGCTAAAACTAGAGCCTAAGTCTTATCAATGTTCAGCCATTTAGAAGTTCATAGACTTTTAGGGACATTAAAGAGTCATTACCCATTATGTTTCAGAGAAAAGATCAGTGTGCCAGACACACTCTGCTGTCCTTCCCTCCCTCTTTTGGGAGCATTTCTTCACAAAGTCAGAAAATGATCACTTTCCTTTCTAAATGGGGGTGCGGTGAGGAGGTGTCACATTAATAACTCAGCCCCAGGTCTTATAGTCTCAGTCCTTCTTGAAAAGAATAGGAAGACGTTAGCATTCTGTGCTAATGTCACTATTGGTTACACAAAAACATGCCATGAAGTGAAATAATGTTATCAGGGTAATTTTGCCTACAGTAACAATACTATATGTATTAATAATGTAACCGGAAACAAAAGGGCAATCCTACAAGATATGTCCGCATTGTAACAAAATGAATGGAAAAGGGGAAAGATGTTAACACAGCACTGGAGTTAAAAATCTCATCCTCACAAATGTGTAAGGTCAGGAGTTCTATTATTAATCTCCATTTGATAGGTGAGGGAAAGTGAGGCCCTGCCTAAAATTATGTAGTTATTAATCTTAGTAACAGATGAAAACTAACTAGGTCTTTCGATTTCAAGTTCAGGGTTCAAGAGCTTTATTGTGAGTTTGTGTTGTTTGTCCTTCATTCTTTAAGAGGACCATGACATCATGGAGGTGATGCCATGACATGTGAGTAAAGTGGACTTAAGTGAGGCAGAGCTGTGCAAAGTCACCAGCCTCACTTTCTCCTCTGGAGCCATCTGGGTCCAGTGGCCAGATACAGATCAGGACAACTGGAGATGACTCAGGATGCAGTGGGGAACCTTGGTCTTTTCAAGCTAAGGTTCTTAACAGAACTCTCAGTGTGACTGAGACAACGCCCATTAATAAACACAAACACAAGCTTATTTTATTAACCCTGGATCACAAAACAAAAATCAGATGCTAATCACTCTTATCTTTTACCAGTCTATGGCAGATGTGGCTGGCTTCATACCACTTTTTTTTACTCTTAGTCTGCTACAGGCCCACTGAGTAATTGCTCCTCATGGCACTCATAAACTAGATTTGGCCGCTAATATGCTCTCTTTTAGCTCAAAGATGATGAGCATCCTATTTAATAAGGGATGGCACATATCCTTATTTTAGAGAACAAACCAGCTATTCCCAATGATGCTATTCTGCTCCCTCAGCTGTCTGAAGCACAGATGTGCTGAATTATAGGACAGTGTAACAACAGGGCAGCAAACCCTAGGTATAAGTAAAGAGATGCTGGGTTAATTTCATTAAGCCCTTTGTAGAATTATCTCATGTCCATTATCAGAAGCTTTGGCTAATTCATTTAGAGAAGATTTATGTTTAGCATGAAGAAATGGGGGCTCTACGCTGTCACTGCTTAACTTGAGAAAGGAACCAAAATTAGATTAAGTTCTCATTTTCCCAAGTCAGAGAAAACTGTGCCTGTATCAGATGAAACAAATGGTGGGGAAGTAAATCTGCAGGAATGGCTCACGCATTCTTCTACAACATCTTCCTTCATTTCCTTCCTAGGCACACGGAGATTTTTTTTTCTGTCTCTGCCATGACAGCTCCCACACAAGCATCAACTCTGCCAAGAATGTTTCATTATACAGTAGCACACCTTGATACACGTCTTATGCCTATCTCACCACAGCCTAGAAAACAGTTACCTTAGAATCCCATTGCATCCTTATACCCAGTTTAAAGGATCTCTGTGGATGGCATGGCTTCACTCACTATAAAGTGATGATCTTACAGGATCTCATTCTATCTGACGATAGCACAAGTCTGGTTCCTTCTTCATCCATCTCCTACATGGTGTATGACCTGGTCTCCCAACTACTAATACCTCCCCTCTGAAATTACCTTATATTTACTTTGGAGATGTTTTGCATATATTTATTTGTGTTCATGTTGTTTTTCCCAACAGACATTATTTCATTTTTTGTCTTTGTAACCTTGCCACCTAGCATGGCTTCTGTTACACAGTAGGAGCATAACAAATGCTTGCTGATTGACCGACTTTTTTGTCTCAAGACACAATGTAATACAATGGATAGAGTAGTACCCTGCATCCATTCAAAGCCAATCTTGTCAGTTAGGCAGAGAGGGTCTCTGTCCAGGGTAAGAGAATCAATCCCTTAGACCTCAACATACGCTATGATCTGGGGAATAAAAGAAACAGGAACCCCAGGAAAACGGCAGCATAATGGTCATCCAGTCACTTGATCTTCGTGGAGCAGTGTCAAAAATTCCAGATCAGTTGTATGTAGCAGTCAGTCCATACGCATGTATTAGGTGCCTAGTATGTGCCATGCACTGTGGTAAGCACTAGAGATACAAAAATTTGGGGGGAAGATAATAAACAAAAAGGAAGGAAGAAAGGAAGGAAGGGAGGGAGGGAGGGACAGAGGAAGGAAGGAAGAAAAAAGGAAGAAAGAAAGAAAAAAGAAAAGGAAGAGAGAAAGAACAAACAAACTTTATACAGGATAAATAGGAAATAAGAGAAAGAAGGCCTAGAATTAGGAGGATTTGGTAAAGTCTTCCTGTAGAAGGTTGGATTTTAGTTGGGAGCAGAGGTACGGGTTGGCTTCTCAGTGGCCTGATGGTACAGTGTTAGGCTCTGAGGTGTAGGTAGGCGCTACCTGCACATATATTCAAAGGGACTATGATGCTGGATCTAGGTCAGGGATGCAGGGGCTTTAAAAAGGGACAACACTAAAAGGTTCTTTTAGAAAAGTATGGGATCAGACTTTTCCAACTTGTGACAGATAGGCAGGTCTTTCTTAGCATTGAAAGTTGGGCAGCCTGGTTTATTAAGATCCAGTGGATGCCCAAAGACTGCCCCAGGGAAAGGTGAGCATTGAGGAGTATCATAGAAGGGTGTCCAAATAAAACCTAGTTAATAATAAAAGTTAGATAAAGAGACAAAATAGGAAAAGTTTATTCTTTTATATTTGAAAATGCGTTATAAGTAGCTCAAGAAAAGAATGTCTGTGCTAAGGGTAGTTTTAGAGAAAGTAAAGGCTGACTTGGACAAACACATATAACAACCATCACTTTGTTGCAAAGTATCACAGATTGAAACTCAAGCCCCGCATCAGAGGCTCTCCTCAGAGAGTTCTCCTTTCAGGTTCCCTCTGAAATGGAGGAGCTGAGATGAAGTGTCTCACCTCTTGATAGACTCCATCTATTAACCTGACACCTTGGAGAGAGAGACTTTTTCTCCTTGAAATATAAATCAATTTATACTAATTCTATAAAAAGTTAATGGACAGGCAAATTCAGAAAGTAAGGTGCTTGGGTAAAATCTACTAAAGCTGGGGGTCATCCTAACTTAATAGGAATAATTCTAATTAAAGCAAATACTTAGCTTTAGAAAATGTCATGTGAAATAATACAAGCAGACTCCCACTGCCCATCACTGGAAGAGAAAGTGAAGGGAAAACAGACGGGCAAATTAGGTCTTGAAAACTCCTGAAGAACAATGCCGTTATCTATGAGATCAATACCAACAATTTCTTATCATCCATGATAACATGACAGGGGTCATATGGCAGGTAACAGCAGCCTGGGCGTAATAGCATGGATCACTGAAATGCAAAGCTTCACTTCTCATTCTAATCTTCCTATCAGATCTTTTAGCAGACTTGGTAGGAAGAGAAATAAGCCTTTATGTAGACCCTACTGGGTACCAGACATTGTGCTAAGTGTTGTTTTTGAAAATATCTCCTTTGATTCTCACCACAACCCTAGGAGATAGGTACTATTATGCTCTCCATTTTACAACTGAGGAAACTGAGTTAGGCAGAGATCAAGTACCTTGCCCATGTCACACAACTAGCAAGCGTTTGAGGCTGGATTTGAATTCAGGTCTTCCTGACTCTAAGCTCAGTGCCTTATCCACTGTGCTGCTGCTGATTAATGTATATGTAGTAAAAATCATACAAATACGAAATCTGATTTGAGTTTCATCATCTTTTTCCTTTTCTACTTAGCTCCTGCTTGAAGTTCTGAGGGACGGTGATATGGTTAATAATTCAAGTCAGCAAGAGAATTGAGGAGCCTAGTAAGTGCATGTAAATTAGATAACCACCCCTGAAGATCAGTCACTGGATGAATGACAACATAATGATATAATCTTAAAGTCAAGTGCCAGTGATTTTTGAAAGATCTCGAGAAAGATCATGAGAAAGGTGTCACAGGACTAAAGAAGGGCAAATGCCATGATATTCCAAAAAAGAAAAAGGTAAAGAGAATAAAATCTTCAAACCAATAAGACTGAATAACTGAATTAATTTTTTTTTGCAAAAGTCTAGAACATATTAAAGGGATGGTCAAGGAGCATCTTGAAAAGGAAGTAGCAATCACAAAGAACCAATTGGATTGTATCAAAAATAAATCCTAATAGATTAATTTCATTTTCTTTTTTGACAGAATTGATAGAATGGTTGATCAGAGGAATGTTATAGATATTTAATTAGATCATTTAGCAAAGCATTTGAAAAAGTCATGTTATTCTTAGAGACAAGATGCTAAAAGGAAGGAAATAAGCATTTACTGAGTGACTACTATGTGCTACTTTACACATTTTCTATGGAGAGATGTAGGATAGATGATAGTACAATTAGATGGATTTCTAACTGATTGAATGACCAGACCCAAAGAATAGTCATTAATAATGATATTGTGTCGTCTTAAAGGGCCCTTAGAGTTTAGAGGGAATCTGTGCTTGGCTTTGTGCAGTTTAACAGTTTTATCACTGATAAATAGATGGGTGGTGTGCGTATCACATTCGCAGATGATACAAATCAAGAAAGAATAGCTCACATGCTGGGTGATGGAATCAGGATACAAAAAGATGTTGACAGGCTAGAATGCTGGACCAACGGGATAAGATGAAATGTGATAATTACCACTATAAAGTCTTTGGGGCTCAGAAAACCACCTTACAAGCACAAAATGGGGCAAGTATGGGTAGACAATGTCATGTGAAAAAATCTGGGGTTTTAGTGAATTCTAATATTGGCATCTCTGGCTTAAAGAAGGGTGAATATTGTCCTTTATCTCACAAAGAAGGGCAAAGAAGAGAAGAGATAAGTGGAAAGAGTACTGGAAATGGAATTCTAGTCCTGCCTCTTACATTTACTGACTGTGTGACCAAACCCCTCTGAATCTCAGTTTCCTCATCTGTAAAATGCAAACAACAATGCCTGAAATATCTACCTCATCGTGTAGTTCTGAGAATTAAATGGGATCATGTCTATGAAACTGCCTTAGAAATCTTAAAACATTATTTAAATTTCAGGTATTATTAAATGAGTCAGCACAGCACAACATGGCAGTCAAAAGGCTAGCAAGATCTTAGGCTGCATTAAAGGAGATAAAGTTTCTAGAACCAAGGATGAGGTCAATCCTCTTGTGCTCCAGGGTCCAGACAGAACACATATGGGGCAACGTGTTCAGTTTGGGGCATCATATTTTAAGAAGAGCAGTGATAAATTAGAGTTCAGAAGAAGGCCATCTGGAGAGTGAAGTCAAGATTTAGAAGAGACAGAAGAGCCATTTTCAAATATTTAAAGGGCTGTCCACTAAAAGACGGATTCCACTTGTTCTGCTTGGCCCCCGGGGGGGGGGAAGGCATAAATTGGCATTATAGACAGAAGTAATAATCCCTGTGTGACCTTAGGCAAGTCACTTAAGTCTCTGGGCCTCGGTTTCCTTATCTGTAAAATGAGGGGGTTGGAGTGGATGTCTTCTAAGGTGCCTTCAAGCTCTATTTTGTATTTATGATTGTAAAGGTCAGGGAAGTTGGAGCTCTTAAGAAAGGTAAATAAGAGATCACTGGTGAGTCTGTAGGGAACAATTTCAAGAGCATGACCATTTAGTATTGCTTTCTTTTAGCATGTCTTCTGTTTTTGAAAATGGGAATCAGTGGAGGAGTTCGTTACTTGGTTGAATTTACTCTAATGGAAGTAAATAAATATTATAATGGCTAGCATTTACATAGCATTGGAAGGTTCCCAAAGTACTTTACAAATATCCCATCTGATTCTCACAACCACCTTGGAAGGTTGGTGCTGTCATTATTCCCATTTTACAGATGAGGGCATTGAGGAAAATCAAAGTTAAGTGATTCTCCCAGGGTCACATCGCCAGTAAGTGGCTGAGGCAGTATTTGATTCCAAGTCTTCCTGACTCTAGGGTTCGTACTCTACTGACGGTGCCTCTCAGGTGCTGGTTGCTAATGCATGTTCAGTAAAAATCACACAAATTGGAAAGATAGCCGATCTGAATTAGAAGTCAGAAAGTTAGAAGTAAGAAATACACAGGATTCTTAAATGTATTATGTTTTAATGGGCTCAAGTGCACAGAAACCATTGCCTATAAGAGGTTCTTACTTAGCAAAGAGATAAAAAAAGATGAAATGAACATGAATATATTAGATACTAGCCTAAACACTGTTCATTCAAAATTTTGCTTGGAAATGGTTTTCATAATGCAAAAGTTAAATAGTATCTAAATCATAACAACCATGCAGAGAAGCAGATTTGAGCTTCCTTGAAAGAAAAAGAAAAACTAACTGATGTTTGGAGTCATTCCAAAGTGTTACAGGATTTTTCAGGAGGTATTGGCTTTCTCCTTACTTGAAAAAAGTGGATGACCATTTGTTGGGTAGCCAACACTCTTAACTAGGTGTAGGCTGGAATACTTCCAACACTGAGAGTCTGAGATTCTATGACTTATAAAACATGTATATAGAACTGAAAAAGACAAGGATGGATATATATATGTGTGTGTGTGTGTGTGTGTGTATATATATATATATATATATATATATAATATATGTATACACACACATACACGCACACACATGCATATATACATATATAAACACATATACACATATAAGTCATATACCACATGTATGTGTATATACACATACACACACACAAGCTATGTACCTGGTACCATACGTCTATTTGCACATAGCCAGCAAACTGTTGCCCATAAGAATTTGTTATATATGACTTGAAATAAACAAAATTTTAAAAAGATGTCAACAATCCAATTTTCTACTGGATTTTGAGTGTATTTTGAGTTTGGGCATTCTTTCCAATCACAGCCCATTCACACTTTTTCATCCTGTGTGATTTAATTCATGTCCTCTCATCAGAAAGTCAATAAGATTAATTCCCATTTAAATAAAACAAAAAGCCACATAGGCAAAAAGTGGGAGAGCCTGAATTCAAACCTAGGACTTCTGACTTCAAAACCATCTGCTGGTGACCAACCTCTCCTTGACCCGCTTTCCTTCCTTGGTTTTAATGGTACAGCAGTGGGTCTCTGACCCACTCTGCTCCCTCTCAGATTCTTTATTGGTTTCACTTCCTTTTCCTGACTGTTATGTATGGGTGTCCCCTAAAGCTATCTCAGAATGCTCTTTTTTTATTTTTTATTTTTAGCAACATTGGTCCCTTTATCTCTCTGATAATAGTAAAAAGTGACCTCTATTTCCTTTGTGTCCTACTGGAATCCAACACAGTGACTCTACGAAATGGCAAGGCTATTAACAAAGGCCTGTTCACTCAATGAACAAATGCATGAGGCCTTGGTTCAGGCTATGTTTTGTTGTTCAGTCATTTTCAGTTGTATGCAACTCTCTGTGAGCCCATTGGGGGTTTCTTGGCAATGATACTGGAGTGGTGTGCCATTTCCTTCTCTCTGTCATTTTATGGGAGGAAACTGAGGCAAAAAGGGTTAAGTGATTTGCCCAGGTCACACAGTTAATAAGTGTCTGAGGCCAGATTTGAACACAGGAAGATAAGTCTTCCTGACTCCAGGCATAGCATTCTGTTTGCCAGATCACCTAGCTGCTTGAAAATTGTGTTGGTTTTCCACTTCATCTGCCCCTCCCATTGTCAACAATTCAGCAGACAGAGTCTCCCCGTGTTTCAAAGAGCTGACCTGCTCTTCATGCTGACACTTGAGCCTTGTTAGCTGCATCCGGTGCTCCTCCTGCAAGCGTTTCACTTCTCCCACATAGTGCTGCTGCAGCCTTTCCTCCAGGTCCTGGAGTTCAGCCTGCTGCTGCCAACGGAGTCTCTTCACCTCGTCCTCAAACCTTCTCTCCAGATCCTCTTTCTCTTTTTGTAATTTCTCACATTTTGCTGTATTGAAGGCTGTGGGAAAAGGACAATGGCATTTTTAAAAAATGAGAATAGAAAACTGTGAAATAATTTTATTCCAGCTACATTTGCAGGATAAGGGAGACCATCATCATAAATATAAAATAAGATTTAACTAGTTAGGTAAAGATGCCCAAAGAGGAAGAAGGTTCTCCTCAACCCCTCCTCACTAAAAAAGCCAAATGAAAAATGTTTCTCAGAAATGAATTTATGATTTCTATCCAGGCAACCAGGAATAAGACAAATGAAGGAATCAATCGACAAACATTTATGATGTGCCTACCATGTGCTGTGCAACTATGCCAGGAACCAGTGCTACTAAGATAAAAATGCTAGTTCTGCCCTCAAGAAGTCAACATTTTATTGACATTTTCTTCCTCGCAACCAGTTTTTCTCCCTATATTTTTCCTGGGGGATGTAGGACATTGGTGGAGGTCCATTCCCTAATTCATGCCAAGTAAGTTGTTTTTTTTAATGAGCTGGACCATAGAATATAGTAATTATTAATACCTTCTGTACTTCTCCCATCTTCTCTCCCACCTCTAGCTTGCTATGTTTTTGTTTCTTACTTTCTTGAAGTCTGGGGAAAGAATTAAACCATTTCATCTTAAAGGCTTCTTATTTTAAGACTTGTTAGGTGACTAGAGGAAAATGAAAACAAGAACACAAACAAGGAACTTTACTTTGCATTCTGATTGTCACTATTTTTGATGAGACCCAGGATTCATCAGTGTAGGCAACTCCTACTGAGCAAAACAGCCTCTGTCAGTGTAGACTGGCAGCCCCTCTGCACCTTCCAGTTCTAGCTGTCTGGGGGTACTGAGAGGTAAAGTGATGACACAGCCTGTACATGGAAAGGGCAGAACTTGGGCCCAGGTCTTCCTAACAGTGAAGCCTACTCTCAGACCACCATGCCACGCTGCCTCTTACCACAGCTCACATTTATATGGTCTTTATGATTTGCAACTGCCTTCCCCATCACAGCATTGTTGTTTAAACCAGAAGTGTCAAACATGTAGCCCCAAGGCTGCATGTGGCCCACAACACTCCTGAATGTAACAAACCAGATTAAAAGGTAATTGGGAAATATTTCACAAAGTAAAGAAAATAATATAACAGTGATAATATTACTACATGTTTTTTTCTAAGTCAATATGACTTAGTCAATGACTTAGACAATATGTTATAGTGGCCCCCATTTCTATTTGAGGTTGGTACCCCTGGTTTATACCACCAGGATTTTGGAGCGTTAACTACATAAAGCATAGACCTACATCTGTGAATCCCTCTGTGTGGTTATTTGGATACTTCAAGGATGTGTAGTTTAGTTTCATCAATGAGCGTAGCACTGATGTCAGAAGGCCAGCCCTACATGCCTCAGCAGATGTGGACTTCATGAGTCATTGTGGCCAACAAGAATCAATGCCTGCTGGTCTGCTCTCTGGCAATAAGCCTAGGCTGGCCCTCAGATGGCATACAGTCAGTTTATCCTTGGGCCTCTCTAGTTTGCTAGGGCAGCGTTCTATTTCCACAGTCTTTCAGGATAACCTTCTGTGGCACCTACTTCTACAGTATATTCAGCAAATTGAATAAGAACTTATTAAACAATAAGGCACTATTGCACTATGTGCAAGGCACTGTTCTAAGTACTAGGGATACAAAGATTAAAATGAAACTATCCATCCCTGCCCTCACAAGATCACATGTTTTGAGAGTTGGAAGCCACCTCAGAGTCCTTCCAGTCCAGCATAAAAGGGATGTCTATTAATATATACCTGACTGTTTTCATCTATCTCTTGTTAGATCTCTGATGAGGGAGAACCCAATCCCTATCCAAGAAAACCTGTTTCACTTTTGGAAATCTCTAATGGTTAGAAATTTTTCTCATGCTGTCAAGCCTAAATCTTCCTCTTTGTACCTTCTACTCACTGTTTTTGCCTTCTGGGGTCAAACAAAATAGGAGAGAGAACTCCCTCAGTGATCCTACATTCTACTAGGAAAAGGCAATGGAATAAGATTTTAATGGAGGATACATCTTTCTATCTATATTACATTAGATCTATAGCCCATCTTTAATGGCTAAATATTTTCATGTGGCCTATGAGGCTAGAAGAACAGCATGGAAATCTAAGCCATGATATGCCAATACCTGGACCATGACTGTAAGGTATATGTACAGGGAAATTCCACTGGGAAGGTGGATAGCCCATCATGACACCCTAAGTACGCGTCCCTTTTGAGAGGAGTCCAAGAGATCAGAGGAGTTTCCCAAGGCTGGATGCCTTTATGAGTCTTTGGATTAGATATACCAGAATACTGGGAGAGGGAAGGGTTCCCTTTCTGGCTAGCATCGAATTTTGTTTCCCATCTAAGGAGAGTCTAAACTATAAAGCACTGCTATAAAACTGAGGGCCAGAGGGACTTGGGGAAGGCGTGAGATTCACTAGAGAAGGAAGTGAATAGCAATCATTGTTTGTGGGACACTGTGATTCTTCCCCCACATTTTTAATTACTGTTACACATTAAAAGAAGTCATGATGATCTCTCATTTTAAATGAGTTTGTGATAGGGTCACAATCTATCGGACTGTACAAGATATCAGGCAATGAAGTCATCATGGGGACAAAGGCTAGGTTCAGAGAAGGGATTCCTGTAAAGAAGTCCCAGAAGAAATAAATATTCTCTTGCCTCCAGTAAACTTTAAAAAATTCATCTACTGGGACACTTGTACAGAGATTAATGAACATTAATTTAAGAGCATCAGGCAACAGGATTCTTATTTCTTTTTTATTCAGGTGAAAAATGCTTAGTGCTATTCCAGGGAGATGTAAATTCTGGCAAAATAAACCATTTCTATAAGTAGCAGGGAACTCTATGGGTTACAGTAGATTCTGAGTAGATAAGAGTATGGAACTTTTGCCACACACACATAAACACACAATATCTGCTGGAAAAGCAAGAGTAGAATCAGGGTCCAAGTAAGGGTTCTCATCAAATATCAGACCCGGAAGGAACCTTAGAGGTCACCTAATCCAACCCTTTTATCAGAGTGGATAGCCAGAGAAGTTGATATCACATTGCCAGCTAGTTTGAAATAGTAAATGTGAGCCAATACCAAATACTGTATATACACTGAAAAATGATATCAAAAGATATGCCTACTAAAGCTATCTATAATATATATATACACATATTTGTATATATATGAAAAAATGCTCTAAATCACTACTGATTAGAGAAATGCAAATTAAAATAACACTGAGATATCACAGATTGGATAACATGACAAAACAGGAAAATGATAAATGTTGGAGAAGATGTGGGAAAATTGGAACACTGATGCATTGTTGATGGAGCTGTGAACTGATTCAACCATCCTGGAGAGCAATTTGGAACCATTCCCAAAGGGCTGTCAAACTGTGGATACCCTTTAACACTGGAAGTACCACTTCTTGATCTGTATCCCAAAGAGATTATAAAAATGGGAAAAGGACCCATGTGTACAAAAATATTTATAGCAGTTTTTTTTGTAGTAGTCAAAAATTGGAAGCTGAGGGGATGTTCATTAGTGGGGAATACCTGAATAAGTTGTGGTATATGAATGTAATGGAATACTATCGTTCCATAAGAAATGATGAGCAGGAAGACTTCAGAAAACCTTGGAAAGACTTTCAAGAACTGATGCTAAGTGAAGTGAGTAGAACCAGGAGAACACTGTATACAGTAACAGCCACATTGTATGATGACTGACTTTGATGGACTTAACTCTTCTCAGCAATACAATGATGTAGATGGTTCCAAAAGACTCATGATGAAAAATGCTATCCACATACAGAGAAAGAACTATGGAGTCTGAGTGCAGATCAAAGAATATTGTTTTCATTTTTTTTTGTTTCTTCCTTCTTTCTGATATTTCCCTTTGGTTCTAATTTTCCTTTACAACATGACTAATGTGGAAATGTGTTTAATATGATTGTAACATACAAACCCTATATCAGACTGCACACCCTGTTGGAGAGGAGGGAGTGGAGGAAGAAGGAGAAAACTTAGAACTCAAAGTCTTGTAGAAGGGAATGCTGAAAATTAAAAACAAATTTTAAAAATTAAATGCCTCGTACAGTACCTCATAGAGAGGAGGTGATTAGTAAATGTTTGTTAAATGAATCCATGAAAATCACTGAACTCTCATCATACCTGTTCATCAATTACCCTCACTTGGCAGGGTAGGTAGAGTCAGTAGTTAGCTGATAGGTGGTGGAGTAGGTAGGATGCTGTGCCTGGAGTTAGGAGGCCTGATTTCAAATCTGACCTCAGAAACTTACAAGCTATAAGACCTGGTCAAGTCACTTAACCTTTGTATACCTCAGTTTCCTCAACTGTAAAATGGGTATGCTAATAGACTATTTCCCAGAGTTGTTGCGCAGTTCAAAGGAAATAATATTTATAAAGTGCTAAGTACAGTGCTAAGTCACATGTGTATTCAGATATTTCGGTTGTGTCCAACTCTTTGTGACCCTGTTCTGAGGTTTTATCAGCAAAGATACTGGGGTGGTTTGTCATTTTCTTCTCCAGTTCATTTTAGAGAGGAGAAACTGAGGCAAACAGGACTAAGTGACTTGCCCAGAGTCAGAGCTACTTACTGTCTGAGGCTGCGTTTGAACTCAGGAAGATGAGTCTTCCTTGCTGCAGGCCCAGCACTTTATGGACCATGCCACCTAGCTGTCCTGTCTGGTCCTACTTCCCCTTTTCTAACTTTTTCATAGACAATCCCTATGTTTTATCCAAATTGTTCCAGATTTCAGGTCCAGTGCTCTAACCATTGTACCACCTAGCTTTAACTGTCTGGTACATAGTAGGTTTCTAATATATGCTTGTCTATCCCCCACTCCACCCCCTCATCCCTCAGTTGTAAAGCACTTATAAAAATGTGTATAACAACTGTCTTCCACTAATATTCTCCTCCAATGCCTCCCTGGGGCTTGGAATTGTCCCCATAGCACAAAATCCATAGCAGATCCTTTCAAATTGGAAAAGAACTGAGTACTAGTCTGGGAATGAATCTGAGACTTGGCTTCTCTAGGTCTGTTCAGAGAATTATTGCTAGAAGCTGGCCAACAGAGGCTGACTTTTTTTTTTAAACCACAGATTCTCATAAAACTGTCTGCTAAAGTATGACAAGGTTGTAATCTGTGCCAGTGGAGGGAATGTCTGCCTGGATGAAGTCATAGATCATCTGAGGTGAAAGAGGTGAATGACTATGTGTAACATTAAACAACCCAGCT
The DNA here is from genome assembly GCA_028658325.1 of Potorous gilbertii. NCBI lineage: Eukaryota > Metazoa > Chordata > Mammalia > Diprotodontia > Potoroidae > Potorous > Potorous gilbertii. The sequence continues at coordinate 162,170,919 of CM053771.1, read as the reverse complement.
GGGCAAAGCTCTCAATACAGTGGGACTGTTTACATGGCAAGCATCATCTCAACACAGAACATAAGTCAGTGAACAGGAGAAAATCAAGTCAGTCCTGTTGGTTTCTGGGTTGTATATGATCACAGTTCTTTAATGGGATTTCAAAGAAGTAGCAAGTAATATAGTGGCTATAGTGGTCAGCTGGAAGAAAGCTGTGGTAGAAGGGAAAGATGGCTGGATTTGAAGTTAGATAATCTACTGTAGGTCGGTGGGCGAGCCACTTTAAGCTCAGTGGACCTCAGCTTCCTAATAGGTAAAATGAGGAGACTGGACCAGGAGTTAGCAACTGACCCAAAGGTTCAGTCAGGCCCATGGCTAAGAATAATTTTTATGTCTTTAGATGCTATTTATTTAAAGATGTAAAAGAAATAGGTCTTTACAAAAATAGGCCCATGCACCAATCTTTAAGGTCCTCTGAAGATTCAGAATCTGCCTGCACTACACACCTACTAAGAATCCAAGCTATGTCTCATTTTCCCTATATGGAAAAAAATAGGGAATAGTAATACCTTGATTTCTTATTCCATAAATATACTACTAAAAGTTATAAAATAAATTTTCTCTGTGATTTGAAGTAAGGCTACATAATATAGCCAACATTTATTTGGCACTTAATGAGTATTATTTAATTTGATTCTTACAACAACCTTGCAAGGTAGGTATCACAGGTGTTATCCCCAATTTATGGTCAGAGTGGTGAGGTAAATTAGCATAATAGAGCTAGTTTCAGAGACCATTTAGCCTAATAAGTTCATTTTACAAATGAGGAAACTGACATGTAAGCAAATTACTGAAGCTCACATGGGAGTAAGCGACAGAGGTGGGATCTGAACCTTTGTCTTCTGATTCTTGAACTGGAAGAGACCTTAAAGGTTTTTGGGTTCCACCCCACCTTGTTTATTAGTAAGGATAGCATCAAGCATTTATATGGTATTTTAAGGTTTGCAAAGTTCTTTATAAATATTATCTCATTTTAACCTAACAACCCTACACTATTATTATACCCATTTTACAGATGGGGAAATCGAGGCTTAGGGAAATAAAGTGACTTGTCTAAGATACACAGTTAGTATCTGAGGCCACATTTGAACTCAAGCCTTTCTGATTCTAAGTCTAACATGCTATTTACTGTGCCACCTGGAAACTAAAAGGTTAAATGAATGACTTATTTGCCCATGGACATGAGCTAGTAAATACTGTTATGGAGTTATTAGGGATAGGTTAAATGCCAGGACTTCAAAAGATAGTATTATCACAGTAAACAGTCTCAAGCTTATTGTATTTTACCATCACATTTGTTCCAAGGAAATTTTCCTCTTTAATTCACAACACATCTGACAAAGTTTACCCTCTATTGATAGATAAATTCTTCATATGGGTATGAAGAGAAACCTGAAGTGTAGGCTGCTGAAGGATATCACTGACTCATTCATTTGGACAAGTATCTTCCCATTTTATTGACTGTTCTAATCTCCTGCAGCACACTATCAATGTGCCCTACTCTCCTTTATGAAAGCAATCAAGTCTTGTGGCAACCTTTAGTTATTAAATCTCTGCAAAAAACCAGCCTAGAATGAGAGATTTCTTACAAAAATTGTTGGTCTGGAAAAGATGTGTGGAACATAATCAAGAGTCTATAATAACTAAATCCTTAAGCAGTATAGTCTATCTCCTCCCATCCCAACTGCCTCCCCCTCCCTGCCCACCCTCTTCCATCCCTTTCTAGTCCCAGCTTGTGGAAGTGAATGTTGAGAACTGAAAATAAATAAATTATATATTAAAAAAACAAATCCTTTCAAACCTCACAGAACAGATCCTTTTATTAAGGGGATTTGTCCTGTGAGGTTTGAATTCAGTCAGAGAGCTATACTTGAGGACCTAGGGGGTTACTACATGTAGCCTCAAGGCTGCAGGTTTCCCACCCATGCACTATACCACGCTGCCCATTAAATGACCATCCATTATTAATAATGCAGTTCTTTTGTCTGCCTTTGTCACATCCTTGGGAATTTCTGGAATGTTTCTTTCCTCATTGTCAGTGTGTCTGCCTTTACAAGGTATACTCCCACTCCCTGCTTCTAATCTACAGTGGAAATTAGATAATCAAGTTCATTAGAATTCTGTGTTTTGAGGACCTGAGGAATAAAGTACCAGATTTTTAGGTCTGAAGCTTTGTGACCACTATTTAGAGAGCTAAGAATCCTTTATCCATAAACAGGTGTGTGTTGGAATCAACATTCACTTCCACAAGAATTTGAATTCAAAATTTTCTCCCCATCTCTCTCCACTCCCCACCCCAGGGCAGCATGCACTGCATCCACCCCTTCCTCCAGTCTGTCCTCCCTATTCTATTACCCACCCTTCTTCCATCCCCCTTCCCCTCTATTTTCCTGTAGGACAAAATAGATTTCTATACTCCATTCCCCGTATAGCTTAAGTTCCAGTCACATGCTAAAACAATTTTTAACATTCATTTTTAAAGCTTTGAGTTTCATAGTCTCTCCCTCCTTATCCACCTTCATTGAAAAAACAAGCAATTCAATATAGATCATACATGTAATAATACAAAGCACTTTCATAATAGTTATATTGTAAAAGACTAACCACATTTCCCTCTGTCCTATCCTGCCCTTCATCTTCTCTCCCTTGACCTGTCCTCCCACAATAGTGTTTGTTTCTGATTATCCTTTTTCCCAATTTGCTGTCCCTTCTGTTATTTTTCCTCTCCTATCCCTTCCCCTTTGGCTTTCTGCAGGGTAAAATAGATTTCCATATCCAATGGAGTGTGTGTTATTCCCTGCGTAAGCCAAATCCCATGAGAGTAACACTCAATTATTTCCTTTCATCTCCCCCTTCTTCCCCTTCATTGTAAAAGCACTTTCTTCCCTCTTGTATGTGAGATGATTTGCTGCATTCTACCACGCCCTTTCTCTAACTCCTAGTACATTCCATTCAACAGCAAATTTTATTTTTTTAGGTATTCTCCCTTCATATTCAGTTCACCCTGTGCCCTCTATGTATGTGTGTATGTGTGTGTGTGTGGCTATCTATATGTGTTGGTATATATATATATGTGTGCATGTATATACATGTTTGTATGTGTGTATGTGTGTGTGTGGCTATATGTGTTGGTATGTATATATGTGTGCATGTATATACATGTTTGTATGTGTGTATGTGTGTTGTATGTGTCTATATATAATATATACACCTACATATATATAATATACACACAAATAGATAGCCACACACACACACACACACACACACACACACATTTATATTCCCTCTAACTACTCTAATACTGAAAAAGATCTCATGAGTTACAAATAACATCTTTCCATGTAGGAATGTAAACAGTTCAACTTTGGTAAGTCCCTTATGACTTCTCTTTGCTGTTTACTTTTTCATGTTTCTCTTGATTCTTGTATTTAAAAGTCAAATTTTCTCTTCAGTTCTGGTCTTTTCAACAAGAATGCTTGGAAGTCCTCTATTTCATTGAAATTCCATTTTTTCCCCTGAAGTATCATACTCAGTTTTGCTGGGTAGGTGATTCTTGGATTTAATCCTATCTCCTTTGACCTCTGAAATATCATATTCCAAACCCTTCAATCCGTTAGTGTAGAAGCTGCTAGATATTGTGTTATCCTGATTGTATTTCTACAATACTTGAATTTTTTTCTTTCTGGCTGTTTGTAATATTTTCTCTTTAACCTGGGAAATCTGGAATTTGGCTACAATATTCCTAGGAGTTTTCCTTTTGGGATCTCTTTTAGGAGGTGATCAGTGAATTCTTTCCATTTCTATTTTACCCTCTGGTTCTAGAATATCAGAGCAGTTTTCCTTGATAATTTCTTGGAAGATGATGCATAGGCTCCTTTTTTGATCATGGTTTTCAGGTAGACCAATAATATTTAAATGATCTCTCTGGATCTATTTTCCAGGTCAGTTATTTTTCCAATGAGATATTTTACATTGTTTTCTATTTTTCATTCTTTTGGTTTGTTTTATAATTTCTTGGTTTCTCATAAAGTCATTAGCTTCCATCTGTTCCATTCTCATTTTTAAAGAACTGTTTTCTTCAGTGAGCTTTTGAACCTCTTTTTCCATTTGACTAATTCTGCTTTTTGAAGCATTCTTCTTTTCATTGACTTTTTGGACCTCATTTGCATTTGAGTTAGTTCATTTTTAAAGGTGTTACTTTCTTCAGCATCTTTTTTGGGTCTCCTTTAGCAAGCTGTTGACTTGCTTTTCATGACTTTCTGGCATCGCCTTCATTTATCTTCCCAGTTTTACCTCCACCTCTTTTACTTGATCCTTTCTGAGCTCTTCCACAACCTGAGACCATTGCATTTTTTTTGGAGGTTTTGGATGTAGAAGTTTTGACTTTTATGTCTTGCTTGATGGTATGCTTTGTTCTTCCTCATCCAAAAAGATGGAAGAAAATACCTTTTCACCAAGAAAGTAAACTTCTATAGGCCTTTTTGGGCATTTTCTCAGTCAGTTACTCGACTTTTGAGTCCTTTGTCAAGTGAAGGGTATACTCTAGGGACCTGTGAATTCTCAGTTCCTCCAAGGTGGCACAATCAAGGGACAGGAGTTCACTCCTCTCCTGGCCTGCCCTCTGGTCTGGGAGCGATAAGCACTCATTTCTGCTCTGAAACTCCAAGTAGGATTCCGTCTCCACAGCCACAACCAGCTCCATCACACCAGAGGTCCTCCTCACCCCAGGATGACCACTCAGGACTGAGACCCAGATTGACTACTCGATTCCCCCAGGATCTTTAGGCTGAGGGCTCCAAAAGTTGGTGCTGCTACTGCAGTGGCTGCTGCTGCCCTGGGGCCAGGGGTGGGGCCAGATTGCACACTCCTCTGACCCAGGTGAAAGAGCTTTCTTACTGACCTTTGAAGCTGTCTTTAGCTTTTTTTGGGTTGAAAAATCTGGGAACTACAGCTGCTACCTGTGATTCTGTACCCTGAAACCTGCTCCAGCTGGACTGTGCTCTACCCTGGGCCCAGTGCAACAGACCTTTCTTGTTGGCCTTCCAGGCTGTCTTGGGCTGGAAATCTCTTTTATTCTGTCACTGTGGGTTCTGCTACTCTAGAATTTGTTTAGATTCATTTTTTACAGGTATTTTATGGGTTATGGGGGAAGAGCTAGAGCAGCTCCATCCTTCTACTACGCCATCTTGGCTCTGCCCCCCAGCATTTGTTAATAAAAGGATTTGTTCTGAGAAGTTTAAAAGGATTTGTTCTGTGAAGTTTAGATTCAGTCAAAGGGCAGCACTTGAGGACCTAGAGGACCGCATGTGGCCATGAGGCAGCAAGTTCCCCACCCTGGTATAATGGATAGGGCACTGGACACTGAAATTGGAGGCAGCAAAAGTGGGGTTCCAATTCTACTTTTGCTGTGCTTTGGGCATAGCAATATCAAGCTTAAGGAAGAGCCAGTCTGCTCAGCACTAAGCTCTTGGTGTAAATGTTTGTATCAAAGCACCTTATTCTGATTGCTCTTTTGTTTGTTTGTTTGTTTGAATACACATAAGAGGGAAGGTGTCTACACTAAGGATTTAGAAATACTTTGAAAATTTTTAGGTGAGCACTAGGCTTGGAGTCAGGAAGTGCTAAGTTCAAATCTACCCTTAGACATTTACTAGCTGTGTGCAGCTGGGAAAGTCACCGTTTGCCTCAGTTTCTTCATCTGTACAATGAGCTGGAGAAAGAACTGGCAAACTACTCTAGTATCCCTGATACTTGGAAATCCGAAATGGCGTCCTCAAGAGTTGGACATAACTGAACAACAACAGCAAAGCCTTACTAACTGTATAGCCCTGGGCAAGTGATGTAACTTCACCGTGTCTTAATTTCCTTATATGTAAAATGAATATGTTGACCTGAATGGCCTTTAAGGTTCCTAAATCTGTGATCTTTTGACAAGTCTCTGTTGTAAGTTGCATTAGGTTGTATGGCGCTAATGAGCTGGCAGAATAGTTCTTGGGCTAAATGCCTTTTGGGGGAATCATTTAAATCAGCATCAAGAAAACATGACACTCTTCGGATGTGTTGAACTATTTATTACCCACTTGTGCTATTGCTTTTATTGACCTTAGTGTGTTCCCCAACAATGAGGACTTAGAATGCTATAAGTCAGATCAACAGGCATTTGTTAAGTACTCACTATGTTCTGGGAACTGCACTAAGTTTGGGGAAACTAGTCCCTGCCCTCAGGTTAATTTGGAGTGACACTATGCAATTTGATACAAATAAGCTCTATACATGATGACTGGAGGAGAGATAATACTAGTATTTCAAAAGTCTGGGGTGGCCTCCCCACCCCATGGAATGAAGAAACCACTGGGAAGGCTTAAATTCCTAATCATCTTGCCAGAGTAAGACCTACAACTGATGACTTGAATGCTCCTTTTCCCAATAATTGGGGAGTTTGAATATCAACTAGTTATCAATTTTCCAGGTGTTTCTCACTCATAATGTGAATTAGCCTCAGTCCCCCAACCTTGATCTTCTTACACAAGTCCAACTCCTTCCTACAATGCCTGATCCTACAGCAACTAGATAAAGGCTCTATAAAAACCACTTGTGTCCAATCTCTCCCCAATCTCTTATTATGAATATTTCACCTCAAAAAAAGCTGGCTTGCTTTATTTCCTCTTTGCTGACTTGGTCTTGTTGTGTGCACCATGTTTCTTTGTGTTTCATTTGGGAATCCCTAATCTCACTCAAATTCCATTGAGATATCAGGGCAGCCAGAAGGCTGTGAGGTGGGAATTTCCATATAGGAAGGAGAGTCAGTGAAAATGTATGGAATCAGGCAATGAAGTGTTTTGTTTGAGGAACAACAAGGCCAGTGTCACTGGACGGAGTTGTTTGTGGAGGGGAGTAAGGAGTAATAAGACTAGAAAGATAGGAATGAGCCAGCTTATAAAGGTCTTTAAAAACCAATATGAGGGTTTTATATTTGATCCTAGGGGTGACAAGGAGCTACTGGAGTTTAGTGTGTGTGTGTGTGTGTGTGTGTGTGTGTGTGTGTATGTGTGTATGACATGCTCAGATCCTTGTTTTTTTTTAGTTTGACAGCTGAGAGGGAGGGTGGACTTTAGTGGGGAAAGATTTAAGGTGGGAGACCAATCAGAAGACTACAGAAATACTCCAGGTATGAAGAGATAAGGATCTGTATGTGGGTGGTAGAAGTTTCAGAGGAAAGGAGGAGATATATATATAAGAAATATTATGAAGGTAAAATTCAACAGGACTTGGCAATAGACTGGTTATGGGACAAGTGAGGAAAAGTGAGGAGTCACAGTAGACATTGAGATTGGTAACCTGGGAAACTGGGAGGAAGATGGTATTCAAGACAGTAAGAGGGAAATTCAGAAGAGGGGAGGGTTTGGGGAGAAAGATAATGAGTTCGTTTTGGACATACTGAGTTTAAGATGTCTAAAAGACACCCAGTTTGAGATGTCCAATAGGTCAGTGGAAATACAAGGGTGAAGTTCAGCAGAGAGGTTTGGGGCAAGTTAAATAGATTTGAAAACCACCTACACAGAAATGATAACTGAATCTATGGGAGATGATGAGCTCACCAAGAAAAATATTATAGAGTGGGAGGACCCAGGACAGAGCCTTGGGGAGTACCCATGATCAGAGAATATTCATAAGAAGAGGGTGAGCAATACAGCCAAAAACTGCAGAAAGATCAAGAGGGATGAAGATGGAGAAAAGGCCATTAGATTTGTCAAAGAAAGCATTGGAAACTTAGAGAAAGCAGTTTCACTTGGATAATGGGGTTAGAGAGAGTGAGAGGAAAGGAAATGGAGGTTAGTAATTGCAGACTGCCTTCTCAGGCAGTTTAACCACAAAAGGGAAGAGAGATATATAGGATGATAGCTAGTGGGGATGAATGGATCAAATGAGGGTTTTTTTGAGTATGGGAGATATATGGGTGTGTTTGTATTTGTATGTGCTAGAGAAGTAACCAATAAACAGGGAGAGATTGAAGATTAATGAGATAGTGGGGATATTAGAAGGGGCAATCAACTGGAGAAGAGGTAGAGGATGGATCCCTTTGTGCATATAGAATGAAGGTTTGCACCTGATATACTTACTAAGTATTTGTATTTAGTAAAAAGAGGCTCTGAACATTTGCCTCATTGGCTCAAAAATGTGAATTTGTATTTGGGACTGTTTATATCTGGCCTAAGATATCCAAAATGAAAAGTTGAATCATGTACAACATCTTCTGTTTATGGAAGAGAAAGGGAAGGATGTAAGACATATTAGGAGACCTTCCATACAAAATGGCCAAAATGTTTAAAGTCTGGATCCCTCATTCATCCATTTGACAAGCATTTATTAAGTGCTACTACGTGCAAGACACTGTTCTAGGACCTGGTCCTTTAAAGAATAACCTTTAATGATCTGAGATATTAATGTGTTAAATAGATCAGGACATACAATACAATAAAGTACGGACTGATTTTCTGAGATTTCTGAGAGGACCGAAGTAAGAAAGGGAATCATTGCGCCTTGAGTAAGCTAAGAGATTTGTGTGTGACATACATTTCCCAGCATACTCAGGTTTCCATTTACTTTGCTTTTGGAACTACTTCCATCTAGAGTTTTTATGGGTTGAGAGAGAGGAGAAAAAAGGCACCACACAAAAAGTTTTGCTTTTCCTGCTTTGTGGCAAGGGTCAAAGAACGTGGTCATGTTTACTCTGAAACCACAAGCAGAGGAAAATAAAACATGAACTGAAAATTCTCGGTAAAGCTATTAATGGAAGCAAGAGAGAATGAGAATGAAAGTATGGTACAGATTGGATGGTCATAGGCAGCCAGAAGAGGCAAAGAACAGCTGCTCCTACCACTATGGTGTGGACTGGATTACAACAAAACTAGCAGCTGCCATCAGTAAAATCAAGTAGGATTCCGGTGTAGAGTTTCTTCCTTTTGCTTCTCCACAGTGCTTGCTGAGGAAGTCCCTCTAGTACTTTAAGAAACACTCCATCTTTTCCCTTTTCCCTGATCATCTAGATCAGCTGGGAAGGAAGAGGGACAAAAGAGAGTCCTCCGTGACACTGATCTTTTCATAGGACCAGTTTTCAGTATTAGGTATTGTGTATGTCTGTTGTGGTATTAATTTTTTAATAACAAAGTGAGTGGAGGGCTGGGGGAAGGAAAATGAAGTATGAAACAAATTTAGTTAATTTAAGGCATTTTTATGACCCTTCCAGGTCATGTTTTTATATTTTAATTAAAGATAACGTGTATTTCAACAAATGACTGATTTATGGTTCTCTGTGTGGTAATGTTTCCAATCCATCAATAGGAGTAAGGATGAGAGTAGGAATTAGGAGATAGAAGAGAGCAAATTTGAAAAAAAGTGCTTCAGATTTTAAAGCATTTGGAAACTAAAAAATCCTGTAGATATGAGAAATAATAATGTCAATTAAAATGTCAATTAAAAAGAAAAAATCCTTTCAGGAGAAACTCATAATGCATATGGTTTCTTCCTTCCCCTCCAAATTCACCTGGACTTGTAAATGACCAATTCCACAAACCCATATTAAATGCCTTAAATGTGAAGAATAGTTTGACTACACATGCTTTGAGGATATTGTGGTCAGGCAATTCAGAAACCCCACCATTGGAGCAGGCATTTTATATTTCCTTGGGAACAGTATGAATTCTGAAGAGAGCTAGGTGGGTATACTTGAATATCTGACCTTGTGAACACAATAATAAAATGAACGCACAACCTACTCTTAATTTTCTGTGATAGGACAAGGAAAGCTGGTCATGGCCAACTGAAATTTGCAGATAACTCTCAAGGGTCATTTTCACCATTAAGAATGGGAATGTCAGCCCTCATTCATCTCAAATGGTTCCAAAAAGTCAAAGGAATTGTATTCAGTTTTCTTACCTCCGCTTTCCCCTGCCCATGATTTTACAAGGAGAATGAAGATGAAAAGTACTTGGACAATTTGCAATTTGGAAAATCAGTCCTAAAGAGTTGGCTATATTTAAAGCATAAAGGAAAAAGGCCAATGAAGACAATTCCAAAATATTTCTTAGGAAGGTAGTGTTCAACAGCAAACAAGTAGCAGCCCTTGGGACCAAATTCCTTTCTAATACTTTCTGACCCAGTGATCCATGGTAAGTCATTAAGTCTCTTTGCATTTTAGTTTCCTCACCAGCAAAATGGGGAAAATGATACTTACACTAATAAGAACTCATAATTATTGGGGAAAATGATACTTACACTAATAAGAACTGATAATTATGTGTTTCTTCAGAGTTTGTAAAGTATTTCCAAACATCATTTTATTTGAACCCTATAATAACCCGACGTCATAGACCCAAGAAGTTTATCATCATTTTACAGGTGAAGAAACAGTGTCAGAGAAGGAATTTGCAACCAGGTCTTCCACAGCAATGCTGTGTGTGTGTATGTTTCTATGTATATTTGTATGTATATGTACAAGTATATGTGTGTCTATGTGTGTGTATTTATGTATATCTATATGTGTGTACACATACGTCAAACATTGCCCCCTGCTGAGATCCTCTTTCAGCCACACCCGAGGAGGAGCTACAACCAAGGGACAGCCAGTTTCCCACCCTTCTTCTGGCAGATTCAAAATCTAAACATTTACTTCTTCCAGTCTCCTTTTTCCCCTAAAGTATAACTCATTCTCACTAACCTACAGGAAAACTGAAATAAGAAAATAAATATTTATAAGGAATTGCCTTTGAAGTAGACTCACATTGCATTATGTCTCAAATCATCACTAACAACCTTTCCTGGATATGGCTACTGTGCTCTACACTGGGGATTTAAAAGGTACAAGGCTTTGTTTCTGCCTTCGAGGGAATTACAATCTAGCTGAGAAGAGAACATGTGTGTGGAAAGAAAGATGTGATATGGAGACTAAGCCTAAAGTAAACAATAAAAATTAAAGAAGAGATATGAGAAAATAACTCCCTTGACTCCTTTACAGAGGACAGGGGTCCATGAGTATGAAATGCTATATACAGGCTTTTTTTGATGTACTGATTGGTTCCATTGAATTTCTTCCCCCTTTTTCTTCTTTTCCTTTTTAAAAATTACTGTTATAAGAGGGTGGCTCTCTAGGAGAGGGGGGAAGGGAAGAGATATAAGGAGAAATCTAAGCTATAAAAAACCAAAAGGTATTTATCAAAATCTATAGGCAGTTGTGCTATAACTTAATATGTGGGTTCTTAAAAATAATCCTACTATGCAAAATCAAAAAATAAAAAGCATAGAGTCTGGGGGGTGGGGCAGGGCTTTTAGTGGGGTAATATTCAAAAATTTTATCACTGATATACTAAAAAAATAAAAAGTTAATAAAAATGGTAATATGATGATTTTATACATGTTAAATGGTTAAGAAACATACAAATCCCTAGTATCCAAGGTCTCAGGCTACTGCTCCATCTGTATCCTGGTTTCCATAGGACCTGGGCTGGCAACGTCAAGTTGATGCAGGAGGATAGGACAGCTGTGGTGGGCTGCAAAGCCCCCGGTCATGCATCAGAAGATATTTACTAAATATAGTGCTTTGCCTTGCAAAAGACCTTTAAGTTTGCTTGTGGAAGTGGACAACAGAAAGAGATGCAGCTTGCAAGTTTTGTGAAGGGATACAATATTCTGTGTTCTCTCAGTTTCTCAAAGACTAAATCAAGCATTAGCAAACAGGATGTTAAGTTTTGCTCATATTGTTACCTAATATGTCAATCATGTTGGAACAAATTCACATTTCCAAAAGAAGAATTATTGCATAAATGACTGTATTTTACAATGACAAAGGAGTTGAGAGAAGGCTGTTAGACACCAAGACAAGAATCATAGAATGGCAAGAATTGCCTTCAAAAACATGAAGGAAATGGGACTTGAGTTAGACTCTCAGAAAGGACAGAATATAGACACAGAGGGAATTCCAAGAAGTGGAAAATGGTGTGAGTAAAGGTGAAAAGGTAGGGCTAGGCATGCTATTTTGGGAGAACAATGAATAGATCACATTCTACAGAGTTCGCTTATGGGAGCAGTCATAAAAAGCTAATTTTAAAGAGGACCTTGAATAAATGCGATCCTGTGGACCATGAAGTTTTTGATTAGAGGTAGGTAAGTGTTGTATATGTGTGTGTGGGGAGGAAGCATATTTAAAATAATATTTCAAGGTGAATCTGGTAGTGGTGTGTAAAGTAAATGCGAGAAGACAGACTGAAGACAGGTGCACCAGCTAGACATGAGGAGATGAAGGCTTATCCTATGGAAAAGTGTCAGGGTCAATTCAATTTAATTCAATTCAGCAAACCTCTACAACATGTCTACTCTGCACAAGGTGCCTGAATGAAAAGAAAGGCACGATTATGACGCTGATAAAGAAAGAATCATTGAGACTTGGTACATGTTGGAACACAGAGAAGACTCGATGATGACTACAAGATTTTGAGCCTTGGTCACTAGGGAAATAATGAAGCCACTGATAAAAATACAAAAGGAGGATGGTTGAGCTGGCTTGGGGCAGGGGACTGAGTTCAGTTTTAATATTGAAGTTTTGGAGTTGGAGCCATATCAAGGTCTGGGAATCTGCTGCATAAGGAAGAATTGTTTAGACACAGTAACTCAGGGAACTAAGGCATGGAGGAGTGATGATCTGCGATGGTAGAATATCTACACTGATAAAAGCACAGGTGTTTTCAAAGACTGTCTAAAATGGGAGATAATAATGAATGATAATAGCTCCCTAGCACTTATGTAGAACCTTCAATGTGCCAGACACTGTGTTAAGCACTTAAAAATATTATTTACAGCAATTTTGGGAGGGAGGTGCTATTATTATATAATACCTCATCAGGGTTATTCCCAGTTGAGGAAACTGAGGGAAACAGAAGTTAAATGACTTACCCAGTGTCATATAGCCAATAAGTATCTGAGGCTAGATTTGAATTCAGGTCTTTCTGACACCAAAGCCCAAAGGTCTAACTGCTATACCACCTAACTAGCTGCCTCTTCTAATGATTTCCCTATGGCAACAAGTCATATTTATAGAGAATTTATTCTTTCTCTTGGGGTTGCCACATTAGCACTTTCCTATCCCACTTTCCATAGCATGTTAGGTTCTTTGTTGAACTATAAGTCAACTGGTCACTATTCTTGATGTGTTAACACATTCATCCATGACCATGGCACTGAAATCAGAACTAGTTATTTGGTACTCACAGCATGGAGTTAGTATGAAGGGACTTGAGTGGTCCTAAAACATATTCTGAGTAAGCTATGGTGGCTTGAAGAATTAATCCAGAATATCAGAAACCATGAAACTGGGTATATTGGGGGTGGCAAAAAGACTTTGATAACTCATTGAAATTGGTTTACTGGTAACCTCTGGCTTTGACACAGTCCTGGCTGTTTTGTGGGAGCAGAAGTGGTTGTCTCCTCTTCCAACAAAGTGAGAAGTTACCAGATGGCTGTAATCACCAAAAACTCCAAATGGGTTAACGCCCAAAACAACTGAGCAATGATAAAACAATAGGGTCATGGATCTGGAGTCTGAAGGGACTTTAGGAATCATCCTTCATTTTACAGATGAAGAAACTGAGGTACAGAGCAGTTAAATGATTTGCTGAGAGTCACACAGCTGCCCTGTATCTGAGGCAGAATTTGAACTTGTCTTCCTAACTTGAAGCCCATTACTTAATTCATTCTGCCTCCTAGTTTCCTTAACAAATTATGGCAAGGAAATAGATACCCATTTGATTATTTAAACTACTGGGGAGAACACACAGGAAGAAAGTATGTATGACCAAGGAACACCTGAAACCTGTGTGGTCAGGGCATGCATATGGCTTGAAAACTCACATCTCAGATGGTGCAAGGCTGTCAGTGTACTCTGCTGATGTCCTTGTGGCCTCATCTATCTGCTTTCTACAGGGTATCCTTTCCGCAATGGACATTGTGTCATCTCTGACTGCTCTCTGCTGCCATCTGCTGGCTCCTGGCCACCACCTCCTAAGGGATGAAGGCCACCTGGGCTTTTCCAGTGCATTGCTGCTGAGGGGTATGGCTCAGCATACAAAGCCAGGAGCAGTGACAACCAAAAAAAAGCCCCTAGATGAAGGTAAAATCTATTCTTTGGGACTGTCTGTGTCTTGTGCTGATGGGAAGCCTATGGTTCCAATTAGCTCTTTTTTTTTGTTGTTTAAAAAAAATTCCTTGCAACTCTCATTTAACTCTTCATGGGTATTCTGTGGCTCCCAAACCCATTTCATGGTGTTCTACCATGAAAAAACAAACAAAAAATCCTTTTCCCATGTTCTCTTTGATTTAATTTATTTTAATTAATGAAATTTAATTTATATTTATGATTGTTATATGTAACATTATATAATATATTAATATATTCATTTATAATGAATTTAATTTTAGCTGAGTAAGACCATAAGCGAATTAAAGGAAGGTCATTGCCTTTCATTTTCCACATTCCTGCACCTCCTATATAAATCTGCTAAGAAGGGGAAAAGCCCTTTGCACCAGTATTCTGGCTAGTACTTTCTCTCTACAATAACTGAAATTTACATAGACTTTAACATGTGGGAAGCACTGTACACACATGACCTCATTTGACCCTCACAACCACCCCAGGAAGGGATACGATTATTTCCCACATTAAAGGGGAGGAGCCTGAGGCTATCCTACTATTAAGAGATTAAATTACCTACAATTGATTGCACAGCTACTATGCAGAGCAGATGAGAGCTAAACCCATGTTTTCCTACTTCAAGAATTCTACACATGGCATCATGCTGCTTTTCTGTGTGAACACAATATACCTGCGTTAATAAGTTACCTGGGGAAGGGCCATGTAGGGCCATGTACTGTGTGAGCCTGGATGAGTTACTAAACCTCGGGGCACTGTAGGCAATTCTCTATGATTATAAGTGGCAAAGAACGTGCCAACCTGCACTGATAGATGGAGTTTCCTCATTTCCTCACCTGAGTGAGATCTCAAAACCAGTAGTATTCAATGCAAATAGAAAGAGATCCCTGCAGGCCACATGTCAATACGACATAGGTTGTATTGCATTTTTCCTTACTTTGTTAAACATTTCCCAATTACATTTTAATCTGGTTCAGGCAGGACTCAGGGTTCCCTGTGTGTGGCCTGATGGTTGTGAGTGTAACACCCTTCCCTTAAACCAATGAAATCACAGGCCCATCCCTATTCCTAGTCCAGTCTCAAGTTAAGCCACTTAATAAACACTTAATTGAATATTTATATTGTTGTTCGGTTACTTCTGTTGTTTCCAACTCTTGGTGACCCCGCTGGGTTTTTTCACTAATATACTGAGTGGTTTGGCACTTCCTTCTTTAGCTGATTTTTTACAGATGAGCAAACAGAGGTAAATAGGGTTAGGGGACTTGCCCAGAGTCACACAGCTAGTGTCTGAGGCCAGATTTGAACTCAAGAAAAGGAGTCTTCTTGACTCCAGGCTTGGTACACTAGCCACTGTGCTGCATAACTACCTTGAATATTTCTAGGTACAAATAAAGAAGAGACTCAGAATGAGAGCAGGTACACATACAGTTAGACTTATAAAGGAGAAAGGACACACCTTAAGTTTCTTTGTCAGTGTAAGTGGCAGTATTTTTCTCATAATTCTACTCCTTTCTGAATTACACCAGTGTTTTTGCAGTACTGTGAGAGGCAGCATGGTTCAGTGAACTGGACATCAGACCCTGAATCAGGAATAGCTAGGTTCAGATCTCAACCTCAGATACTCACTGGCTTTGTGACTCTGTGCCTCAGTTTCCTCATTTGAAAAATAAGAATATTAGAGCAGATGACTTGTAAAAGTCCTTTCAAACTCTAAATCTATAACCCTATGATCCTATTTCAGGTAATAATCCCCAATGTTAAGTTTGATTATGGTATTTTAGACAAGTATATCAAAGAGAGAATATCCCAAAAGTGCTATGGGAAATCTGGCCAAATAAAAGTGAAGGACCTGAATTTAAATGCACTTTCTTAAAGATTCAACATTTACATGTCTGAAACATGCATGTAGGCACAAATGTCTGCCTGTCTCATTAAAGGTATTTCCTGCCCCTTCTGTTACCAGGAGGAATAAGCGACCATTTATTATCTTTAGCCAAATTCTAGTTTTGAATACTTCAAAGGTTTCTTGTCAACAATTCCTCTTACTGTTCAGTTAGATTTAATCTTCATGAACAACTGGAAATATATTAGGCCACTAAAAGAACTAGGGGGAACTAGGTGGGTGGCATGGTAGATATCATCAAGTGTGGAATCTAGAGTCAGGAAGACCCAAGTTCAAATCCAGCCTTAAGATATTTAATAGCTATGCAACCCCATGCAAGCGAGGAACTGAAAATTGATACCTCACTTTATTTTTACTTAATTTTTCTTTTTTTTAAAATTTATTATGTATTAATAATCAATCCACCATGCATTAGTTGGCCCCCTCATTATGTGACTTGGAGGTCTGTTACACCTGTAACTTAACTCTGTGAATTTGCTGATGAGGGCAGCAATGGGTGAGGAAGATAAGTCAACTTGGTCATATCATGTTTGCCTACCACAAGACTTCCCACAGTATATTAGGAAGCTCTGCATTTTTCCCATTGCCATGGGCTATGGAAATCCCTGCTCTGAGTTAAGTCAACTGAAGGCTCACTCTTTATCTCTGTCACACCCATCACAGTCTTGGTTTAGCTTGCATCACTGGATTATTTTTGGTCCTGCTACCCTTTTAATTGTATAAAAAAGCTGCTCTGATTGCGGGATGCATCCTTGGTTACTGGGGAGCTTTGGACTCTTTTACTGAAAATTGCTAGACTTGCTAATAAATTGAACATGCTCAAAATTTTGTGCCTCAGGTTCACTTTATTACAGATTTTTATAACAACACAAGTCACATAATTGACTTGGCTTCAGTTTTCTCATCTATAAAACAGGAATAATAATAGCACCTACCTCCAAAAGTTATTATGAGGATCAGGTAATTTAATAAGTGTAAAGCTTTTAGCATAGTGCCATAGTAAATGCTATAGAAATGTTAGCTATTACAAGAACAGTACCTATTAAAATATGAAGTTAGTTCATTTCTTAGCAACAGATTTTGCTCTGTATTTTTCTTCTTTTAATGTCAATTGATGGCTATTTTGAGCACTATTTAAAACAAGGATTTAGGAACTTGGAATTTCAAGTCATTATCCATTTAACTCTTTCCTATTTGGTAAGCTCTGTGTTTTAGAGTAGATGGAATAGAAATGAACAAGATTATAAATTTTTTTGGTCAGTGCTACAACCATGTAAATAGATTCATAGGATGATATTTCCAAGGTTTTTAGGAGGAACATGGGTAGATGATTGAATCCCTGGAGTGGTCGTACTACAAAGACAAAAGGGTAGTGGTTGGTAATTGCCATTTCTTCTCTTACTGACTGGAAGTACTTTCCATTTCAGTATTCCCTCTCTTCCTCAATAGAATACCATAGGGAAAAGACAAGAAAAAGGAGTCTCCTCATTTAGAGCGAAGAGTCCTGTGTTAATTTGTTTGCAGCTCTGCTGAGCACTGACCTCAAGCATGACATAAACCAGAAGGTCCATGTTCACCTATGTATTGACCAGCATTGTGGAGGAGATGCCTCACCACAATCCAAACACAAGGATTACTGTGCTTACTCGGAAGGCTAACCCTGCTGACCAGTTTTCAATTTTTCTAGGTCTGTGAACCCAGCAGCTATTTACTAATTATCTCCAAGGGCAACAAATAACAGTGGCTTAAAAGCTCCCTTAAATCTGCCTGTGGCAATTAAAAGCTGAATGACAAAAAATGGAATTTTCATGCTAGAGCGTCCATTTCTTCACTGAACTTGTCACTTAACGATATTAAAAAGGTTTGGCAAATCAAGAGACAGCTTACATTCACTTATTTCATAAAGATCTATCATCCCATCTGTCTTCTCTGAAATTCAGAAGCACTTTATAGCTGAATATTTTATCTTAATATTAAACAAACTAAATTAGAGGAGGTTAAATGATTTTCCTGAAGTTAGTCTGAAATGGAAAATGAAAACAATCCATTGAATGAACCACTAAACAATAATGAAACAATTATTCAAGCCACTAAAGGACAATTGTTAACTTTCCATCAGTCCTTATAATAAGAAAGAAGTGATACTGAGGAGGTCACCAAGTCAGTCTCTTGTGAGAGCTGTGTGAGTCTTCATTCCTCAGAAATCAGCAGTGCTACAAATCAGGGCTTGTTGTTTTTTTGGTTGTTGAGACTTAAGAAAGTCATGAGGATGATGGAGACAATGCAGGCTAAATTTCAAAGTGTTTTTTTTTTGTTTTGAGAATTGGTTGTTAAACATTTACCAGCATATTCTTGATGGTTCCAACAAACTTCTCCCACCCAAGCAAGGTTTAAAGAGGAGATCCATTTATCAGGTTGGATTGTACCAGCTCATCTGCCAGGTCCCATCTAACTCTGCGAGTCTATTTCATTCTTTTATGCTGTGTCTGTTCTCCTCTAATAAACATTTCTTACTCTGTTATCAAATCTCATTATTTCTTCTAGTTTTGAAAGATGGCAGGTTTTCCCTTCTATTTCTTTTACTGACTCGTAGAGAATCATAATACCAATAAGGGGAGCATAGAGTTGGTGCAGTGAATAGGATGTGACCTTAGAGTCAGGAGGACCTGAGTTCAAATCCAACCTCAGATACTTAACAAGCTGTGTGAGTCTGGCAAGTCACTTAACTCTGTTTGCCTTGGTTTCCTCATCTATAAAAGGAAGTGGAGAAGGAAATGGCAAACCACTCCAGTATCTTTGGCAAGAAAACCCCAAATAGGGTCATGAAGAGCTGGACATGACTGAAATAACTGAACAATAACAAAAACCAACCTTCTCACTTTTCCTTTCTACAGTGGACCCATGTGTATTTCACCAGTGGGGAAAAGACTTTGCAGAACTTCTAAGATGTCATGTTTGCGATTATCACTTGAATGGAATCAATCAACTCAATATTTATTAAGCACATACAATATGCAAGGTGGTTGTTCTAGACACTATGAGAGACACTCAGTGTATGTAACTGACCAGTTGCCACCAAGAATCACATGGCCCTGTTGAGGAGACAAGACCTCGCTACCTAAAACCACAATGAACAATATAAGGCAGTGCATGACAAGGGCTATGTGGAATCTCCTGCAAGGTTCAGGGGAGGGAAAGGGGCACCAGTGATGTCAGGGAAGGGAAAGCTTTTCTGACAAGGTAGAACTTAGGCTGGATGAGAATTAAATGAGTAGAGAAGATATTCTAGTAAATTTAAAGGAGGAATGCACAAGACATTTCAGAAGGCAGTGAATATATCAATTTGCCCAGAGTAGAGGGCCCTGCTGGGGCACAGTTAAAAATAGGATTGGAGAAGTTTGTTAGGGCCAAACTGTGGAAGGCTCTAAGTGATGTGGTAAGGGGTTTGAGTATCATCCGAGCTCTTCATTCTTTCAGTGTTGCTTTCCTTTATGACTGTTATTATATAAATTATTCTGGTTCGGCTCACTCCACTAAGTATCAGTTCATACAAGTCTTCACGGTTTTCTCTAAATCCTTCCCTTTTATTATATCTTAGGGGGCAGTAATATTGTATTACATTTTATATATCACAATTTATTCAGCCATTCCCAAAGTGAAGTACATCCACTCTATTTTTAGGTCTTTGTTACAGCAATAACAATAAATATGACCTTTCCCTTTTTCAATGTTCTCTTTTGGTTATATGCCTAGAGGTGGGGAACTTTATGATTCAATAACATCTACCTTCTGGCTGTCCTTCACACAGGACACTCCACCCCCAAACTGCATGCTTTTTCACTGACTGTCCCATATCTGGAGTGTACTCTCCTCCTTACCCCTATATCCTGGCTTCTTTGGGCTCCTTCAAGACTCAGCTCAAATTCACCCTTTAGAGGGAGGCCTTTCCCCACCCACCCAGTCTCCTCTTCCTCCTCATTCCTTAAGCTGTTCTACCTACTTGGTATAACTCTTTCATGTACATAGTTGTTTGCAGGTTTTCTCCCCTATTAGAATATAAGTTCCTTGAGGACAGGGGTAGTGTTTTTGCTCTTCTTTGTATCCCCAATACTTGGCACAGCCCCTGTCACAGAGTAAGCACTTACTTAAAAAATGCTTGTGACCTATCTGACTGGCTTTATACAATTACAGCTACAATGGCAAACTAGAGACACTCTTTCTCTCAAAAGAACGGACATGGACAGGAGATTGTTAAAGACTGGAGGCTTCAATAACCTCTCTCACCAAATATGAGCCAGAATTTTTTAAGTCTTATTTAGGTAGGTAGGCAGGCAATAACCCAACCTATACAAAAATCATCCTTTTACCAGAAAGAGCCTACAATTGGTCTAATAAGAATAAATTCTGCTAGTTCTGTTCACGGTTAGTCAGGTTAGGAACTATAAACATCTACAAGGAAATATTTACTTTTTAAGGAAATTATTGACCTTAAAATATAAAATTGAATATATAAAGTGGGCAATATATTTTATTTATTTTATTAGAAAAATTTCAGTGAGATCTAAACTAATATAGGTATATTTTAACTATAGATAACTTAACTTCTATGTCAACTGAGATTAATCTCATTTCTTATGTATATTCTTTATCTCCTCTCTCTCATTTTGCAAGACTTTGCTTCAGCAAGAATTCCCTCTCGTCCTTTTCTCTGGCTACAAATATATGCTGGTTTTTCCCTTCCTAAAAAAGTCTTCCTATGATCTTTTTTTGACCATCCAACCTCTATCCCATCTCTCTCCTTCCTTTCTCTACTAAACTTGTTAGGCAACTAGGTGGTGGAGTGGATAGAGCACCAGTGCAGGAGTCAGGAGGACCTGAATTCAAATCTTACCTCAGACACTTGACACTCACTAGCTGTGTGACCTTGGGCAAGTCACTTAATGTGGGAAGCCAAAAGCTATCTGGACTACCCCATCACAGCAAACATCTGGCCTTGCGACATGCCACCCTGGATCTGGAACATTCCTCCGTTATCTTAACCGTTACTGCCCCTCCTTGCTTCTGCCCTCTGGAAACCCCCTCCTTCCTCTAGTACGACTATAATTACTGCTCCTCTGCCCTTCAATAAACGAGACTTGATCAGAAAGCCTGTCTTGTCTCCATTCTCCGCGTCTTCTGTCCCCTGCCCCCTCTTTTCGTCCTCCAGGTCCCCGTTCTTGTCCCGTAGGCCGGGACAACTTAACCCCAGTTGCCTCATCCTGGCTCATCTCCAGTCATCCTGATGAATATCTGGTCGCTGGATTCTGATGGCCCTGGAGGAGAAGTGAGGCTGGTGACCTGCACAGTCCTCCCTCACTCAAAACAAAGTCAAGGGCAAGTCATGTCATTATTTCTCAGATGGCATGGTCTTCTTTGGAAACACACACTTAACTTGTTAAAAGAATCTTGTATACCTGATCTCTATGGTTTCTCACACAACTCTCTTCTCAATTCTTTGAAATCTGACTTCTGTCCTCACAACTCTAATGAAAATGCTCTCTGAAAAGTCACAAATGACTTCCTCTTCTTCAATTCCATTTGCCTTTCCCCCCTAGACCTTATCTTTTGTAAAGTTTGAGTACTAAATACCCAGTCCTACTGATGTTCTTTCCTCCCTTGGTTGAGAGACCTTCATTCTCCATGACTTTCTCCTACCTGTCTAACTCTTCTTTCTGTCCCTTTCATTGGCTCCTCATTCTCTTCTTGAACCTTTAAGATGAATGTCCAACACAAATTTGTCCTTCTCTTCTCTTCTCTATCTGCATTCTTTCCCTTGACCATCTTTTTTACAATCACATCTTTAACAATAATGTATAGGCAGATGACTCCACAATCTTTACTTCCATGTCTGAATATCTTCTGAGAAATAGTGTATATTCTATTATACATATAAACCTCAAGCTAAATCTCTCAAGTCTTAGCCAAAATCCCACCTCCCATAAAAAAAAAGCCTTTCTTCATCCACCTTAATGCTAGTGATTTCCCTCTGGGATCAATTTCAATTTCTTCTGTATATATCATTTTGTTGTTGTTCAGTTGTTTTTCAATCATGTCTGACTTTTTGTGATCCCACTTGGGGTTTTCTTGACAATGATACTGGAGTGGTTTGTCATTTCCTTCTCCAGCTCATTTGACAGATGAGGAAACTGAGGCAAACAGGGTGAAGTGACTTGTCCAGGGAAGGACATTACAGTTAGTAAGTATCTAAGGCTACATTTGAACTCAGGAAGAAAGAGTCTTCCTGACTCTGGGTCTGGCACTATAGCGCTACTTAACTGCCCTTATATATTTTATTTGCACACAATCATTTGTACGTTGGTTCTGTCATTAGAGTATGAACTCCTTGAGAGAAAGGATTGTTCTTTTCCCCCCTTTTCTTTGTGTCCCCAGTGTTTAGAACAGTACCTGACACACAGGAGCTTAATGAAATTGTAATGATAGCTAGCATTTGTGTAACACTTTAAAGTCTGGAAAACACTTTCACAAATATCTTATTTGATGCTCACCACAACCCTAGGAGGTAGGTGCTCTTATTATTTTATTATTATTTTACAAATGAAGAAACTGAGGCAGACTAGGTTAAATGACTTGGACTGAGCCAGCCAGCTAATAAGTATCTAGATCCAGATTTGAAATCAGGTCTTCTCACTCTAGGTCCAGCATTCTGTGCTCCTAGGTTCCTGCTGACCTCACATGACTTGGCCAAAAAAAACCCCATTATCCAGTGATCAATCTCTTGAGAAAGGACCTTTCATATGATCTTAGAATAATATACTGGGAGCTTCATGGAGTTTCAGAGATTACCTAGTTCAGTCCCTTCATTTTACAGATTAGAAATTAGAGTCCAAGGTTAATTATTGTGTGCTTGTGAGTTGTCCTTTGTTCTCCAAGAGGACCATGACATCAGAGAGGTGATGCCATGATGTGCAAGTGAACTGGATTTAAGTGAGGCAGGGCTGTGCAAAGACACCAGTGGAACACTAAGGATGGGGGGCTAGAAAGGTGATTTAATTGGTTTAAGAAACTCCCGAGTGAGAAAACTTCTCTTTACCAATGTATGGCTGTACCTGCTTTGCAACTGTCTTAAAGAGTGGCTGTGATCTCTGAAAGGTTAAGTGATTTGTCAAGAGTATGTCTCAGGGGCAGTCAGGATTTGAACTCAGGTCTTCATGATTTTTGAGGCTGACTCTGTCCACTAGGCTATTCTACTAAATATTGAAGATTATAATAAATATTGCTGGTTGTTCTGAGGACAGAGAGCTGATCTGTTAAATGAGGGAGCCAAATATCTAGGAAAATATCTAGAAAACAAGGACAAGATAAACCAAGTAGGCAGTTCTTTTTCAATAACTGAATTTTTCCTTGAATGCTTCTACTGCTTCTCCTACTAAATAAATCAAATTTTATCCTCAACTGAGGAGAGAAAGCCTCTCTTCCAGAGATACAGAGGGGCATCTCCCAAAGACAAGAGGGGTCAAGATTTCATCTGATGACTGTATTTAATCTTATGTTCCAGTGCCTTGTATGCTTGTGTGTGTGTGTACATATATATATATATATATATATATATATATATATATATATATATATATGTATATGTATACATGTATGTGAATATATAGGTATATGTGTATATATATACATACAAATATTATATATATGTATATATGACTGCTAAGTAAGTCAAGTTTTGCCCCCATCAACAAGTCAATTAGCACCATTAAGCCCCTGCTATGTGCCAGGAATTGTACCAAGTGCTGGGGATGTAAAAAGATGTAAAAACAAACGAACAAAAACTCTAAACCCTTTTCTCACAATCTAATGGGAGAGAAAGTAGGTAAACGATACTGTTAAATTTATCCTCTAGGCACAGGATAAATTTGAGGAAGGGACTAGCACTGAGAAAGACTAGGAAAGACTTTATGCAGAAGGTGAGACTTTGGCTGAGGCTTGAACGAAGTCAGGAAGGAGGCAAAGATGAGGAGGAAGAGAGTTCCAAACACAGGAGAAAACCTCAGGTTCAGGAGATGAAGTGTCTTGTTCAGGGCAATAGCACGGAGGCCAGAATATATAGAGGGGAAGTAAGAAGGCTGGAAAAGTAGGGAGAGACTAGGTGATAAAAGGCTTTAAAATTCAAACAGGGTTTTATGGTTGATGCTGGGATTTATTGACTAGAAGAGTGATACGGTCAGACTTAAGCTTTAGGAAGATCAATGTGATAGCTAAGTAGAGGACAGGCTGGAATAGGTAAAGACTTGAGGCAGGGGGACCAGCCAGCAGGTTATTGTAACAGCAGAGAAATGAAGTAATGAGGGCTTGCCCCAGGTGAGGACAGAAATGCCTATCATTCAGGGAAGTAGTGGAAATAGTCACAAGGTCAGTGGTAAGGTGGATGATATAGGCAGAATCTAGTAGACCTGCATCACAAAAATTGGCAGTCTGTCACATCACTTTAATCATAAAGACTAGCTAGGAAAGCTATCAGAAAATAAGAAATGGGATTGCAGATATTGTTTCAGATGAAGACAAGAGATTGCTTGAGCATCATCACTCCAGTTTATCCAATGTCTTTTGCTTTTGGGGGGTTAAGTATTGGCCCACGGTCACACAGCTAGTTAGCAAAGGTCTGAGGCCACAGTAAGCAGGGCCCATGCTCTATATACACTGCACCATCTAGCTACACCATCCAATGTCTTTTAAAGCCATATATATTGATCAAGGGGCAATGAGGTGGCCCTTGGATATTGGTGCGGTAGACAGAGTGCCAGCCCTGGAGTCAGGAGGAACTGAGTTCCAATAAGGCTTCAGCTACTTTCTGTGCAATCCCAGACTTAACCTCATTTACCTCAGTTTCCTCATTTGTAAAATGAGCTGGGGGAGGAAACAGCAAACCATTCCAGTATCTTTGCCAAGAAAAACCCAAATGGGGTCAAACAGAGGTGGACAGGACTGAAATGATTTAACAACAAATGATCAAAAGCTTTTTTTTGGATTGATCTAAAGTCTATGATTAATAAAGAAGTGTTGAAATTAATAATGAAAGGTTCTCACATGGTTATATCATCTTGACATTTACTAAAGTGGAGTGGGTGATTTAACTGATTGACTCCATCAATCCTCACACTTACATAGCTAACACCGATATATGTGCTAAGTACAAGTGGATCTCAACCCTAAAGGAGGAAGTGAAATTGGAAGAAGCACATTTCTACTCTCCAAATTATGAGGGAAAATAAAATGTTTCTTGAAAGAGATATTTCATTTCCCATCCGTTCTCTGAACCTTCCACCAAGAAATTACTTTATATTTACTTAATTGTGTACAGGCTGTCTTTCTCCACCAGAATTAAACACTCTGAGGGCAGGGACCATTTCCATTTCAGTCTTTTGCACAGCATCTAGTACAGTGCCTGACACATAGTATGTGTTTAAATACATACATAATTATTGAACTGCATTGATTTGAATAATGGCAACAATCCTTCAAGAGAGAAACAAAGAAGAAAAGGACCGGCAAAGGGCCAGCAAGTATTTTCATTTGTGTCAGAATGGTGGAAGATGGGAGAACATGATGTAGAGAAGGAAGAGAAAATGAAGAGACACTGAACATTTAGACCTACATTAGAGTACGAGGCTCCTCCTGCAAGGGAAGGATTGTGACCATCTCTGGAAGAAGCTGCTCTGTGTGCTTCAAGATATGCTGTGGATACCTTGGACTTTAATGACTCTGGAAGAGAAAGTGAGGCTGACAACTTTGTGTAACTCTGCCTCACTTAAATTCAATTCACCTGGGAGTCAAGGTATCACCTTCTCATATCACTGGTGTTCTTTGAAAACAAATAAACAAAACTAAGCTGTGGATGTCAGATGCCATCAGGAGAAAGGGTGACCTTGTAATGGTCAGAAGAACAAGAAATGAGTAGTAGAGGTTGGTGATTCCATGCTGAATAAATACCAAGGCATCTATTTGTCGCACTGATGTAACCAACAGAGAGGTCTGCCATTTTCCTGGGGCCTGTAAAAAGGGTTAGAGTGATAGAGAGGCCTTCCAAGAATTCTCAAATTTGATGATCACCCCTAGCTCCTGGTGATTCACCTGGGCACAAATGATATCAGGAGGAGTAACGTAGAGAGTGTTGCCAAGGATTATGAAAACTTGGGCAAAAACCCTGCTAGAATATTGGGGGCATCAGTGGTATTTTGCATTGAAAGGACATTTAATAGCTAAAACAGGTTTTGCAAGTTAGGAGGGGGCCAAGAAGATGGGATTCTTGATTTAATGAAGAGTATAGGATTTAAAAACTGGTAAGATTTAGGTTCAAATCCTGCCTTGGATACTGTCTAGTTATGTGATCATAGGCAACCATATCCTCTGGGAGTCTCAGTTTCTTCATTTGCAAAATGAGGAGGTTAATACTTCTGTGGTATGTGCCTCATGAGGCTGTGAAGATCAAGTGAAAAAATACATATAAATATTTTGCAAACTTTTAAGTGCTGCATAAATGTCAGTAATTATTATTCATAGATCATGACTTAAAATTTAGAAATGATGTGATCTTGCCTGGTGATGTACATTTGGGGCTCTCAAAAACCATACTGACCTGTAGTTTTGCAAATCTAATCAAGAATGCTTTTAACTGAAAAACAAATTATAGTGAAAAAAATGGCTCCCAAATAACTGCTAAGTCCAATAATACAGAGGACAGCAACATATGAGGAAGAAAAGCATAAAAGAGGACCAGTAATTCACAGGAGATAATATTCAAAGAGCAAGCTAGCAATAAAACCCATGGTTCCCAATATATGTACACAAATGCTCAAGGCATGGGAAAAAATGTCGATGAACTAGGGATCATAACACAAAGTGGGAAATTTGACCTCACAATGAACACTAAGACTTGGTGAGCTACGATTCATAACTGGAACGACTGTATGGAAGGATATAGATATACCTTATTCAAAGGAACAGAACAGACAAATGAGGAGGGGATGATGCTGAAGCAGCATTGTAAATTATGATATATAGTCAGGAGAGGAAATAAATCTAGAGAAACAAGGTGGAACATATTCTAGCAATGATCAATGGAGGGAGAAAGAGACACAATAGAAGGAGGAATTAGATAAGGAGTTTAGGCTTACCACAAACTTGTATGCAATACAAATATGGCATAATAGCAATGGGCTCTTCAACTAGATGAACAGATACTTAGACTTTCTATCTACTAAAATTCAACAAGTTAGGGAAGGGCTGAACAAATTATGGTGTATGACTGTGATAGAATACTATTGTGCTATGAGAAATGATGAGTAGGATGATTTCAGAAAAACCTGGAAAGACTTACATGAACTGATACAAAGTAACAGGAGAACACTGTATACCATAACAGCAATATTGTAAAGATGACCAACTGTGACAGATACAGCTCTTCTCAGTAATACAATGATCCAAGACAATTCCAAAGGACTCATGATGAAAAATGCTATCTACCACCAGAGAAAGAACTGATGGAGTCTGAATGCAGATTGAAGTCTACTGCTTCTCACTTTTTGGGTGTGTGTGTGTTTTTTATTTTTAATTTTCTGACCTGTGTTTTCTTTTATAACATGACTATTGTGAAAATATGTTTTGCATAATTGCGCATGTATAACCTATGTCAAATTGTTTAGTGTTTGAGGGAGGGGAGAGAGAAGAGAGAGAATGTGAAACTCCAAAAGGAAATTTTTTTTGGTACCTGATGGTGATTCAGCAGGGAAGAATTACTGAAGTAAAAATGATAGGAACTCTTGGAGCAAGTGATCACTCTATCATAGTATGTGACAGATTAAAAAAAATGCTGAACAAGGTCTGAAATGTAGCCTGGATTTTGGGAGAGTATTTCAAAGGGTTCAAGGAAATCTTAATAATATGATCTAATGGTCTAATATTTTGTAGTACAAATAGCTCAAGGAAAAGAAGATCTTAATAATGAGATTAAAAACAATCAGAAATAATTCTGATGAGGAGGAAAATGGGGGGATAAGAGGAAACTAACTCATTGGTCAACTCAGATTTTTTAAGTGACTGAGGATGAAGACAAAAATACAGTATGAGCCTATAAGAGTTGTGTCAAGAGTATTAAAATTCAGAATGATCCAGTTCTAATAAGGATGCGAAGAATAACAAAAAGGGCCTTTTAAACAAAAGTAACATTTGGACTAGGAAGAGAATTGAAGAAGAAATGGTGCTAATTGGGGTAAACAGGATAACAGACGATGGTGATAAGGCTGAAAGACAACTCTCCTTTTGATTTTGTTTCTCTCCCTTGGGGACTAATCTTTGGGCTAGTAAAGACAGAACAGACATTGTTAGCAGGGAGCAGATGGAATCTTCAGATCGATGAGGAGATAGATAGCATCGATCTGTCTTCAGTGAGTTCAAGTTAATAGGCTCAGATGAATTACATCCTTGGACAATTAAAAACAGGCTGATATGATGCTTGAGTTATAAGAACATCCAGCTCATTAAACTCCTCAACTCCAATGCCATAGCCTTAGTGCTAGAAGGCACTTTCGAGATTATCAAAAGCTGCTATGTTATTTGACTGATGAAGAAACCAAGGGAAGAGTACGGTGAGACAATCATGTCTCTCATCTCCTCTCACTCTGACCACTCCATCTGTCAACATTTTCATCAGTCCTCTCCTCCTTTGGTGTGGTCCCAGAGGATAAGGTGGACCTTCTCCCAGTCTAAGCTCGTATTTCTCCTCATATACCTGTGATCCATCCTTCAGGACATTCTCTTCCCATCTCCTTAGGGAGCTTTCTTTATTGATTATTCCCTCATTCTCTATTATCCTAATGCACCCCTTTATCTACTGCCTCTTTCCTACCTCCCCCTACATATATACTTATATATCTCCTGTCCTTAAAAAACAACTTTCCTTTTTACTATGGTATCTGGCTCAAGTTGTCTTCTTATGTTTTTTCCCCTTTTTTTTATAATTTAACTCCCATGTAGAATATGCTGCATTTACAACTTATATTTCCTTGCTACACAGTCAATCCTCCACCCTTCCTTCTGAAATTGGTTTCTCAAGAATCTCTAATGACATCTGAATTACTAAATTCAACGGCCTTTTCTCAGTCCTTATTGTGGGTGACCTTCTGCCAGCAATCGACATTGCTGACTTTCTCTACCATATCCCCATGCAGGGAACTTCTCTCCTGGCCCTCTCCTTTTCAGTTTCCTTTTATATGTATTATCTTCTCTCCCATTAAAATTTTAACTACTTGAGGGTCTTTCTTTCCTTCTTTCCTTCCTTCTTTCCCTTCCCCCCTCCCTCCTTCCTTCTTTCCTTCCTTCCTCTGTCTCTCCTCTTGTCCCTGAAATGATCAGACCTGTGCTTTAGGAACATGAAGAGGGAATCTGTGAGGAGGCTGGATTGGAGAGATGGATCTCCTTTGTTCTCATCACATCACACCCTACCTACCTTTATCTCAGCTTTTCTGAATCCTTATGTTTCTTCAATGTTGAGCTCAGGCACCATCTCCTCTGTGAAGCTTCCCCTGATCCTACCAGCTTATCATGTTCTCTCCTTTTTGAATTTTTTTCTTTCTTTTGGTTTTGTTTTATGATTTCTTGGTTTCTCATAAAGTCATTAGCCTCCATCAGTTCCATTCTAATTCAACACATTCTTCTCCTCATTGGCTTTTTGAACCTCTTTTGCCAATTGAGTTAGCCTATTTTTCCAGGTGTTATTTTCTTCAGCATTTTTTTTTTTGGTTCTCCTTTAGCAAGGTGTTGAACCCCTTTTCATGTTTTTCTTGCATCTCTTTCATTTCTCTTCCCAATTTTTCCTCCACCTCTCTTACTTGATTTTCAAAATCTTTTTTGAGCTCTTCCATGGCCTGAGACCACTGAATATTTATTTTGGATGTTTGGGATACAGAAGCCTTGATTTTTATGTCTTTCTCTGATGGTAAGCATTGTTCTTCCTCATCTAAAAGGATGGGAGAAGATCACCAAAGTTCACCAAGAAAGTAACCTTGTATGGTCTTATTTTTTTCCCTTTTTTGGGCATTTTCCCAACCAGTTACTTGACTTTTGGATCTTTTGTTAAGAGTAGGGTATACTCTGGGGATCTGTAAGATCTCAATTCCTCCAAGGTGGCACAATCAAGCATGTATACTGGTCTGGGAGCAGGTAGAGATTTTTGTGCCAGAATCTCACCAGTTTCCTCTCCCCAGTCACCTGGCCTCCAGTGTCACCAAGCCAGTACTGGGGGCTGATTTTCAGATAAGCTGTGGGGGCAGGGCTGCCATTCAGTGTAAGATAAAAATCAGTTCCCTCAGGGCCTCTACACAGGGCTGAGGTAAGACTCAGCTCCTCAGTGCCCCCAAAAGTTTTACGATCCAACAGTGGATGCTGGTTGTTGTAGGGGCTGCCATGGAAACTGCTGCAGCCCGCCTGATATGGCCTCTGTAGCCACTGCCTGAGGCCGGAGCTATGGGAAGGCCCTTCTCCCTTCCTGGCTGAAAAAAAACTGTCACTGACCTTTGGTGCCTGTGGGTTGAGGGATCTGAGAACCTGCTGCTGCTTCGACTGGAGATTCCACCCCCAAGGGTTGTTCACAAGTCCCACGCTGGGGCCAAAGGTGGGCTGGACTCTGCTCTGCGTCTGGTGCAATAGACGTTTCCTGTGGGTCTTTCAGTTCACCTTGGGCTGGAAATCTCCTCCACTCTGTTGTTCTCCACTTCTCTTGCTCCAAAATTTGTTGAGAATCCCTCTCTACAGGTATTTTATGGGCTGTGAGGGGAGAGCCTGCATATGTGTGTCTTTGTACTATGCCATCTTGGCTCCCCTGAATGTTTTTCTACAGAACCTGATATCAATCAATTAATAAATCAATACCCAAGTATTTTTTATGTGCCAGGTACTGGGAATTCAGATACAAAGATGAGATAATTCCATCCTCAAAGAGTTTACTTTCCAGCAGAGACATAAACAAAATAAATACAAAATAGTTTCAGTACAAGTGGACCCTAATACCTACAGGAATCAGGATAGACTTTTTGAAGGAGACACATGAGTTGAGCCTTGATGGGAGCAAATGTTTTTCTAAGAAACAGAGATGAGAAGGTGAAGGAAAAAGCTTGTACAAAGTCAGGCATGCAAGACAGCAAATGAGCTAGCTTACTTGAGCACACTGTATGTGAAGACATGTGTCAGGTCAATAAGCAGTTATTAAGCACCTACTATATGTCAGGCACTGTGATGACCCCTGACAAAGAAAGTCAAAAGATGATCTCTGCTCGCAAGTTGCTCCCAATCTAATGAAGGGGACATGAAAACAATTAAGTACAGATAAAAGGCTTACGGGATAGATTGTCTGTTCATCCTTCACTGCCGAAGAAGACCATGCCATTGGAGAAATAATGACATGACTTGCACTTGACTTTGTTTTGAGTGAGGGAGGGCTGTGCAAGTCACCAGCCTTACTTCTCCTCCATAGTCATCTAAATCCAGTGACCATATATTCATCAGGATGACTGGAGATGAGCCAGGATGAGGCAACTGGGGTTAAGTGACTTGCCCAAAGTCACACAGCTAGTGAGTGTCAAGTGTCTAAGGTGAGATTTGAACTCAGGTCTTCCTGACTCCTGCACTGGTGCTCTATTTACTTCACCACCTAGCTGCCCTAGGATAGACTGTAGATAAACAATAGAAGCAGGATGGGAAAGGTTTGTTTTTGTTTTTGTTTTATAGAAGGCGGTATTTGACTGGGACTTGAAGGAAGCCAAGAGGTAGATGAAGAGGGAGAGCATTCTAGGCAGGAGGGAACAGCCAGTTAAAAATGATCAGAATTGGAAGATGGAGTATTTTATTCAAGGAGTTGCATGGAGGACAATGTCACTAGATCTCATAGTACCTGCACATAAGTAAGGGATAACAAGATTGGATCAGTAGGAGGGGGCCAGATTATAAAGGGCATTGAATGCCAAAAACGATTATCTATTTGGTCTTGGAGGCCATAGGAAGAGAGTGGAGTTTATTGACTAGTTGGGTGACATGGTCAAACCCACACTTTAAAAAGATAAATTTGATAACTAAATGGAAGCTGGACTGGAGCAGAAAGAGAGAGTCAGAGAGACCAGCCGGCAAGATACTGTAATAGTCCAGGCATGAGGTGACAAGGGACTGTACCATTTTGGTGGCATGTGTCATTACGGGGGAAAAACATAACTTAGCAACAGATCAGATGTGGAGGGGATGGAAAAGGGAGTTGTATAGAAGGACACCTATGTTTGAAGTCTGTAGTCTGGAGCCTTGTTATGAAGTGTTTTAAATGCCAAACAGAGGGGCTTGTATTTTAGCCTAGAGGTCACAGTGAGGTATGAAGGCTACACATGATCTGACTTGTGCTTCCGGAACATAAATAGGGAATCAGTGAGGAGGATGGATGAGAGAGATAGCCCTCACCTCACCATACCTTGTTTATCTGTACTAAGTTTCTTAAGGTTAGGGGCTTGGCTATTTTTGTCTGTCTCTAGTTCCTACTATAGAGTTTTGTACATGGTAAGCACCTAATAAATTTTTGTTAGAGATCTCTATTTTACCTTTCCAGGCAGCTAGGTAGCCCAGTGGATACAGGGCTAGACCTGGAGTAAGGAAGACTCATCTTCCTGAGTTCAAATCTAGCCTCAGATACTGTGTGATTCTAGACAAGTCACTTAACCCTGTTTGCGTCAGTTTCCTCATATGTAAATCTGGAGAAGGAAATGGCAAACCACTTCAGCAAACTTGCCAAGAAAACCCCAAATGCGGTCACAAAGTGTCAGACATGACTGAAATGACCAAACAACTATATTACCTTCCTGTTGGGGAAAAAATTCCATGTGTTTTCAGAGGCTGAAAAGCTTAGACACAGCTACCACCTCTTCCAACCTCAAATAAGGACAGCAATCTTGATGCTGGAAGTCCTGGTGTCAAAGCTCACTTGGACATTTATATGAGAGTAAAAGTTGGGGAAGTCTAATGATAGAAAGCCTGAGGAATTTGATCAGATGTTCCTGAAAAGTCCTGTACTGGGTTCTAGTCCCAGAGCTAGTCAGCTGTGTGACTACAAGCCTCATCTTTTCTCTGTGCCTTCACTATCCTCATCTGAAAAATAAGGAGTTAGACTTGATGCCCTTTAAAGATTCATGGTATTTAGGGGGAGGAGTATATGACTGTGCTAAGCATTTGAGAAACATCCACAAATAAATAGATGGACATATCGATAGACCTCATGTAGCTTACTGTTAAAAGTTTCATTTTCTTTCTGTTCTCTACTTCCCAACTTAGCCTTTTAATAAAAACACTTTCCTTTTTCTAAAGCCTACTATGCACAAAGTTTGATGCTAGGCACTGGAAATAAAGGCAGAAAAAACAGAGCCCCACCCTTAAGAAATTTACATTTTACCTTTGTGAACACCAACAAATACAAGGTTTGGTGTGATAGGGACAGAAGAGCTACATCTCTCCAATCCAGCCTCCTCATGGATAACCTATTCTCATTCTTAAAGCATAAATTTGTGTTTGGGGGTACCAAGGTGTCTGCTGGGAAGAAATGCTGCATTCTCTTTCCTTTTAATCAGAAGTTTTGTGACTGGGGGATGCTGGCTAGTGGAGAAACAAGAATCCCAGACTGGGAATCAGGTGGCCTCAATCCCACTAATAAGACCTGCCACTCACTCTCTCTGTAGTTGTTTGACCTGTCTGGGTCTCTGTTCCTTCATCTGTGACATAAATGGAGTGGATTAGTTTAATCTCTAAGAATGCTTTTAGGTTTGGGTTGTAGCCCAGCTGACCTGTTAGAAAGTCACTTTTCTGACAAGTGGACAAGGTGATGGTACTGATATATCTCTAAGGGATCAATTTATTTGGGAGGGGAGAAGATCCAATCTACTGCTTTTGAATTAGAGAAGGTTTGACGGGTGTAATTGCTACCAACCTTCTTCATGAGATCATAGTGAAGGTACATTTGTGTGGATGAATGCAAATATGATATATAAAATCATAGCAGCTAGGTGGCGCAGTGGGTAGAGTCCAGGGTCACAAAGACTGAAAAATAACTGAACAGCTGCTGCTGTAATAGAGTACTGAACTTGGCACCAGGGAAACCTACATTCAAATCCTCTGACATTTACTAGATGTGGGATCCTTTAACCCCATATACTTCAGACATCTTCCTAAGACTCGCCTACTGATCCTTCCAGCTCTGAATCTTTGACAATATGATATGTGGTTTCTGAGTAATGCAGACCTAACTATTGAGAGGGCTATTAAAGACCCTCACTAGTGGCAGTGCCAAGGTTCTATTAAGTGATAGAACACTGGCCTCCCTATTGGTGAAGTAATCTGAGGGAAGTTTCAGACACTGAGGCTGGAAACGTGGTAGATGATAATTTGGGAAAGGTAGGTACCAAGAACTGCTGTAAATATAGGGTGAGAATTATTGCTTCTCCCAGGATTTGAGTCACCTCTGGAGAGGAGAAGAGACAGCTAGTGACCTTTTTTCAATGACAAAAGAAGTGATAAATCACAAAGAAGAAAAAAGCTTTTTTTTTTCAGTAAAAGAAGGAAAACTATACTTAGAAATCAATTTTAAATGAACCATAAATAGAGGTACTTGCCAGTCAAAGGGCCCTAGAGAACTTAATTCATCACACCCTAAGGGCACATGTTCCCCATGGGAGTAGCACTGCTATCCCAGGCAACATAACCAACATTCCTTCTTCTGCCTCATAATTACAAAAGCCAGGCTCTCCCCAATCCTCTCCAACAGAAGTGACACCTTTTCCCATTCCCTCCCAACTCACAGGGCAAGGCTAGAAGGGAGAGATTTCTAGTTCCACTAGATTCAACAACTTTCTCTCAATTATTTTTTGTCTTCTGAAGTTCATACAACCTATGCATACCACTCTCTCCTCATCCTCGTTACTGTTATCCATTCATTTCTAGGTCATTTCAATTTTCTCAATGAATCTAGTACCTGGTTTCTATCCCTGGTTTCTACCTATTATTTTTAAGGACTTCAGTGTTCACAAAGATCACTCCTCTAGAAAGCTATAAGGACTATAGAAATAAAGAATTTGAGTGTTGGAAGGGACCTCCATAACTTTCAAGTCCAACCGATACACAGAAGGAATCTCTATTCTAACATACCCAAAACATGGTCAATCCAGTCTCTTCTTTGAGACCCATCCCTCCCTTCTTGATGCAGCCCATTCCCCTTTCAGACAGTTGTCATGACCTCATTGAGTCTTCTCCAACTTAAACATGGCCAATTCCCTCAACCAAACATGAACTCAAGGGCCTTGAACATTTTGTTGCCCTCCTTTGTACTTGTTCAACTTATAACCTGGCTGCTAGTTCCACTCCTCTACTGAAAATGCTTTCTCTGTGGTCACAAAGGACATTTTTCAGCCTTCATCCTCCTTGGTCTCTTTCATTTTAAACACTGTTTCGACCACCCCTAGTACTAAGCACTCCCTATACAATGCTCTCTCTACATAGAGAAGCAAGGCCTAGAAGTATATTGAAGGGCAGAGGGGAAACAGGTGCAAATTTTAGAATTCATTGTGGACAATTCACCAATCATGTAGCCACCTTGTCAGTTATCAAGAATTCATAGTATCCACTTGTCAGCTATTGTTCGGACCCTCACAAGCCAATTTACATCTCACAGCTTCACTTACCCCATCTGTATAATGGGAAAACAATATTAAGGTATGCTGGGGTCTTTATTAGATGGTTAAAAGTCATAACCGAGTGTTGACTACTGTAAAAGTTCCTTTCTTTTACACATTGTCAATGCCTGAAAACATACTATTTCAAAATGTATGGTTTCTATGAAGTGATTATTCCTGGGTACTGAGGGGGAAGCAGGAGAGGATAGAAAGCCAGCTTCAGAATTAGGAAAATTTGGTCAAGTTCAGTCCTTTACACACACTGTGTGGACGCTGGGCAAATTAATGAATTCCTTGGTTCTCCAAACAACTCTTAAGACGTTAAATTGCAAATCAGTTTCCAATCTGCATTGGTAGAAGGAGTTCCCCCACTGGGAGCCACCTGTATGGAGGAAATCACAGATCTTAAGGGTCCCCTCTGCTCCAAAAAAGGTAGGATTTCATAGTTCAGAGACCTAAACCATTTCCTATAGCATTTCATTAGTTGGGGGTCATGAATTTTAATAATCTTCATATTTTAATTCAACTAAATATATTTTTTGACCTTGCTTTCCATCACAATATGATACTTTATGAAAGGATATACAATGAGGTCATGGCTTTACATGTATCTTAGAGAGAACATATATTACTATTCACCATACAGCCCTTGAGTCTTACTGCTTCTCTTCAAATGATGCGTGACCTGAGCCCTGGGCTCAGTTTGGACGTAGATGGATAGATAGCTGCCTACCACAGACGCCATCTGTGAGGAGCAGGGTAAATGCTTGATTAGCTCCTATGTGTACTGTTAAGAACCTGCTGCTGTAACTGCGGAGAGATAAAAATTATAGTTCCCTGCAAAGCCACTGAAATCCACCACTGTGCTCTGGAATTGATTTTATTTTGTCTGTATATGTATTTTTCTTCCTAGTAGCTGATTACAGGCGTAATTGCTTTGGTTACAATTCATATGCATTCAGAAATGGACGTTCTTTACACTACTTATTTTCAATGCCCTACTTACCAACTTCATCCCTGATGTTTGCAAGTTCGATTGACAGCTCTTTTTCTTTCACAAGGGCACTTTCATTCTGAAAAAACAAAATGGATACCAAGTCCCTAGTTTTATCCTAGTTAAGCACTTTCACATGTTTAATTAATGAATCAGATTAAGCAAATATTTACAAGTTTAGCCTTTAAGCAGATTATTTTCTATTACAATATATCTACTATAAAAATAAAACTTACCATGGAAGCCAAGTCTGACTCATTCATTTCTAGTGGATCCAAAATGCAAACTTTGCAATATCATTTATATGCATGGTTGTATTTTTCCATATACAATGTTACTGTGGGTACACTTTCTTATTATAGCTGAGGATATATATACCTAAGTCACACAAACTAATATGGCTTTGACCTCTAAAATTCATATTCTGTTTATGAAAAATTATAATTTTTATGGGCAGTTTTACCCACTTTGGTAGGAAAAAATTCTGAACAATGTAATTTTGTTCTCATTATGAAAGCCTCCAAGCCAGCTATGAAATAATAAAGATGCGAACATTTTAAAGGAAAAACATAAAATATTTTTTATAATAATAAGGTGCTAACATTAAAATTTAGTTTGTAGGAATTATGTAATCCTACCATCTGCATCAAAAAAGGAATTAGGAAAATGAGGCACAAAAAAAGAAAATGTCATTTAGTGTCATTTTTGAATCAGCATTCATTCTGACCTGAAAAGGATGACAGTGAAACCTGTTTAGTTGACTTAGTCACTATGTAATTGTATTTAATTAATATGTGATAAATAATAAGGGGCAGCTAGGTAGCACAGTGGATACAGTGCCATCCCAGAGTCAGGAAGACTCAATTTCCTGAGTTCAAATCTAGTCTTGGACACTTATTGGTTGTGTGACCCTGGGCACTTCATTTAACAATTTCCTCATCTGGAAAATGAGCTGGAGAAAGAAATGGCAAACCACTGCAGTATCTTTGCTAAGAAAAATCCAAATGGGGTCATAAAGAGTCAGTTGTGACTGAAATGACTGAATAACAACAAAAAAACAATAATTTTTTAAATGGTAAAATTGAAAATGCTGGAGGGGAACATAATACCCTTTACATTATGAAAATCAAGGTCTCAAAGAAAACTCTTGCTTGGCAATTACATTCCGTGGAATTCTTTCCTTTCCCTCCTCTCCCCCTCCCCCCCACAGACCAGTAAACTGATTTTTGAGAAGCATCTAAGGTTGAAATGTGGAACAAAGGAGACCAAAATATCTAACACATCTATCATCAGGAGAAAAGATCTTTCTGAAACTACAGTTGACCTTGATCTGATTTCACCTACAAGATTCCTGCCAATTTCAAATCCTTTTTTTTTCTGATGGCTATTATGGGATGGTCATGTGATTGGGTTGCATATCTTATGGTCTAGATGAACATGGAAAAAAAAACCACTCATCTGGATATTTTATGTTATTCCAAGTATTCAGATATTTGGTGACATTCTGACATTTGAATTAATTATTAAAATCTTTCATTTTAGGTTTTCACACTGTACATTCTATTAGTTAATTTCAAAGCATTTAAAAATAAATAATGTCACAAAAATAAGCCATCATCAGTGACATCTACAAGCCTGAAGAATGGTGTTGCTTCATTAACTCAATGGGTGCCATTTTGGTTTCTCTATCCTATTCCATGGAAACTAATTTCCAAAGGTTCAAGATAACTTAGCAAATGTGATGTTCAAAGTAATTATAAGATCTGAAGAGAAAAAGAAAAAGAAAAGGTGGTCCAACCTCCGGCAGCATGAGAGGTAGAATGATATAGTAGATGAAGTTTTGGGCTCTAATGAATAAACAAGGTTTAGATTCCTCCTCTGATGTGAGTTCCCTAAAGTTTAAAACCTTAAGCTGCTATATAAACTATGATTGTCACTCAAATACACTAAAACACAATTCTTTCATTCTGCCTTTGCTTGAGTACTGCAATGAACTGTCCACACTAAGTCATATGATCATAGAATTTCAGAGGTCAAAAGAATCTTAGGGGTCATCTATACTAACCCTCTCACTTGAGAGATATTGCATTTTGTTGATATAAAGTTCTCAGAAAATCAATAGTGTATTTGTCATATCAAAAATGTTCCCAAACTCACTCTGGATTAAGAATGACATAAAGAGAAGGGTTTGAGCCCCAGTTTTAAAGAGAAGTTATGTAACTATGGGCCAACCATTTGACCTCTCCCTGTGTCTTAGTTATTTTGTCCGTAAAATAGGAATAATAATATTACATATCAGCTACTCCACAGATTTGCTGTGAGCAAAGTTCTTAAAAACAGCCAAATATCATATAGATGCGAACTATGACATTCATACTGAGGTTCCTGTCTTCTCCATAAAACCCTCCACACTAACCCAGCCCACAGTGATTTCTCTTTTCCTACATTCTTTAATACCTTTGATCCTTATTATAAATAATATACTTTTTTGAATTGCTCTCTTTTTATTTCTCATATCAGTTGCTGGTGTCTCCACCCCCTAACCAAGTTATTTTGTATTTAATTTGCATATATACATTTTATATGTGTGTACACAGATATATACATATACACACATATGTATCAATGTGTATATACATGCGCATATATGTACACATTTATACAAGCACATGTTATCTTTTCCAATAGAATAATAAGCTCACTGAAGGCAGAGACTGCCATTTTTGTCATTACATCCCTGGTACCTAGTCGACTGCACAGCCCAGTTTAATATATGTTTCTTGGTTGAGAGTGTCTCCAGTCAAATTATATCTCTGAGTTCATGAGCTATGTCTTACAATTCATTAAATAAACATTTTATTCAGCACCTACTACATGCAATGCCTTATAAAATGGACCAGAGATACAAAGATGAAGAATAACACAGTCGGTTCTTAGGGAGTTTACAGTCTATGGGGAATAAGATACATACACAAGTAGGCATAATAAAGTAGACAGTGATGGGAAAGTCAGAGATTGACTGAACTGTTTACTTTCTATCAGAGGATTTTTATACAGTTGTTGTTATTAAAATGGCCTATTACTAGTACTTTTGTCCTTCCTGGAATTAAATGAGGTGCTCTATGAGGTGCAGAGTTCTTTGTTAGACTATTTTCAAGTTTAGGCTGGAAGGTTATTTGTCCAGAAGGTGATAGAGGGCATTGTTGGTAGAGGAGAACCTGGGCAGAACTGCTGCTGGGGTCTCTTCCAATTCTGAAGATTTCTAACTGGTTACATGTATGCTGTTGCTACTATATTTAGGTGTATTCAGAAGCTCCTACCTAATAGGCACTGGAGAAAATCTGGTTTACAGAGTTGTTGGTGTATGAACCTTTGAGAGGCTACCCCAAGCACCTGAGGGAGATCTCAAGTAGAAGAGAACATGTTTTAATGTGAAGATCTATAGAAGAGGTCTTCTCAGGCTCAGCCACTTTCTATATCCTGGAACTTCCCTAAGTGATTGGTTCATTTTCACCCAGGAACTTCATCCTGAATTCAGGCCCCTTTCTTTCACTGGTGACTTCCTGCCAGAGGCCTCCAGTTTGGGCATGAGCCCAGTGCATCCATGCTTCATGGGCTTTCTTTTGACTTGTATTTTCATTCTCAGTTCTTTGTACAATGTCTGGTATATAGTAAGTACTTAATAAATGCTTATTGCCTGCCTGTCTATTCATGGTAGTCCATGAATAAACCTTTAACGTCAGTAAATTCTTCTAGGACAGTACAGTGGATAGAGTGCTGGGCCTGAAACTAGGAAGATATGAGTTCAAATCCAGACTCAGACACTTAGTACTTGTATGACCCTGGGGAAATCACTTAAGCTCTGTCTGTCTCAGTTTCCTCAACTGTAAAATGGAGGGTAATCATAGCACCTATCTCCCAGGAATGTTGTGAAGATCAAATGAGATATTTGTAAAAAGTTCTGGCACACAGAGTTCATCCTTCGTTGCTGAAGAAGACCATGCCATCACAGAAATAATGATATGACTAACACTTGACTTTGTTTTGAGCGAGGGAGGGTTGTGCAGGTTACCAGTTTCACTTCTCCTCCAGAGCCATCTGAATCCAATGATCAGATATTCATCAGGACGACTGGAGATGAGCCAGGGTGAGGCAATTAGGGTTAAGTGACTTGCCCAAGGTCACACAGTTAGTGCGGGTCAGGTGTCTGAGGTGAGATCTGAACTCAGGTCCTCCTGACTCCTGCACTGGTGCTCTATCCACTGCACCACCTAACTGCCCCTTGGCACATAGTAGGCACTACATAAATGTATAGGCCTATATAAATGTCCTTCCCTCCTCCCTTCCAGGTATCCCAAATCCCTTAGATTTCACTTTGTCATCAGTGGATGGCAAACATCTGGCTACCTTCCTTTACAGAATATCCATTCTTTGATGAAATAATCTAAATTCCACTAGCTCTTCCATATAGGTCTTCTGGTCTAACCCTTTAATCATCTTTCAGACTCTCCCCTGATCTTAGATTCTTCATGTCTCCACCAAGTTCTGGAGTCCAGAATGAGTTAGTGCTCCAGCCAGAGTCTGACCAGTGCTGAGTATAATAGATGAACTCTTTGCTCTAAGTTTTTAAGTTTTAATTACCTTGTTTCAGTTTCAACATGTTATCACAACCTAATGGAAGAAATTCTATTTTTTAAAGAATTAATTCAATTCAACAATTTTATTTTAGGGAACATGGTAAAATGAAAAGCCTTCAAAATGTCAACTTGTTTACCTGTATGTAATACTTATGTCTGAAATATTTTCAAATATACCTATTAATTCCTAAATATACTTATAAAATTAAAGTGATCATAGGTGCACTGGGGTATTTAGTTGGTAGAGTGGACAGAGTGCTGAGCCTGGAGTCAGGAAGACTCCTCTTCCTGAGTTCAAATCTAGCCTCAGACGCTACAGGCTGTGTCACCCTGGGCAAGTCACTGAACCCTATTTGTCTCAGTTTCCTTATCTGTAAATGAAATGGAGAAGGAAATGGCCAACCACTCCAATATTTCTACCAAGAAAACCCCAAATGAGATCATGAAGAGTTGGGCATGAGTGAAACAACTCAACAACAACAAGGAACATGGTATTTTGTTCACTCACTAGTTGTGAAATAAAAGACGTTTTGGGGGAATTACAGCTACCTTGAAGGTTAAATGGCTTGTCCAAGGTCACAGAGGTAATGGGTGGCACAGTAGGATTTAATCCCCAAACCTCTAATTCCAAATCTAATGCTTTTCCTACTATACCAAATGGCCTCCTAGTGGTTTATGAAACAAATAAAGCCTAAAAATACATGAGAGAAAGAGAGAGAGGGACAGAGAGACACACAGACTTTGTAAACTGGAAACATGTAGGGGAAGCCAGCACTCAAGATGTCTCTGATTTCCAGTTTGCCTCCTAAACATTTCAGAAAGAGAATTTCCTCTTGGGTGAGGCTGGAGTCTCTCAGTTTGAACTGAGTTCTGATATCGTCAGCAGAGCTCATTCTCTCATGTATTTTTATGCTATATTCTAATCTGTCTTTTATGTAATCAGTGTTTGATGGGAAGGAATCAAGCCAAAGAGTGTAGGTTTGAGCTACTCTTCCCCCAGTGAAGGCTAATAACTAGAGAAGAGAGCTAGACTATACAAGGAAAGCTGAGTGCTGCAGAATGGACAACTCTGAAGTGCGGTTCTCGAGAAGACTTTTGAGAGTCCCTCAGACAGCAAGGAGATCAAATTAAAGAAAGAAAAGACCCTGATGTTGGAAAAGATTGAAGGCAAAAGAAAAAGGGATGGCAGAGAATGAGATGGATCAATATTGTCATGTAAACTATGGACATAATCTTGAAAGACTTTGAGAGATAGTGGAGGACAGAAGAGTTGGACACAATTGAATGAATAAAAACAACTAGGGAAGTGACTTTTGCTTTGGGTCTATTGTACTCTTAGATCAGCAATATTTAGGGAGAAAGACGGATTCAATTCTTGTCTACTATGCCTCTCAGACACTGAGGAAAAGAACTCCCTAACTCACTGCAGTCTTTTTTGCAGGGGATTAATAAGATTGCAGAAATATCAATCAATGGGTGGCTCTCATAAGCCACTTTTAGACAATCTGAGTAGCCCCAATATTTTATATGGACAGCACACATCTTAGTTAAAGTCAATAGGATAAGAGATTTAGATCTGGAAGGGGCCTTATGGGTCATCAAAGTCCATTTAAATAAGAGGGAACTGAGAGCCAGGGAGGTTAAGTGCTTGTCCAGAATTCCAAAGTTTTTAAGTAGATGAAATATATTGGAATCCTGGTCTTTCTGACTCTACATTTGGTACTCTATCCACTAAACCACATTACCATACTTCCATGGAAAAGAGGTGTAGAAATTTCTTTGACTTCACCCTTTTCCCTACATAAAACTCCCCTGAATTCCTATCCATATATCCTTAAGCATACACTCT
Source organism: Potorous gilbertii (assembly GCA_028658325.1). Lineage (NCBI taxonomy): Eukaryota > Metazoa > Chordata > Mammalia > Diprotodontia > Potoroidae > Potorous > Potorous gilbertii. The sequence goes on along the minus strand of CM053771.1, from coordinate 162,127,549 downwards.
ATATATTCCCAGTTATTGCATTGAGTGATCATAAATATGTACTTATCCAAATGTGCATTCTTCTTTTGTGTCTACACAACAGCAGATTTGCTTATATTAGACTGTAAGGTCCTCCAGAATAGTCTTTGTGTCTATGTAATTTTCCATAACATTATAAACACATAAGAAAAGTGGCTCTTACTTAAGAAAAACATTTTGATGATAAGGAGATCATGACTCCCCAGATGGTATGCAGTCTGGCCCAAGGCATTTCTGTAAATGCCTGCTTTTGGACCAACTTTTCTAATTTATTAATTTTTTGCTTCAAGAAAGCTATTGATCATTTCTATTATCCAAGCTGTCGGAGTGATTAGGGACTTCCCTGAACAAGAATGACTCAGCATCTAGGACACTGCTGGAATATTTCAACTCACAGGCTTGCAGACTGAGAGACAGAAAGAAACCTAGAGGTCACTGAGTACAGTCTCCTCACATTAGAGATGAGGAAACTGAGACCCAATGATAATAAGTGATATACGCAGTCATACAGGCAGACCTGGGGTTCAAACAGGTCCTCTGACTCCAAATCTTACGTCCTTTGCATTGTAACAAGTTATGTAACTTGACGGAAGAATTCTTTTTTTAAAAAAAATTTCTTAATTTTTCTTGAATTTTTTTTGTCTATGCTTTCTTTCACAACATGATTGCTATGGATATGTTTTGCATGACTACACGTATGATCTATATCGAATTGCCTGTTGTCTCAATGGGAGTAGAGAGGGAGGAAATGAGAGAATTTGGAATGCAGAGTTTTAAAAATCAGTGTGAAAAATTGCTTTTGCTTGTACTGGGGAAAAAATAAAATACTAAATAAAAAAAGAAGTGATAAAACTCAGGCAGCACTTGTGGACCTGAAGGATAATTTGAATCTGTTCATCAGAAACTTATTAAGTATCCATTATGCATAAGACAAGAGTCAGCATGGAACAGAGGCAAGAAGTTCAATTTTGGAGTCAAAGTACATGGCCATGGGCTTCATCTCTCAGTTCCAAAGGAAATTCTCTAAGACTGTGTTACAGTTGAGTTGCCAATGTGTTCTGATGGAGAGAATTTCAAGACCTGGAGGCCTCTGAATAAATAAAATCACTAGGAAAGATCAACTGAAGGACAAGAATGAAAAGGAGTGAAGGGTGGAGGACATGTGTAACTGAACTGTGAAGACTATGAAGTGAAGAGAGGGAGACCAGAGCCATGTTGGGTGATCTTGGAGAAGAAAAAGAAAGGACATTTAGAGGTCACTGAAAGCAATCTCTTCACTTTATAGATGAGGAAAATTAGGCCCAATGAGATTAAGTGACCTGCCCAAAGTCATACTGTCAGACCTGGGATTCAAACCTAGGTCCTCTGATTCCAAATCCTTTGGATGGATGGACTAGAGGTAGTGGTAAAGATGATAAAAAAGTCAAGGAACAATGAAGTACAGGGAGAAATGGAAGGAAAGGAGAGAGATTAATAGAGTAGAACTTATGAGTTCAAACTTAAAGAAGTGGAAGCTACAGATAATGTCTAAGATCTAGTGAAGATGTAGGTCTAGAGAGTTAAAGAGGTCGATGAACTGAGAGGATAGTATGCTTGATGGGACATATTGATATGCCAAAGTATGAGGGTAGAGGTTGAAGTATGGAGAATGCATGTGAGTTGGTCATTGAACCTTAATGGGAAAGGAAGGAGAGCGACCTAGGGACTGGTGAGTCAAAGCAACAAAGATTTTTTAAAAACCTCCCTCCATTCTCCTTATTAAGGAGAATAATTCACTCTTTGTAGGTGAAGACTATTTCAGAGAGCAAAATATTTAGCATTACTGAACTCTGAAAGTACCATTCTATCCATTTCTGTGTTCCATAGTCTGCCCATCTAAACAGTAATTCTTATGAGCAGCTGACTCGGTCAATTGCCTCTGACACCATCCCATCTCATTCCCAAAATATGCCAGGTCTTAGGTGATGATGTGAGAGAATGATTGGCATGTGAACATAGCCTCTTTCTGAGTTCACGGAGTTGGATCAGTGTTTCCCTGAAGAGTGTGGATGAGTGGAAAATTTCCCTACTGGAGCCAAACATATGGGGTCCTGTTCTTCTCAAAAGGGCTAAAAATAGAGCTCGGTCATAGTGATCTAAACTCTCTTGGTGAGACAGTCCAGATACTCAGTCACTAAAAGAATTTTCCCTTTACAGTTATTCAAATAAACACTATTCAAATAGACTGAACGTGATATTGACATTGGCCACTTGAGCTTACCCATGAAGGTTTCATCTGCCACTTCCTTTTGGTGACATTCATTTAATTCTGACGCTCTTTAGAGTAATTATTCTCTACTCTCCTTCAGTTCACTAGACCTCATCTCAAGAACACTAGAAATGTAATATTCTCATGAAAAATCAAGCTATAAAAAAAACTACTTAAAAACTTGATTTTCTTCTTTCCCCTCCTGTCCCTCCAGTCATCACCATTCGAGTCTATTAAAGTTACATATATATGTATATATATATATATATATATATATACACAAATACATATATACATGTATATGCATATAATGATATATGTATATGTGTGTATATATACACATATGTGTGTGTATATATGTATGCATATAATAGATAATGTCTCCCATGGAATCATATAATCTTCAAGTTAGAAGGGACCTCAAAGATCATTCACTTCAACTCCCAGCAGATGCTATATAGTCTCCTTTATAATACATCCTCCCATAGCCACTACAAAGGTCATCTAACCTCTGCTTAAATATTTCCAGTTCCAAGGAACTCATCTCATAAAACTGCTCTAATGTTAGGAAATTTTTCCATATTCAGCTGAAATATGCCTCCCTGTACATTCCACTAATTTTTCCTACTTCTCCCTGCTGGGACCCCCAGAAAAGGCAAAGAAATCTTATCTCTCTTCCATATGTCAGTTTTTAAATTTTTGGACAACCATGATCATCATCTACTACTCCACTATATTTTCTAGGCTTAATTTCCAGAGCTCCTTCGATGCAATCTTCAAATTACATAATTTTAAGTCTTCTTACACCATCCTGATGCCTAATATCTGAACACTTTCAGTCCAGAGGTATCCAGATTGGAATAGAATCTTTGGCATTATGGGAATATTGTTTCTTAGACAGTCAAGAGGGTCACTATAAAGTAGCAATAGCATCACTTATGGTCCTAAAAGACTGGTACAATGACATTCTAAAAAATGATGTATATAATGCTTAAGGGAGCATCCCTCTCCACTCTCCCCTTTCCCTTAAAAGTATCCTAGGTGGAGAATATTTCAGAGAATAATGACTCTTAAAATTACTGAATTGTGAGGGTATATTGCTCTTCATAGTAGCTCAGCAAAGTTCAGCAGGAGATTTGTAAAGTCCTTATATTCTGCAGGTATCTACCTACATGGTAATTCTCAGCAACAGAATTTCTGCAGCTGACTGCCTTTGTCACCATTCTATCTTTTTCTCAAGATGTAAGTTGGATCAGGTCTATAGAATTCAGACACTATGCTCAATTCTAATGCTTTTCCTTCGCTGTTTGGGAAGGCAGCCTTTAATCTTTTTTCAGCTGTAAGAGACTGGCATGCTCTAGTGTCAGCTAATCTTTCCATTAACCTTCAAGTACCTCAGATGTTTTGCCAGCTTACAAGGACCTGACATGTCCTATTATTTCAAAGGGATTTGCTAACAAAATGTTATCTTTCAGATGGTTGGTAATTCTCATGGAATTCAATTAGATGGGAAAATGCTTCCCCTTCTTGGCCTCATCGATAGGACTCCATATTTGAGTATCATATCAGTCTTTTCTCAAAGCCAAAGATCAAAGAACAGCCAGTCTTTTAGCAATACGTTCTAAGGGACTCAATTTGACGTTATTTCCTTGCTACTGAGTCCAGGAACCTTATGAAACGAGCGAGACCAAATGACCACTGAATACTTTTTGGTGGCATATTTTCTTCTGCAGGTGGTCTTCTTCTTCTCCCTTTAGCCTTCTACCCCCTCCCCTCCAGCCTTCTTCCCCCTCCTCTCCATATTTTTTTCTTTCTTTTGTTCATGAAGATAATTTTTTATTCTTTGCTTTGAGAATACAAATGCATTGAGACATAGGTAAAGTGGATTAAAAACGCTGGACTGAGTCAGTAATGATATTCTGGAGTTCAAATTTATTTAAGGCAATTAATTATTCCCCTCCACCCACCCAACACAACCTTTCCTTTTTCCAAGTTTTTATATTATTACTTTTGGTACCTTATGCTTCTAGTCATCTACGATCAAAAGACAGTTGTTAATCTCAAGTCATCACTCTCACTAACCCCCACTAAACCCTGTACTAAATCAGTGGTAAATTCATGGCATTTCTCCCATGGGAACTCCTGTTATTTATGGCCACTTCTCTTTATTAACACTACAACCACCCTTTTGAAATACCTCATTGCCTCCCCCCTGGATTACTTCAAATACCTGTTGGTTGGCCTATTAGTCCTTTCTATTCTCCCAGTTCCAATCCATTCTCCACTTGATTGTCAGATTGACCTTTTAAAACAAGTCTGACCTATTCGAGAATTCCAGTGGCTCCCTGTTACTTCCAAGATCAAATACTAAATCCTTTGCTTGGCTTTCAAAGTCCTTCAAAACCTAGCCCCTTCTACTCTTCTTGTCATCTCACATCTAACTCCCCTCCAAATATTTTGTGATCCAGTGACAATGACCTCCTCACAGGTCCTAGCACAGCATACTTTATTTTCTGACTCTAGGCATCTTTGTTGGCTATTCCCAGGGCTTGGATATTTTCCCTCTTCCTCTTGGCAAAGTAATTTCTCTACCTTCCTTCAAGTCTCAGATAAAATCTCAACTTCTCTACTTCCCGAAGATATGATGGTGTACTTGGAAAATCCTGTTTAGGTTTCTCTTAGGTCTTGATACCAGTATCAAATTTTTAGTTTAGTGTTCTCCTTCTGAAGGCTTGAAACCCTTCTATGACATTGAATGAAAACTTTTTCCCTTGATATATTATGCTTAATTTTGCCGAATAAGTGATTCTTGGTTGTAGTCCTAGCTTTTTTGCCCTCCAGAATATCATGCTCCATGACCTCTGATCCTTTAATACTGCAGCTTCCAAGTTCTGTGTGATCCTGATTATGTCTCACTGATATTTGAATTGTTTCTTTATGACCACTTGTAGTACCTTTTCCTTGACCTTGATAGTTCTGATATGTGGCTATAACGTTCCTTGGGGTTTTTATTTTGGGATCTCTTCCCCAAGGTAATTGGTGAATTCTTTCAATGCCTATTTTGCTCTCTAGTTCCAGGATATTATGGAAGTATTCCTTGATAATTTCTTGAAAGATGCTATCCAGGTCCTCTTTTCAATTATGGCTTTCAGATAGTCTCAGGATTCTAACATTTTCTCTCCTGGATCTATTTTCCAGATCAGTTGTTTTTTTCCATGAAGTAGTTTACATTTTCTTCCATTTTTTCCGTTCTTTTGAATTTGATTGAGTCATGATGTCTCATAGGGTCATTAGCTTCCACTTGCCAAATTCTAACTTTTAAGATATTGTTTTTCTCAATTAGCTTTTGTACTTTCTTTTCCATTTGACCAATTATACTCTTTAAGGATTTATTTTCTTACTGGATGTTTCTATCTCCTTTTCCATTTCGTTAATTCTACTTTTTAAGACATTTTTCAGATAACTTTTTTCATAATTCTCTTGCATCATTCTCACTTCTTTTTCCTATTTTCTTCTTTCTTTTTTATATTATATTTTTCCTCTAATCTGATTTTAAGCTCCTTTTTGATCTCTTCCATGAGCTCTTTTTGGGCTTGAGATCACTTCCCATTTTTCTTTGGGGTTTTGCAAACAGTTGTTTTGAGATTGTGGTTCTCTTCTGAGTTTGTGTCTTATTCCTCATTGTGACCATGATAACTTTCTATGGTCAGATTCTTTTATTGCTGTTATTGGTGGCCTTTTTTCTTTCTTTACAATTTGATCTCTGCTCCCAAGGTGTCAGGAGCACTGTCTCAGGCTTCCTGTGCTAGTGGCTGCAGGTTCTACCTACATACCTCGTGCTACATTGATGTTGCCCTGAGGCCCAAGGGAGACCCTAGTGTCCAGTGCTGTGCTGAGGGTGTGAGCTGAGGGTTGGCCCATGCTGCTGGAGGCTGTAGGGGTCTGGCAGTTTATCTGGTGCTGAGTTGAGGTTTATCTGGTGTCTGGATGTGCTGAGGCCCAGTGGAGTATTTCTACATTTCTCCATGGCTACACTGAAGTATGTAGTGGCCAGCCCTCTGGAGGTGGCCTCTTTTCCAGGGGCTATGCGAAGCTGGAGGGCCAGTGCTGGCTGGTGCCAGCTTGCTTGCTTAGGCATACATCAGGTTGGCATCTACTTGTTGCCCAGGGCTATGCTGAAACATGTGGAAGTCTGGCCACTGGAGGACTCCTGTTTGCTTGGGGCTACACTGAAGCATGTGGTAGTACTTGGAGCTGTAGTCTACCGGTTCCACTGGCTATGCTAAGGCATTTTGGGGATCCTGGTATTGGCATCTGCCTGCTCCAACACACTGGGGCTCAGGATGTCCCACTGGTTTGTCAAGGTGGGCCTTGTTGCTGGCTTGCTGGGACACTTCCCTCCTGGGCTGTGCTCCCCTTTCACCCTTGCTGATCCTCCAAGTTTCTTGGGCTAAACAATTGTTTCATCTCATCTTTTTGCTGGTTCTGCTGTTCTAGGATTTGTTTGGGGGCCCTATTTTATGGTCATTTGGAGATGAGTAAGGGAGAATTACAGCTTACTCTGCCATCTTGACTCTAGGAACTTTCCCCTCCCTATTTCTTAGACCTAGCAGTGGTACTGAGTCAATCCTGCCCAATGATGCTAATGACTTGCAACCTAATTCAATTTTACTTTTAATCTCTTCCTCATCTAATGTGAAACACACACACACACACACACACACACACACACACACCCATACATATTCATGCATATCCCAAAACTCAAAATACAATCAAGAAAAGAAGGAATGAAGCCTCCCCAAAGAAATTAAGCCTTAAAAAGACCAACCCAACTACTAGAATCCTTTTCTTGAACTCTTTGTAAGATCAGGAAGATAGGATGAGGAGAGCCTCACATAATATCTCAAGTCAAAGAAGCAAGTCACAAATGAGTTCTGGAGAACTGTGACCCTGGAGGAATCAATAAGGTTCCACTTCCTATCCAGGAAAACTCCAAACACCCCTCAGTGCTTGAGGACTGTACCACTTTACCAGGAGCCCAAGCTATGTTCCCTGCCTTTCTCCCTCACCCTGGGCAGATGGATGCAGGTCAGGAGCTGACAAGTCAATAAAAAAATTTTTTTCTGCATAGTTCTCACAATTTCCTATCACTAAATAGAGAGACAAATAAAAGACCTTACTCTTCAGGATGCCATGGTAACAATGCCTTTTGTGATGACCACATCTGTTTTCAGTATTAACACCAGCACCAGCCTGCTTCATATTCTGGAGATTTACAGAAGAATCCCTTGGGATGGGGAGCTGACCTTTTGCCTTTCAATTCACTTTTTATTGGGCTTTAGGGCAGTGGAAGTACCATGCCTTTCTTACCTTAATCAATAACTTTATTATTTCATTCCCTTGTTATTATACGTGAGCAACCCTGCTTTGTTTTCCTTTTTTGCAAAATTATAAGCTTTTTCCTTTGCTGAAATGAAATCAAATCCAGTCTAGCCAAATGTGAAACCACATTTCACGCTGAATTCTTTTCCCAGCATTATATTAACGTCTACTGTGTGAAACTGCATGAAGACCAAGCTTACTGTTACAGCATTAACAGTTGCTGCATACAGTTTCAGAGCATGAGAATATTTTTAAAAAATATCTGGGGAGATGTGCTAGTTAGTTATGAAAAATCACAGCTAACTAAGATATTGACTTAAGAATGGACTGCCATTTGCATCAAGGAACTATTGGCAAAGTCATCTCTTACTCAAGTTCAGAAAAATAAATAGGACATAAATTTCTGTTTTCTACCTGCTTCTTATCTCTCTGCCCACCGAAATAAAGCTTAGTTTTCTAATGTACTGTTTTCCTCACTCCTCTGTTCAAGAACCGCAATAGTTCCCCAGTTTTAACGTCTCAAGTATAGTGTGCCTCACTTTCTTGAGACCTTAAAATCTTTTCCTCTCTTCTAATTGTCTTTTTATTTTGCAAGATAAAAGTGTTTTAAAAATTAATCTGTCCCACCCATTAGTCACCCTGCCACACACACTGAGCATATTAAAAAGAAAATCTTCTCTCCAAAAAACCAAACCCCTTAATACATATCTACATGATCTGGTAAGCAAATTCCTTCATCAGTCATGTCCACAAAATTATACCTCTTTTCACATTTTAAGTACGTCACCCTTCTGTCAGGAGGTGGGAGACATATGTCTTTTTTTAAAAAATGATTTCCTTCTTGTTTAATGAAAATATGCTTTGTCCACCTCCCTCCTGTTCTCCTCCTTCTCCCTGTGTCCAATGACAAAGAAAGAAAAACAAAACTCTTGTAACCAATACGTATAGTAAAGTACAACAAATTCCTGCATTGACCATATCACAAAGATAGATATTTCAGTCTGTCTTCTAAAGTGGGGGTGGGGGATGATGGGGGCATGGAGAACCCATAATTGTTCCTCTACTCCCTAACTCATCCTATATCTAACTATTCCTTATAGATCTTACTCTTCTGATGAAGACCTTGAGGAATGAGAACTAGACAAAGCATCCAAAGATCTAGTTTTGAGTCCAGGCTCCACCACTTCCAGGCTGAGTAACCTATGGCTACAGTTCCTTATTTGCAAAATGAAAAGTTGCCACCTGCTGCAGGCTCATAGCAGCCTGAATTCAATTAAAATATAATTGGGAAATACTTTAATAAAATAAATAAAAATACAATAAAACAGACAATATTACATTTTAAAACTAAGTCCTTTGGCAGCCCAACAGGATCCTGATGAATGAGTTAGGAGTCCTGTGTCTCTCTGAATCTGACACAAATGATCTACACAATCCTTTCAACCTGAAAAAATCCCCTTCGTTCTTTGAGACTCAGATCAGGTCTCCTTTTCACCAGTGGGACTTCTTGCTGTCACTATTCAAACACATATTGATTTCTCTCTAACCAGACTTTTATAATATTGCCTACTCTGGTTTAATTGCTGACTGTTTAATGCATCTTAGCATTGTCTTAGCAATTAGATTCCTTGAAGGCTGGAGCAACATTTTATTCATGTTCCCCTCAATGGCAAGCACTGTGCTAGACATAGAGTAAGCCCTCAGTGAATACTTGAGACTAATCATCATTTCTATCAGGAAGGACAAAACAAACCCTTATTAAGCGCCTACTTAGTGCTTTACATCTTTACAACAACCCTGGATGGTGGGTGCTATTATTATTTTGGTTGTTGTTCAGTTGTATCTGACTCTTTATGATCCTATTTGGGGGTTTCTTATATTTAACAGTATTTATTTTTTCCCAGTTACATATATTTTTAATTTCAATATTCATTTTTTGAAAGATTTTGAGTTCCAAAATTTTCTCCCTCTTCCCCTTATCTCTCCCCATTCAAAGAAAGCAAGCAGTCTGATATAGGTTATACATGTGCAATCATATAAAACATATTTCCACAACATTTGAGGTTTTCTTGGCAAAGACACTGGAATGGTTTACATTTCCTTTTTCATCTCATTTTACAGACAAGGAAACTGAGGCAAACATGGTTAAGTGACTTACCTGAGGTCACATAGTTAGTTAGTGTCTGAAGTCAAATTTCAACTCAGGAAGATGAGTCTTCCTGAATTTAGCCCTGGCACTCTCTCCTCTATACCACCTAGCTGTGCTTACACTATTATTTTAGAGTTGAGAAAACTGGGGAAGACAAAGGTTACCTAGCTTGCTTGCCTAAAGTCACAACACTAGTTAAGTGTTTGAACTAGGATTTGAATTCAGCCCAATGCTCTGTGCACTATATCACCATCCAGCTGCCTCTGTTAAAGTACAGGAAATGGATCAATTTGGGCAGAAAGTCCCCTAAAGACAATTTGCTTTTCTTGAAGTTGTTTTTTTAAAGCAATTTTTTCTAAATGCATTATGTTTCTAATCTAATACAGTTCTAACCAAATATTATTTTTGAAATACAAGCATTTCTGAAACTATTTTCTATCTATGTGAAGTTAAGAATATTTGTTTTTTGGCTTGACTCAAGTCCTGGCCTTTATCATGTTATGAAAGTGACTGGATTTTAAAATGATTTTTACAGTTTCCAGGCTACCAATGAATTTTTATTTATTTATTTGTGGGGGAAGGAAGATATGTTTAAGTGACTTGCTTAGGGTACATGACTAGTAAGTGTCTGAGGCTGGATTTGAATTCAGGGTCCTCCTGACTTCAGGGTCAATGCTTTATCCACTGTGCCACCTAGCTTTCCCATGACCATGAATTTTCAAAGGCAATGCTAGTAGAATATAAATGCTTGTGGGTCCTTTCGAGTTTGAAACACTTAGAATACAGGCCCATGTTAAGCCCTTGCTAGTCTCTTAGCTAGGATGAAGCTCACCAAAATCAGAGAACCTCTTCACCAGATTGGGATCCAGAGTGAGTTTTAGCCTGAGAAACTTCCTAAGACTATAGAAATTACAAATACATGGAAATGGAAAAAAAAACTGTTAAATTTAATAAAACTCCAAATGGGGTCATAAGGAGTCAGACATGACAGAAATAACTGAACAATAACCAAATTTCTGAGGTATTAATGCTCACACTAAAAATTTAACAATCAGTTCTAGAGCTGGTTCAAACTGGCTCCAGCACACCCTACCTATAGCATTTTTTTTTCCAATTACATGTATTTATAATTTCAACATTCAGTTTTTGAAAGATTTTGAGTTCCAAAACCTACAAATCAAGGCTTTTTATTTTATTGATTATTTAGACTTAAGAAAGTGCACGGTAAATGTTAATAATACAGATTAAACTTCAAAATATACCAGTTTACATTTTTCAGAAAGCCAGTTGTTAAACACAGCAGCATATTTCTGCTTGTAAAGAGATTGTGACCTACACAGAGGAGGGAGAACCCACACTGACAAAAATTATAGATTCCAGAAGTGTTGAACTTTTGTCTAGAGCTACCAGAAGCACCTTAGACTTTGCATTTATGAGCAGTCTCTTTTCAAAAACAGATATTGATAACTTTTGTTTTTACATCATCTACATTACCCCCTTGCCACTCTCAGATAGCCATCTCCCCTAATGAAGGTCAGATTCTTTCAAAGGGTTATTGAAGCTGGGCTAGCTGGTTGCTATGTCTGGTTACTAGGTTGAAGATTTTTATTGGGTTATTAAAAAAAACAACAACCTAGCCTCTACAGTTTCTGGTTGGTCAAGAGCTGTACAGCAGAGCTTGTAAAGAGTGGATGGTTGATTTTAAATATCCTTCAACTGGATTTATATGAAAATAAATGTTTTAGGAGACATGACCCATTTTAAAATCAGACTGCAGTATTTATTCATGATAGATTCAAAGCTAAAGAAAATCAACCATAAATGCTATCAACCTTATAAGTACCCACTTATATGGTACTACTAGATTTATGAAGATCCAGTTATTCCAAAGAATGCTGCTTTTGTCTGTTTCAATGTGGTGTAGAATGCCCCATCTACCAAGGTCTTAGAGGAAGGTAATCTTGGACAAAGTACGTGATGAGCCAGCACAATTCTACTTACCTTGAGGCTGTCTTTTATGTTGCAGATTCAAAGCTACTTTTTTACATTTTCTTCTCAGTAATGAACATAATTTTGTTATTCATAGATACTCTTAGGTGAGGGGCCTATGCATGAAAACAACCCCAAGTGAGTTAAATATCTGGATTCTGTCAGTTTACAGAATACCCAATCCCTCAGGTTCTCAGTTTAATGGTGTGGGTGCTATCATTGGAAGGCAGAGAGCATGGGTTCTAATCCCAGCTCAGTTACTAATTCATTGTGTGACCTTAAACAAATAATATAACTATCTGAGGCTTCAGTTACCTCTTTTGTAAAATGGTGGGATCAGATTATCATCGCAAGGGCTGACATTCAGATAGCTTTTTAAAGCTGGCACAGCTCTTTCCGCACACTATGTCATTTGATTCTCACAGCTACTGAGGTAGGAGCTATTGTTATCCTCATCATTCTCCAGACAGCTGAGGAAACTCAGGGCCAGAAGAATTCAATGACTAGACCTTGGCTACACAGCTAAGTATTGGAGGCAGGATTAGAACTGAGCTCCTCTGGCCTCGAAATCCAGTTTTATCCACTATACCCTCACCACAGGGAAGAACCTTAGAGGTTCTACTTAGTTATATTTATATTTAATGTAGTTAAGTAATTATGTTTATATTTAGGTTATATTTTCTTATTTTACAAATAAGAATACTGAGTCCCAAAGAGCTCAAACAGCCTGCTTAAGGTCCCATAGGTAAGAAATGACAGATCTGGGATCTGGGATCAGAACCTGAAGTCCTTTGGCTTCATTGCACCACAAGGAAGATTTCTTCCCCATTATTGTAATGCAAGTTCCCTGAGAAAAGGACTGTATTGTTTTTCATTTTTGTTGAACTACCATGAAGTGAATAATGCTCATGACATTTCTTTTTTATCATTTGGTGAGTATACCATCAGCTGACTTAGGCTAAAAAAAGAATAGTTTTCTCCAGGTTTTAAAACCTTGTTGTCTCCCAGAAATTTGGACCATGATTTTTTTTTAATTCACAAACTCCATGTATGATTTCTTTGGTATAGGGAACTCCTATTGAGAAAATTCCACCTATCAATGCAGTTTCAATATGGTTTTTCAAATTAAAGTGTTAAAGAGCGGTATGGGAATACTGAAAAGCTGACCTGCTCATCTTCACATATATGCAACCTGTGTGTATATCAGAGGCAGGACTTGAACCCAGGTCTTCCTGACTTGGGGGTTAGCTCTTTATTATTTCTGGTAGCCTCTCATCTGTGAGCATACCTCTCCAAAATCTTTTATGGGAGGTTGTTCAGTTGTTTCAGTCATGTCTGACTCTTTGTGACCCCATTTGGGGTTTTCTTGGCAAAGATACTGAAATGGTTTGCCATTTCATTCTCCAGCTCATTTTATGGATGAGGAAACTAAGACAAATAGGGTTAAGGGACTTGCTCAGAGTCCCACAGCTAGGAAGTGTCTGAAGCCAGATTTGAACTCAGGTTTTCCTGACTCCAGGCCTGGCACCCACTTGCTGCCCCTTTTTATAGGAGGACCATCACACTGTAATTGGGCAAGGAAAAGTCAACAACAAAGTCTACAATAGCAATGTAAGTTGATAAACTCAACATTATTTTCACTGCTACAAAAAGTTTCATGTTAAATTGGAAGTTTAGGAGTTATACCACTATATGAATAAGAGTAAATAAATATGTGATTTGAGTTTTCTTTCATCTACAAAATATTTCTCATCTAACCTCTCCAAACCCAAATTGATTATATGCTTTGTATTTCTTTGAGCTTAATTTTGTATAAGAACAAAGTAAAGAAAGAGTCCCAGTAAAATATGTTGATTTTTTCCCCCTAGGAAATAAAATGAACTGTATTGTTATAGGGTATTGTAATAGAGACCATGAACTTTATAATGTGCACATATATGTATCAATTCTTTTACATTTTAAAAACTATAGCTACTGTTACAAAGTACCCTTCAACTCCTATTACACTGAACATCTTTCTTTAAAATGGTGCTTAGTCACTGCTATAGTGGATTCAGGAACAACTGAGTGCCAATGCTTTATATTTCTATTAAAGCTAAAAGCACATAAATTCATGTCTACTGTGTATATAAATATTTCATCTCAATGTGCATCATAGCAATAGCCAAACTCATTGAAACTAGTGTTAAAAATGGGCCACAGTTACTCTTTTCCCTCTAAAGAAAGGCCTAAATGACTGTAAAGCTGCCAGTTTAATCATTCTAGGTGGTATGGAGCCATCCTTCAGGTCAAGGTTCACAAGCAGAGCTGATCGCTAAGTTATTCCCCAGAGACCACATTTTAATGAGTTTTATATTAAGCCATACATTTCCCTTCATCTGGTAACACACTGTATACCTCAAGCTATCTCACTAACTAATGCACCCCTGGACCCAAAGGAGACAGCTCCAACTTTTTATCAGTCTATCACATACATCTCAGAGAAACCCAGCAATCTAATAAAATATATTACACAGCCAAGTGGTCCTGCCAACATACTTTCTATTAAGGAAATTAAAAGCACATGCTCCTTCTCAACCTGTGCAAGCAAATGTGTTTGGGCAAATGTCCAAAGGAAAAAGAAAGAAAAGCTTTGTGTTGGATCGTCATACAATCCTTTCTCATCCGTTCCCTATTGTTAATACCTAGGTAGGATTTTTAAGGTAAGCTTTTTAAACACATTGTTACAGTAGCTCTCTCTTCCACATTCTCAGACACACTTCAGGCTTTCTCTCTCTCTCTCTCTCTCCTCTCTCTCTCTCTCTCTCTTTCTCTCTCTCTCTCTCTCTCTCTCTCTCTCTCTCTCTCTCTCTCTCTCTCTCTCTCTCTCTCTCTCTCTCCTGTCTTCATCTTAGAGTTTCTACCACTATACAATACAAGGGGAACCGTGGGAAACTTAAGAACAGAAATTTCAAGGCTGGACCCAACTGAGGCTAAACTTGAAATGATCTAGAAATAACGCTCAAGTGTAAGAGTGACCTCAGAAACTCTGAGCTGCCATGACGTTGGGTACCTAAGATACCAGAAAATCCAAGTTAAATCATTCCCAGGATTCGGAGCCGGGTGTGGCCACGGAAAGGTTGGAGTGGGTGTGGAGTCCTTTCTGGACAATGCCCACCTCAAACTGCAAGAACCTAGAATTATGCAAGGCACTGCAGTGTGTGAGTGTGTGTGTGTGTGTGTGTGTGCGCGCGTGTAATCTAAGGTTTCCCTGAACACTCCTCACAATTGAGCAGTATATAAATAAAGCAGAGCCTCCCCGGGCTTGGGCTGGCCCACCAACAAAGCGAAGCCGCGCACGCTGGCCAGGGAGGAGCATCAGATTGTTGGTTCCTCGGGGGTTCCCTCTCTGCCCGTTCAAAGCAAAATGCCAAAAAGAGGGTGGGGGGTGGGGGAGGAGAAAGGCAAAGTACCGTCTTGTCCAGGCACTGAAGGCAGTAGTAAAGCTTGCAGCAGCACTGGCCCATCGTGGCAGGCAGGCTCACGCAGCGCACCGGCTCCGATCAGCGTGCCATCATCAGCCCGGGAGCCCCGAGGCTGTCACCGGCGAGGGGCGCCTGCCGCTGTCCACTGTCCGCTGCCACCGCCGCCGCTACTGCTGCTCGGGCTTCCATGGGCTCCCTTATCTCTCCGTGTAACTTCAGGAATTCAGGAGCGGGAGGAAGAGGAGGAGGAGGAGGGAGCCGCCAGCCAGAGCCGGCTGCACACTAGGCTCCGACTGGGGGCGGCAGGGAGGGTCACTTAGCCACGGAGAGCCTTCCAGCGGGGCGGATCAATAGGCGCACAATAACTGGGTATTTACCAATTTCATCACCCTCCGAGCCACCCGCAGCCTCTCGCTGCCGCCAGCGCCGCTGCCTCTGCTGCTAACTGGCGGGCACCACCTTGCAATCCTCATCCCTTCCACCACTATGATGTACACACAACTGTTCGCAAGAGACAAGCTAGCGAGAGGAAAAGCGCACAAAAGAGCATTTTGACGGGCCTCACTGAAGGACTTAAGGCTCGGCTAGGTTCTCATTCGCCGTCCCCACCCAGGGCTTCTGTTGCTCTCAGAAGTAAATATGTTTATAAGTATGATTTATATGATAAGACAACGGGCCTTCCCTGCCTCATCACTCTGCCTGTCAGGGTCTCTGTTGCCTACTGGGATCTCTAATTGCTCATTTTCAAATCCGTGTACCATGAACACGTTTTCCCTGTTTGATGAGACCTTTCTCGTATCTGAAATATAATTATGTGTCTGATTGCCCGGGCAAGAGTTACCCTAGTCATTAAAGTGTCCGCTTGATTAAAACTGGTTTTGGAGATTTCCTTTCTTTCAGGCATTTCACAGCATAAAAGCCTTGAGCAATATGATATTTCGAAGCAATTGGTCGATTTTCATATAGCAGAAAGTCAAAAGAGGAGAGGAGGAGGGAATTACCCTTCAAAGGGGACTTGGCCTTTTAAAAAGGGGATTCATAAATCCGGAAATGAAAGCTGATATCTATTTACAAGGCAACCATTTAAGGAAATACTTGCACTTCAGAGAAGAAAACCTGAAAAGGTTAGGCTCATTAATAACCCATAGACATGAGCAAACACACCAAATTTTTATGCTGAACACTGACTTTGCTCAACACTATTCTTAGGCAATGCCTACAGGAATCAGGTGACATGAATTAATTCTGCCTGGAATTCTCCAAAATACAGATGTTCATTAGATAGTTTAGGCTAATTGGATCCCAGGACTGAGGGAAAATACCAGGATCTTATTAAAGCAAATGAGAGGTAACTTGATCTTCTGCTGGGGAGCTTCAAAGAAGAAGTCTAAATCTTCCTTTATCATTCAGGTATTTTTTTCATGAATTTCTAGACAGTATCTGTCATGTAATGGAAGCACAAGTTTAGAAAGTTTATCAGCAAGAACTGATCATACAATTCGGGACTAGAAGAGGTCATGAAGCCCAACCCCCTCTTTTTACAAATAAGGAAGAAGAGAGATTGGTGACTTCCCTGGGGCTGCACAGGTAATAAGCAACAGGTCTGGGTTTCTAAATTAGGTCATCAGATTACAGATATACATACTTCTGATGATATTTCTCAGTACAACAAAGTAGAGAGCATCATGACATGAATGTCCAGGAGTTTACAGGGCTTCTAATCCTGCTTCATAGATTGAAGGCATGTTCAGATCCTTTAACCCAGGGATAGGACCATGTTACAAAGAGGTTATAGATGAAAAGAAATGACACCATACGTATACAAATATTCACATCAGTGGGAAAACTGTGTGGGAAAACTGGAAAAAAAAATACATGTCCAGCGATTGGGGAATGGCTGAACAGTCATATAAAAAGTAACAGAATATTACTGAATCAATAGTAAGTATGAAGAATTCAGACAAATGTGGGACCTGAGAAGACTTGGTGACTTTATTAATATTGACGGGTCTTATTGAGGAAATTCCCTCTCTCCAAAAAGATCAAAAATTCCTCTTAAATTTATAGTTTTACACAGTTTCTTGGAGTCCTTAAGAGGTTAAGTGACTTGCACATGATCACAGAGCTCATATGTATAAAAGGCAAGATTTGAACGTAGGCTTTTCTGATTTGAAAGCCAACCTTCTGTCCACTGCATCATGATACCTCTTATAGGAAGATGGCAGAGACAAAAGAACCACATCTACACAATCACTTCAATGAAGCAAATAAAGACACCCTGAAGTGATGACAAAGACAAGTGATGATATCAATCAAAATGGAAGCACACTTTCTATAACAATAAAATGTACTATCAATTGTAATGTGATGGTTGGGCAGTTTTGCTCAGCTGCTTTTAGGGAGTGTAGTTTCTAAGGGGTGTGTTTCTATGTAATAAGAAGTCTCACTAAATTACAATAAACTGATGGAATAGGCCTAGATAATATTTAAGGTCCTTGCTGTCTCAGAAAAAAAAGGCTCAGAATAGGTAATTAACCTGATGGAAGTAGCTTGTTATGGCTAATTACTGAAGTCTGGCTGTTGCCCATAGAGAAAAAAGAAAAAAGGAATGTGTGTTTGGGTCTTATTGTTGCCCTTATAATCTCAAATTAATTTTAGGGACATTTTTGTCAAGATTAGAGCTCTTAGTACATGAAAGCTTCTCTGGTATGATAATCTTAATCTTATGAAATTTATAAGCATGTTGGTGGAAATGCAAACATTGTCACACACACACGCAAGTTTTCACAAGGATTGGCATGAGATACAGGAACATGATGCCTATATAACATTTTAAGGATATTTGCATGAACTGATTTAACCATTCTGGAGAGCATTTTGGAACTGTCCAAAGGGCAATCAAACTGTGAATACCCTTCGATCCAGTAAGACTGCTACTAGGTCTGTATCCCAAAGAGATCATAAAAAATGAGAAAAGGACCCAGATGTACAAAAATATTTATAGCATCTCTTTTTGTGGTGGTAAGGAATTGGAAATTGGGGGGGGGATATCCATCATTTGGGGAACGACTGAACAAGTTGTGGTATATGAATGTAATGGAATACTATTGTTCCATAAGAAATAACTAGCAGGCAGACTTCAGAAAAACCTGGAAAGACTTGCACGAACTGATGCTAAGTGAAGTAAACAGAACCAGGAGAACACTGTACACAGTAACAGCAACATTATGCAATGATCAGTTTTGATAGACTTAGCTCTTCTCAGGAATGCAATGATCTAAGACAATTCCAAAAGACTAAAGATGAAAAAATGCTATCCACATCCAGAGAAAGTGCTATGGAGTTTGAATGCAGATCAAAGCATATTATTTTCTCTCTATTTTTCCCTTTCTTGTTCTTTTTCTCTTTACAACATGATTAATGTGGAAGTACAATCATATTGTACATGTATATGTCAATATATCAGATTGTATGCCATCTTGGGGATGGGGTAGTGGACGGATATGGAAAAAAGAATTCAGTATCTTATAAAAGCAAATGTTGAAAACTAAAAATATATAAATAAATTAAAAAAATAAAAAAACAAAAAAAATTTGTACTTCTATAGTGGAGAGGAAGATCTTCCCCATCTTCCATGGAACATTTGATCCTTACTTTCATCAGAATTGGCTCAAAGAGGGAATAATATCCACACTCATGTGAGAATGGAAATCTATCTAACCTTATAGTAAAGTAATAGGGGAAGGGGATAAGACAAAGGGGATGCTGATAAAAGGAAGGGTAGATTGCGGAAGGTAAAAGTCAGAAGCAAAACACTTTTGAGGATGGAAAGGATAAAAGAAGGAGAGAGTAGGATAAATATGGGGAAAAATAGTATGGTGGGAAATACAGTTAACCATAACTATGAAAAAAATTTTACAGCAAGCATCTGTGATAAAAGTCTCATTTCTCAAATATATAGAAAAAGGAGTCAAATTTATAAAAAAAGAGCCATTCTCGAATTGACAAATGGTCATAGGATATGAACAGGCAATTTTCAGACAAAGTAATCAAACCTATCTATTGTCACATGAAAAAATACTTTCAATCGTTATTGATTAGAAAAGTACAAATTAAAACAATTCTGAGATACCATTTCACACCTATCAGCTTGGCTGATATGACAGAAAAGGAAAATGACAAATGTTGGAGGGATGTGGGAAATTAAGACACTGATGCATTGTTGGTGGAGCTGTGAATTGATATATCCCTTTTGTAGAGCAATTTGGAACTGTGCTCAAAGGACTCTAAAGGCATGCACACTCTTTGACTCAAAAATGTCATTACTAGGTCTGTATGCCAAAGAGATAACAAACAAAAAGGAAAAGAACCTATTTGTACACAAATATTTATAGCAGTTCTTTTAGTGGCAAAGAATTGGAAATTGAAGGGATGCCATCAACTGGGGAATGGCTGACCAACTTGTAGTATATGATTGTGATGGAATACTACTGGGCTATAAGAAATGACCAGCATCAAAGACTTACAGTGAACTGATGTAAATGAGAAGATTCAGAACTATGTACACAGTAACAGCAAAATTGTATGATGATTAACTGAAAGACTTACCTGTTCTCACTAATATAGTGATCCAAGACGATTCCTAAGGACTTATGATGAAAAATGCTATCCATCTCTAAAGGAAGAACTAATGGAGTCTGGATGAAGTTTGACGCATACTTTTTTCACTTCGTTTTTTTTTGTCTGTGTTTTCTTTCACAGCATAAATATGTTTTGCTTGATGTACATGAGTAACCTATGTCAAACTGCTTGCCTTAATGAAGGAGGTAGGGAGGGAGAGAATTTGGAACTCAAAGTTTTAAGGAGCAAATGTTAAAATTGTTTTACATATAATTGGGAAAAATATTAAATTAAAAATATTTGTAAAAATCAAATACAAACAAGGATATGCTGAAAATTGAATGCTAAGAGCAGAGCTATAACCAAGGTGGGGTGAACAGGTTGTCCCCTTAGGATGTACTTCAGAGCAATATTGTGCAAATTGTGCTTAGCAGCTGGTTAACAAGGATGAATTAGCAAGAAGGGAAGCTACCAGATGGGCAGATGGCTTACTTTTCTGCGCTTAAGAAGTTGTACTCCAGGAATGCCCTTCCTTAATCAAGTCTGTCCTCCTTCCTCTGCCTCCATCCTCCCCTACTCTCCCAGTCTCAAGCATTAGGCTACTTGTCTCCTTCCCCTATCATGCACAGGTTGGCACTCCAATATCTCCCTACCACCACTATGAGTCTACTGAATTTGTCTTTAAAAGTTGATTTTGAAGGTATATTTTGTGCTGCCTGCCCTAGATGCAAAAAGGCCTAGTTATAGCACTGGCTAAGTGAATGAAAATAATTATGTTATGAGTCAGAAATAGCTAATTTAAAATAAACCAACCTTCTTGAAATCAATATTTCTTGTCTTTGGCACAGCACCTGAATCACATTACCATTGAACAGCCTTCCCATGCATGGACCCTATTGTCTTATGTACTGCATTCCCCAACTATAAAATGAGATGATTGGATGTTTGGATTAGACAGTTTCCAAGGTCTCTTTCTTCTCTATTATTTTCTTAGTCTATATTTTGATGGTGTCCTTTTAATTTTTTTAAACCAATGATGAAAGTAGCCATATAGCTATTTTGGTTCTGATTTCTCCTCCTTTTTTTCATGCATCTAAAATAAGTATTTTCTTATTAGCCATAGACCCTGTCAAAGTCCTTCCCTAGGGAAACTGACTTTATAAAAATATAGTCTTTCAAGAGAGCTTATCTAGTAAGATGGAATTGCAAAAGGAAAGGACAAACCCCATGTCTTCAAGATTAAAATGATGGATGGCCTGAGTGAGCTCCAAAGTGCATTATACTGGATACAAAGGATAGAGTTTTTGGAAGCATCTTTGATGGGATTTTAAATACTCAGGACTTTGAAAATTAAGATAGAAAGGAAATTAATGACATGAAGCATTTTCAACTCAAAGATTCTTTTCAAAGGGGATGTATAAAATTGAATTATTTCTATAAAATCACCATGCAAGGAGAGCCTAAACCCCAAATAATATTTCTATTTTAATTTGGCTGTTCTTCAACAGTGCCTATTTGTCAATGATTCAGCTCACTGAAGAGGTAGCATTTTTAGTAAGTTTCTGGATTATGCCAAGAAGAAAGAAATGATTATTCTCTTTAATGTAGAAACTAAATTGAAAATATCCTTAAAGACCTTGCCTAGAGTAGCCCAGAAAAATTTACCAGGAACAAGTGTTAGTCTGCATCTATTCAACAAACCTTTGGAGTTAGTGCTTTCTTCATGCAAAGGACTATGCTAGACTCTGAGGAATACATAAGCAAAGACAATCCCTGTCTAGAAGGAGATGATATTTTACTGGGTGGGAGAGGGTGATTTAATAGTATACAGATATAAATATAATTCCCAGGTAATTTGTGGAAGGAAAGAACCCTAACAGCTGAGAGGTATCAGGGAAAAGCTCACAGAATGCAGAGCACCTGAGCAGTGCCCTGAAAGAGAACAAAGATTCTGAAAGATAGAGATAAAGAAAGAATGTATTCAAAGTACAGGACACAGTCCTTGCAATTCATGGAGGAAGGAGATGAAATGTTGAATTCATGGGATAGCCAGGAATCTAATTTGGCTGGAACATGGAGCTTGTAAAGGGAAGAGTATAAAAAAGTAAGGTAGGAATCAGATCATAGGTGACCTTAAATACTAGGCTATGGAATTTGTATTTTATCCAAGAATCAATGGGGAACCACTATAAGTATTTGAGTATGGGACATGGTCAGACATATGAGTGTAAGAAGATTATTTTGCATGGATACTATACGGAGAGGGGAGGAACTGGCAGCAAGGGAACCCATCAGGATATTATTACAGAGTAGTCTGAGTGAGAAATGAGGGCCTGAGTTTGGGTGGTGATCATGGAAATGCAGAGAAGGGAATGGATACAACAGAGAGAGGTTAAGGAGGCAATCAATAAGACTTGTAGTTTATTACAGCAGTGAGAGAGAAGGAAGATTCAAGGATGACTCTGAGGTTACGAACCTGGAGGCCAGGGAAGGTGGTGTTGCCTTCAACATAGCATCTGCTGCTCTGCCTAGTTTGAACTCTATGGAACAAGATTCTCCTCTCCTTTTCCTGCCTCTTTTTGTGTGTTGTCTCCTATTAGACTGTAGTGCAGAGATTGTCTTTTTATTAACTGTATCTTCAGAGTGCACAGTGCATATAGTAGGTGTATGAAAAAGTTAAATGGATTGGAAAAGTGGTGGGTTAAGGAAGGAGTCGATAATTAGCTTTGCTTGTGTCATGGTGAACTTAACATGTCTAGTAGCATTTAGGAATCAATATGCTGCAGGTACTTTACAAAGCAGGACTAGAGTTTAGATGAAAGATCAGAGCTAGATATATAGCTCTGTAAGTCATCTGTACAGTGATGACACTTGCACTACTTGTGGGAGAGAGTAGGTGAGATCATCAAAGGGGAAAGAGTGTAGAGAAGAGAGAGAAGAACAGAGGCCCATGTGTTAAAGGATCTGGAGAAAGAGAATGATCCAGCCAGGGAGAAGAAGGAGGAGCAAGTAGTCAGGGAGGAGAACTCGGGCAGAGTACAGTCATGGAAGCCAAGGAAGGACTGAGTCAACTTCTCTCTGTCTCTGTCTTTCTCTCAATACATGTAATGCTATAAAATAGTATATGATATAAACAGTACACATAATGCATAATAATATACTATGTAATGGTAAATACTGTATATTTAATAGCATGATACACTAAATAGTATATCGTATATTAGTATATAATATACTATATAATAGTATATTAGCATCTTTTTGTTAGTGTATATAATAGCAATCATATCTTAGTATATATATTATGCTATATAATAGTACACCATATATTAGTATATATAATGTGCTGTATGACAGTATATACTATAATGGCATGTCACATACCAGTATATATAAATATACTATATAATAGTAAATAATGTACAATACATGACAGTACATATGATATACTAAACAGTATATCATATATTAATATATATATACTAAATAATGGTATATTAGCATCATATATGTTAGTGTATATAATACACTGTATAATAACTATCATGTGTTAGTACACATAATAGTATAATACTATATAGTAGTACATCATATATTAGTATGTATAATCTACTATGTAACAGTATACCATATATTAGTATATTTAATGAATATGCTATATAATGATACCTCAAAAATTATTGCACATAATATACCATATAACAATATAGAATTTACTATATAACAATACATCATATGTGTTAGTATATATAACATTACATCATATATTAGTATGTTTAATATACTATATAAGAATATAGAATATACTGTGTAACAGTAAATAACATGCCATAGAATAGCATATGACCTATATATTAATATGTAACATATAGCATAGCATATGATTTACTATATACAATGTATATATTATATTACTATTTATATGTGTATGTATAATATATGCATATATATATACACACACTACATTACTGTATTATATATATTACTATATATGTTCACACAACCTATGACACAGGGCTAACAAAAACTTACATGGACCAGGTCTGATCCAGGGGGCTGACCTAAGGAAGTCATCTTCTCATTGGTTTGTTGCCCCCAGACATGCTTTACTCCATGAAGACCTCTAACTATAGCTCATGTCTACATTTCCACACTAACAAGGGGCCCTCAGTTCCTCTATAAAGTACTCAAGGTAACAAACACAAATTAGGTCTAAGATGTCTTAATCTCACTCCAGAGAAAATGCTGGAGACACAGAAAAAACACAGACACTCATGAAAGCAGAGAGGTGGGACAGTAGATACAACTCTGGACCTGAAGTCAGGAAAACTCGAGTTCAAGACTAGTTGTGTGACCCTGTAGGTATCATTGAATTGCTCTCTGCTTCAGTTTCCTCATCTGTACAGTGGAGATAATGGTAGCACCTACCTTCTGGAACTGGTAAGGGATTTGTAAACCTTAAAAGAACTATATAAATACTAGTGATTATTATTTTCATTATTAATGCTGACCTTGGGGCCATCACATCAGAGATGAGAATCACACATTATTGATATTCTCAGAATCGAGTATCTAGTGCAGCATCTGCTCATATCAAACAGGCACAAATATTGATTGAATGGAGGTGTAAACTACTACGGTCTAGTGGGGTCTACACCTAGAAGGCATGTTAGCATGATGACCTTGTTAAGACATAACCATATGGCCTTCATTAACTTTTGACAAGGTCAAACATCAGATCCAGGAAGAATAATACAGTCTCTGGATGGGAATATATTTCCATCGCATTCCTCCATGCTTGGAATTTTCCCCTCACCTCCACCTCCTAGTTCCTCTGGTTTCCTTCAAGTTCCAGCTAAAATTCTTCTTCCCACAAGAGGTCTTTCTTGATTCTCCTTAATACAAGTATCATCCCTATGTTGATGATTTCCAACATATTCTTCATTTGTTCATAGCTATTTCCATCTTGTCTTCCTCATTAAATTGTGAGATAATTCAGAACAGATTGGTTTTTTGCTTTGCTTTGCTGTGTGTGTATGTGTGTGTGTGTGTGTGTGTGTGTGTGTGTGTATTCCCCTGCACTTAACACAGTATGTGGCTCAGAGTAGATAATTAATGTTTGTTGACTGACTTGAAATCTTTAAGCAAGGAGGGGAAATTCAATTTAATTTAATTTAATTCAAATTTTTATTAAACAACTAGTATTTGGAGAGCACTCTGCTAAGGTTTGCAAAGCTCCAAGATGACTAAGACACATCTTGCATAAATCCACCAAAGGTACAAAACATACAATAAATACCCAAATGCCCCAGCTCCCAGTTCTGGAATTATATGACCAGCTGTTACATTTCTGCTGCTGAATGCCAGCTTCTCTGGATCACTCTCTATTGCCTGATCTTAGATGGCCTGGATGTAGACTGCCTGCCTGTCCAGATCTCTTTCTCTTCCCTGTTAATAGCTATAATCTGAGACAGTGCTACCTTGATGTGTCTACCACCTGCAAATGCTAGCACCGGGTCCCTCCTAGACCTTTTGCTTTATTCAGCATATTTCTCTCATTGGTGGGTCCCAGTCATTATCCCTGCTCTGGCTCATGTATTAGTCCTGATACTGACATCATCTTAAAGAACAGAGTGGGAAAGCTGATGCCATTTTTCTGCTTTCCATTGATCGTAAGATCCTGACTCAGGTCCTCTTGGATCAGTTCCTAAACAACACTAAGCTTATCAATTTGTCATCTGATTTCAATTGGGCCTGCATTGCTATATGGCAATCCTTTTTTCCTTTCTTGACTGATGCTCTAGCTCGGGGTACACACCCATGCCCTGGGATCCCAAAGAGCCCACGGCAGATTTCAGGGGGTCCTTGAACTTGGATGAGGGAAAAAAGAACATTTTTATTTCAATTACTCAATAAACATTTATTCACTGCCTGCTATGTACCAGGTATCATGCTAAGCACTGGGGATACAAAAAAAACAAAAAGGAAGCAAAGATCTCTGCCCTAGAGGAGCTTACAATCCAATGCGGGAGATAACATACAAACAAATGCATAAAAAACAAGTAGTATACAGGATAAATAGCAAATAATTAATAGAGGGAAAGCATTGGAATTAGGAGGGGCTGGGAAAGATTCCTATAGAACAGGGGACTTTAGTAGGGACTTAAAGAAAGCCAGGGAGGTCAGTCATTGGAGCTAAGGAAGGAGCATTCCAGATCTGGGGGACAATCAGGGTAAATGATTAGAGCCTGCCAATGGAGTGTCTTATTCAGGGAGCAGCTAGGAGGCCCGTGTCATTTAAGAGTATTTTGAAATATTAAGGATATCTTGATCTGTTCTTAAATGATCAAGATATCAGGGATTTAGGTGTGCTTGCTTTCTGACTCAGTGGCAAAGAATTAAGCTCGCTGACTAATGATTACAGACCATGCTTTCTATAAGGTTTCAAATAGAAGGTACAGTTTTTTATTTTTCTTGACTGTTTGTGGGATTTGGGAATAGTATTGCTTTGGTAACAATGGATGGAGAATTGTCTCTTTAAAAAAATTTTGATGTTGGTAAACTTTACAAAATTCTTGTGATGGGAATTCTGTACAGTGAATTTGAAGCTAACATTTTTTTGAGTACTTTCCTGCAACATTCTTTTAATTAAAAAGCAAATGGTCAACACATGCCTGTTTTAAATCCCTATTTAACAGGACTAGAGTGCTGATTATTCAAATGAAGGTAATTTGAATGGAATCCCCTAAGAACATTAAGCCAGTCTCTGGTGACACTGAAACCAGGTGGAATTTTTTTATTCAATATCTGGAAAGTAATTGAACATTTATTGGGTAGTGCCTCGAGGAAGAAATTTTAAATCAAGAAAAGCTTATATTTCCATGCTCATTATGGCCATGGTGACAGATGAAAAAAAAACTGAAAGGAGTTATGCTTATTTAATCTGGAAATGAGAAGTTTAAGGTGAAAATAATGGTCTTTAAGTGCATGAAGGTAAGTAGGAGGGGAGCAACCAATTATTTTACAACTATACCTTATTATGGTTGTTGTTTGCCCTTACTGAAGAGGCCCAATGACCTCATGAGGGTGATGTCTTGACTTGTGCATGAACTGGATTTAGGTGAGGTAGAGCTGCTCAAAGTAGTCTAGCAGAATGCAGAAGGAAACAGGCTGAACTGGGAACTCAGTGATATGTTAAAGAACAGGAAGTTCAAATACTTGAACCAAATACTCAGAGAGGGTGTAGAATCTCCATCTTTGGAATGCTTCAAAAATAGAATAGACTGGGAGACAGAGCCAAGATGGAGGAGTAGAAAGATGCACATATGCTAGCTCTTACCCCCACAGCCTATAAAATACCTGTAAAGAAAAGCCTCTCAACAAATTCTAGAGCAGCAGAAGCCACAGAACAACAGAGTGGAGGAGATGTCTATCCCAGAGAGACCTGAAAGACCTTTGGGGAAAGGTCTGTCCCACTAGACGCAGAACAGAGACCAGCCCAGCCTTGGCCATGCAACAGCGAGAGAAGCAGATCCGAGCAGGCTTCACGGACAGAATCTCCAGCAGCAGCGCAGATCCCTCAACCCACAGACACCAAAGGTCAGTGAGAGAGTCTTTTTGGCTGGCCAAGAGGGGAGCAGGGTGTCCCCATAATTTGGGCCTCCTCAGGTGGCAGCAGTGGAGGCAGCAGCAGACAGGGGCTCCCAAAGCAGGCAGTAGCCCATATCCACTGTTGAAGGTCTCACAGTAAACCCTCTGAGGGAACCAAGCCCTGTGTGGCGGCCCTGCCTCCTCCTGAGCAGCTGATCTTAATCTCACACTGAATAGCAGCCCTGCCCCATCTAAAGCCCCTGAGGCTTTGGAGCAGCTCATCTGAATCCCAGTGCTGGCTTGGTAGAACAGGAGGTGAGGTGGGTGTGGAGAGGAAACTCAGAAGTCAAGTAATTGGCTGGGAAAATGCCCAAAAAAGGCAAAAAATAAGACCATAGAAGGTTACTTTCTTGGGAAACAGGTGTCTCCCCCCATCCTTTCAGATGAGGAAGAACAAGGCATATGTCAGAGAAAGTCAAGGCCTCTGCCTCCAGGGCCTCCAAAGGAAACTTAAATTGGGCTCAGGCAATAGAAGACCTTAAAAAACAAGTTAGCAGCTTACTAAAGGAGAACCAAAAAAAATGCTGAAGAAAATAACAGCTTTAAAAAGAGGCTAACTCAATTGGAAAAAGAGGTCCAAAAAGTCAATGAGGAGGAGGTTTTTTTGTTGTTTTTTTTTTTTATTTTAAACAAGAAGTTTATTTAAACAACAAGATGTTTGACTTAAAGGGAAAACTATCTAGGATCAATTTCTTTATAGTAATTTATCCCTACTGAGAGACAGAGATTGCCCTACATGTAACAGCTACATACAAAAAAACTTATAAAATTGTCCTTGGTTTCACAATGATAAAAGAAAAACATTGAAATTATCCAATTAAACAAGGTATGCAAGGATTTTTTTGTAGGGTTTTTTTTGTTGTTGTTGTTAAACAGTGAGAGCAAAATAACTTACTGGAATATAAAGATAAAAGTTGAATGAGCATGCCACTAATGGAGAAAAGGGATATTTTCACAGAACCAGTTTGTTTTTTCCCTTCCCCATCTCCATTTGATGTTGATCAAAACATACCATCAGCCATTTAGTTAAAAAAAAATATGCATTATGCCTGTGCACGTACACCAGTTACTTTAAGTATAATAAAGGAATGGGGGAAGGGAATCAAAGAAGAGAGAAAACTATACTGCAGTAGTCAGGATATGGATAAACCAAATCTTGGTTTTCTAATTGTGAATGTATTGTTTTCCTTGGGAGCACAGTTCTGGAGTACAGTTGTAGATTCTCTTTTTAGTAACTCCTGTCTGCTGCTGGAATACATCAGCATTTCCAACTGTACAGGTGTGTCTGTTTCATTGATTGGTTGCCCTTACAAATCAGAATCTGATCTGCCTCATTGACAAACCCTGTTGTTCACAATAGGCTTTCATTAGTTCACTAAGTGGTGTGTGCCTCTTAATCTTAAATTGCACCACTGAACCATCTTGCCCTGCCACCTTCAAATTAATGTGGTCGTTGTTTTCAGTCTTGACTCCTTCCTTCGGCTTCTAGGTGGCCATGGCGAGCCCGGGGGTCTCCTCAGCTGCTGCTTCACAAAAGAGGCACCAAGATGGTCCTCTCCAAGGGAATGGGGGGAGAAGTAGCAGTGGCAGGAGCAGGAGCAAGAGGAGGAGGAGGAGGAAGAGGAAGAGGATGGTGGCGATGGTGAGGAAGAGGAGGAGGAGGAGGTGGAGGAGGAGGAGAAGGAGGAGGAGGAGGATGAGGAGGAGTGAGAAGGAGGTTTTAAAAAGCATAATTAGCCAAATGGAGGAGAAGGTTCAAAAGCTCACTGAACAAAATAATTCATTGAAAGAGAGAACTGAGTTCAGGGAAATGAATGACTATGAGTTAAAACAAGTCGTTAGTAAACCAAAATAGAATAGACTGCCATTTGAATTGGAAAATAGATGAAGATGAAGACCAAGGCAAGGGATTGACCCACATGGCTTCTAAAATACTCTGGCTTTTGTATTACATATGCCTCATTTTCTTCAAAGCTACCATGTTTATTTCTTCATTTTATTTGTTTACTAAGCAATCTTTGATGCTAAGACATACAGGCTGCACAGGATCTCTGCTCATCAGAAGCATCTAATCTCTTTAGGAAGATGACATATATACATAAAACAATTAAATGTCAGCCCTGTGCAGAGCATAATAAGGTTCAGAGAATAGATGAATGTGTTGGATGGTCAGGCAAAGGTTGAACTTGTCCTAAGCCTGCAAGAAGGGTATGCAGGAATTCCGCATATAATGAGGAGAAGGTTTTGCATTAAATGGCCTGGAAGGCCCAGGAAATCATTTTTTTATTTGTTTGAAAATCTGTTTCTTAAAAATTTTATAGAAAACTTGTCTTTGTAATTTTGTCTTTTCTGCCACAAATACAAAGAAAACTATCAGCTTTAGTAGTATGGTCTTTAAAAACAACACTTAAAGCATAAAAATACAATTTAAATTTTGAACACTTTTATCGTCAGGTGGCTAGGCGGCACAGTGGATAAAATACTGGGCCTAGAGTCAGGAAGTATTTCTCTTACTGAGTTCAAATCTAGTTTCAGACACTTACTAGTTGTGTGACCCTGAGCAAGTCACTTAACCCTGTTTGTCTCAGTTTCCTCATCTGTAAAATGAGTTGTAGAAGGAAATAGCAAACCACTCCAATATTTCTGACAAGAAAACCCCAAATGGGGTTATGAAGAATCAGACAAGACTGAAGCAACTGAATGACAACCACAAAGTATCCTCTGCTTAAATTTTATTTGCTCTAAACAGAGAGAAGGGAGGTATAAAAGAACAGATATGTTTAAAGGGATAGGTAACCTGGTGAGGATATCACTCCCCTCCTAAAGTCAGGCTGAGATACAATCTTAATTCACTCAGACAGTGTAAAACTCTAGACAGTGTCATTAGCTGGTATTCATGGCAATTAAAAAATTAATCCAATAAGTTATCATTTATAAAGCACTCCTTTCTGGATTGTCTTTCATCTTGTCTTGTATTCAGTGTCTGGCATAGGGCCTTGGACTAAGTCACTTAATAACATTTGTTGAATTTAACTGAATTATCTCATCATACAGGATAAACTTCCTTTTTTGACATCCTGGGAAACTAAGGCTAATGACCTATATTATGTTAATGAAAAAGGAGATGATATATTAGCAGACTCATAAGAATAAGAATTCCACTTCTATAGGATTTTCCTTATTTACCAAGCTCTCTCACATATATCAAATCTCTTGAAACTCACAAAGACCCTGCCCCATAGGCAGCACAAGTGTTATCATCCCCATTTTACATCCCCATTTCTGGGTACAGAAAGGTTGTGATTTGTCTGAGGTAACCCCCTCCCATGGTGTGGGAAATACTCAAAGTCTTTTGACTTCAAGACTGATCCCCTTTCCATCATACCATTTAGCCTCCCCTTAATCCTCATCCTTCTTGGCCTCCCTGCAACCTTTGACACTTCTGACCACCATCTCCTCTCCTGGATTCTTTTTCTTCTCTAATTTTTTTTTTTTGAGATTTCTGGTTCTTTTCCTACCTGTCTGACTATTCCTTCTCATCTTCTTTGCTGGATCTTCATCCATGTCATGTCCATTAACTGATAGCTGTCCCCTAAAACTTGGGTTGAGGCCTCTTCTCTTCTCTATTCATACTATCTCATTTGGTGATCTCATTAGTTCCCATAGATTCAATGATAATCTTCATGCAGATAATTCCTGGGTCTATATATCTATCCCTGATTGCTCTCCTGAGCTAGAGTTCTGCATCGCCATCTACCATTTAGACATCCTAACCTTAATAGAAGTCATCACCTTTGTCATTGAACCCTCCTCTCTTGCTACTTCTTCTGATAAATGTCTAGGGTACCACTATCTTTTTATTCAACCAGATCAGACTGACACATTGGTATCAGCCTAGAATCCTCATTCACATGTACAACACATACTGAATCTGTTGTCAAAACTTGTTAATTCTACCTTCATGGCATCTCTTACGTATATCCCCTTCTCTTTCCTCACACAATCGCCATATTAGTACAGGCCCTTATCATGGACTATTGAAATATCCTTCTGACTTTCCTTTCTGCCTCAAGTCCCTCTCCCCCAATCCATCCTCCACTCAACTGCCAAATTGTCTGACCATGTTACTCTCTCCTCCCAGCGGCTTCCAATTACCTCCAAGATAGGATATAAAGTCCTCTGTTTGGAAATGAAAGTTCTTCATAACCTTTCCTACTTTTTCAATCTTCTCACATTCTCTTCCACGCTCTCTACAATCCAGCTATTATTTTGGCCTATCTGTTGTTCTTCACATGTAACACTCTACCTTGATTCTACTTCCCTGGCACTGGTTGTCACCAATGTCTGGAATATTCTTCCTCCTTGCCTTCAAGACTCAGATCATCATCTTTTGCAGGTTTTTTTCTTTAGAAATTTTATTTCTGTGAAAATCTGTCTTCTCTCCTTTCTACTCTTTTACCCCAATTGAGAAAGCAAGAGAAACAAAACCCTTGGTACAAATTTGTATAGTCAAGTAAAAAAATTTCTGCATTGACTTTGTCCAATAAAAGTACCCTGAGTCCATCATCTCATTTCGTCATGAGTCATCTGGAACCCTGGTTGGTCATTATATTGATATCAAAGTTATTTATATCTTTACAATAGTCATTATTTTGTGAACTGATCTTCTGGTTCTGCTCATGTCACTCTGCATGGGTTTAAACAAATCTTAAGCCATCCCTTTCATCATTTCTTAGAGCAAAATAGCATTCCATCATTTTCATATAACATAACTTAATCAGCTTTTCCCCAGTTAATGACAGCCTCCAATTCTTTGCAACCACACAAAGAGCTGCTATAAATATTTCTGTACATATGTGTTCTTTTTTCCTATCTTTGGTCTTTTTGCACTCTAGATTTAGGAGGAATATTGCTGCATCAAAGGGTATGCATAGTTGAATGACACACACTATGGGTCTGGTTCTAAATTGCTTTCCAGAATGGTAAGACCAGTTCACAGCTGTACCAAGAATACATTAACATACTTGTTTTCCCACAGCCCCTCCAGCATTTATCATCTTCCCTTTTTGTCAACTCTGTCACTCTGTGGGTACAAGGTGGAATTTTAGAGTTGTTTTAATTTGCATTTTCTAATTACCTGTGATTTACGGCATTTCTTTTCCATACAGCTCTTGATAACTTGGATTTCTCCCTCTAAAAACTGTCCTTATGTAGGTATTTTGCAGGCTTCTGTAAATCTCTCTGAGATTAACTTCAATCTCTATTGTTTATTTTTTTTTAATGTAACTAGTTTCGTTGGTTTTTTTTTGGGGGGGGGGCAGCTAGGTAGCACAGTGGATAGAGGGCCAAGCCTAGAGCCAAGAAGACCTGAGTTCAAATGTAGCCTCAGATATTTATTAGCCAAGTGACCCTGGGAGAGTCATTTAACCTTGTTTGCCTCAATTGCCATCAGTAAAATGAACTAGAGAAGGAAATAGCAAACCACTTAGGTATCTTTGTCAAGAAAAACCCAAATGGAGTCATCAAGACTTGGATATAATTGAAACAACCAAACAATAATATCACATCACATCAGAAATGAAAAATTATGATAATGAAAATACTTTTGATCTCATGGCCTATACTTCAAGAACTTCTAGTTTAGAGCACTGGAAACTTAAGCAACTTGCCCAGGATGATGAATGGTGTTTGTTTTGGAAGCACGATTTGAATCTAGGTTCCTGGCTTTGAGAGGCTAGATTTCTGTCCACTCTCCCCCACTGACTGCATTTCATGGGAACCTTAAAGCTCTATTATTACCATTAGAGAGTTCTAAGGCAATGGTTCTTAAAAATTTTTGCATCATGGACCCCTCAGGCAGTCTGAGGAAGACCCCTCCTCAGAACCAAGTATTTAAAGATACAAAATAAAATTGGTTTATAAAGGAAAATGATTCTACTGAAATAAAGTTAGCAAAGGGTTTTTTAAAAGTCAAGTTTGTGGACTCCAGGTTATGATCCCCTGCCTATGGAAAGTTCATATGAACCATAATGTCATGTATATGAAAAACTTCTCTGGGGTGAAGAGTAGAGAAAATCCTCTCTATGGTTATCTTCCTCACTCCCCAACACTTCTGAGAGAACCAGCTCTGGGAAGGGTATGGTGGCATGCTTCTTTTCAAGAGCTGACACTGAACTGATGACAGATAAGACACAAAGAGAAAGACAGAGAGACTGAGACAGAGACACAGAAAGAGAGAGAGAAAGAGAGGGAGAGGGAGAGAGGGAGAGAGGGAGAGAGGGAGAGAGGGAGAGAGGGAGAGAGAGAGAGAGACAGAGAGAGAGAGAAGAGAAGAGAAGAGAGAGAGAGGAAGGGGAGAGAGAGAGAGAGAGAAAGAGAGAGAGAGAGAGAGAGAGAGAGAGAGAGAGAGAGAGAGAGAGAGAGGAGAGAGAGAGAGAGAGAGAGGAGAGAGAGAGAGAGAGATAGAGAAGAGAGAGAGAGAGGAGAGAGAGAGAGAGAGAGAGAGAGAGAGAGAGAGAGAGAGAGGGAGAATGTCAAATGGAATGTGAGATTCTACTCATGAGTCCTGTCTCATCCACATGCTCTGGCCCACTCTTCTGTATTCCAATAGCAGTTAAGGATGGCAAGGATTTGGATCCTGGCTTTGTTAGCGGGGGAGCCAGGTAATGCAGTAAGTAGTGTGCCACCTCTGGAGTCAGAAAGCTCTGAATTCAAGTCCAGCCTCAGACACTTAATAACTGTGTGACTTTGGGCAAGTCACTTAATTGCCGTTTGCCTCAAGTTCCTCATCTGTAAAATGGGGATAACAATAGAACTTATCTCCCAGGGGTGTTGTGAGGATCAAATGAGATAAAAATGGAAGAGCATTTAACACAGGGCACGGCACATAGTAAACGCTATGTAAATATTGTTCAGTTGTTTCTGACACAACAAACCCATATGGGGTTTTCTTGAAAACGATGATGGAGTGGTTTGACTTTTCTTTCACCAACTCATTTTACAGAGAAAACCGAGGCAAACAGGGTTAAGTGACTTGCCCAAGGTCACACAGCTCGTAAGTGTCTGAGGCTACATCTGAACTCAGAAAGATGAGTTTTCCTTACGAGGCCCACTGTACCACCCAGGTGTCCTTATGTAAATGTTAGCTATTATTATTGTTTCCTGTACCTCTTTCTGTGTCCTGTAAAATGAGAGGGGTTGGACTAGATGCCCTTTAAGTTTCTTTCCAGTTTTTAGATCTATTATCCTATGAACGATCTTGCATGTTCATAGGAAATATTACAAAATCCTGATGTTACTTTAGAATTAAATATAAGGAGCAGGTGATGGTTCTAGAGTTTGTCAGATGTTTTAAAACTATTTTAAATTTGACTTAATAAGTTTCATTTCCAGTGGACTTCAAATTGTTTATTTTTCTATTTAATTTCTAATTCCAGTTCTTTAATCACACTGGTCTAGAAATAATTTCTCCACTGATGTAAATGGGCCATCAGAGAATTGACTGAGGCACTGAGAAGCTGGGACTAGCCCAAGCTTATACAGTGATTATATTTCAAAGGTAGGACATGATCCCAGCACCAAGGTAAGCTCTATTCTTGGGGCAACTGCAGGGGAAAGAATAAGGTGAGACTCCCTGCGGACCACAGAGACAATCAAGTGCCATCGCTGAGCCTGGCCCCCTCTATCCTGCATCAGGGGTGACCTCTGCACTTTTCTCTCTCTAGTCCTCCAGGAAGGAGGCTAAGGAGCCCTAGTATTTGGCTGAGCTTAATGAAGGCAAGGGCTCTGGATCTTTGGGAAAATAACATTTTACTGATGACTTTGGCTTTTCCATCAGTTTCCCAATATTACTCTTTTCCCCACTGAGTTGTTCTTTATAACAAAGAAAAACAGTTAAGTAAAACCAATCGACACAGGTGCAACTTCTGATACTGTAAGAAATATTCTACACTCATGAGATTTAACCAATTCCCTAAGAAGGGTGTAGAATCTCCATCTTTGGAGAGTTTAAAAAATAGAATAGAAAGCTATTTACTTTTTAAAATAAATGAAGATGAAGAACAAGGCAAGGGACTGGCCCATATAGCCTCTATGGCTTTCTGAATTTTGGATTGTATAAGCTGAATTTCCTCTAAGAATGTCATATTTATTTTTTCACTGTATTTGTTTACCAGTCAGTTATTATGAGTAACTTGTTTTCCTTGATGCTGAGAGATATACTACAGGCTACACAGTATCTTTATTCATCAGAAGCACTTAATCTCATTAGGAAGATGTCATACTCATATAAAACAATGAGGTTATCAGCACTGGGTGACATGTAATTAGGTCTAGAGAGGAGGGAGATGAATGTGTTGAATGGTCAGGAGACAGTAAGACTTGATTTAGGCCCTGAAGAAGGATATGCAAGATGTGAACATATAATTAGGAGAAAGTGGTAATTTTGAATTAAATTGCCTGGAAGATCTATTTCTTCAAAAATTAGTTAGAAAAATTGTATTTTTTTATTTTGTCTTCTTTGCCACACATGCAAAGAAAACCATCAGAGGACCAAGAATGGTCATTAGAAAAACAATCTTCATCTTCTTTAACCTTATTGTAGTCATAAATGCCATTTTCCTGATTCTGCATCAGTTCATCCAAGTTGTCCCATTTTTAAAATTCCTCATGTTAGTTATTTCTTACAATACCATAATATACCACAACTTTTTCAGCCATTCCCTAGTTAAGGGATGAGGAGCCTGCAGCCTCAAGGCCATGTGTGGTCCTCTAGATCCTCAAAAGTGTGACCCCCTGACTGAATCCAAACTTGGGATTTCTTCTGTTAAACTTGAACTCAGTCAAAAGGCTGCACCCAAGGACTTAGAAGGCCACAGGTTCTCCACCCCTGACCTAGCTTATGAACATCCATTTTCTAACTTTCTGTTACCAAATAAATGCTCCTGTGACTTTCTTGGTATATGAGGGTCCCTTTCTGTCTTTAGCCTCCCTGGAGTGTATGTTCAGCTCTGGGATATTTTGGCTGAAGGAAATAAACAGTTTAGGGATTTTTCTCATATCATTCCAATTGGTTTCAAGAATGGTTCAGACCAATTAACATCTCCACCAACAAGTTATTATTCTTCCCACAGGCCCCATAACACTAATCATTTTTATCTTTTGTAATTCTTACTAGTTTTTAGGATGTGAGGGAAAACCTCCATGTTATTTTATTTTGTACTTTTCTTTTATTAGTGTTTAAAGTAATTTTTCCAGAATATTCAAATCTCTTTAAAATATTCATATCCACTTACTGCATATCTATTGGGGAATAGATTTTGCTCTTATTTATTTGTGTTATTTTTCTCTATATCTTGGATGTCTGACCTTTGCAGACACCTGTTAGATTTGTTGTTGATAGGATCAATAATGCTAAGTTTTTCTAATACTGAACCAGCCTTGACTTCCTGGTATAAATCCTACCTAATCATAATGTATTATTCTTGCGATAAGTTGCTGTAATTTTTTTTTGCTAAAATCTTATTTAAAATTTTTGCATCTATATTCATTAGAGAAATTAGTCTTTAATTTTCTTTCTCTGTTTTGGCTCTTCCTGGTTTAGGTATCAAAACCATATTTGTATCATAATAAGAATGTGGGAGGACTCATTTTTACCCAATTTCCCCAAATTGTCTATATAGTATTGAAATTAACTGTTCTTTAAACATTTGATAGAATTCACTTGCAAATTCATCTGGCCCTGGAGATTGTTTCCTAGGGAGTTAGTTGATAGATGGCTTCTTCAATTTCTTTTTCTGAGATGGGGTTATTTAAGTATTCAACTTCCTCTTCTGTTAATCTGGGCAATTTATATTTTTTAAAATAATCATCCATCTCATTTAGATTGTCTAATTTATGGGCATAAAGTTGAGCAAAGTAATTTCTAATTATTGTTTTAATTTCTTCCTCAGTGGAGATGAGTTCACCCCTTTCATTTTTGATATTAGTAATTTGGTTTTCTTCTTTCTTTTTTTTTCAGTAGATACATTTTATTAACATAATACAAAGGGCTGCCAGGAAGTAACTCATGAAAGCTGGTTTGTCCTCTAGGATATACTACTGCCTATCCTACGGCCACATTCCCCTTTGTTCTTTCTCCATTTTTAGCCCACTCACAGAAAGCTCTGATTTGGAGATTATTTTTCCTAGCTAATTTGCTTTGACATGGTTAAACAGTGAGATAGAATAATAATAATTATTATAAATAGTTCAATTTAACTTTTTTCTTTACTTTCTTAACATCTAACATGTTGGCCTGAAAATAATTCTTTCTTTTTTTTAATCAAATTGAACAAAGGTTTATCAATCTAGCAGAAACCACATGATTATCTCAATAGATGTAGAAAAACCTTTTGACAAAATACAGGACCCATTCCTACTGAAAACACTGTAGAGCACAGGAATAAATGGAAATTTCCATAAAGTAATAAGCAGTATCTACCGAAAATCTTCAGCAAGCATTATATGCAATGGAGATAAGCTAGATGCATTTCCAATAAGATCAGGGATGAAACAAGGATGTCCATTATCACTACTATTATTCAATATGGTACTAGAAATGTTAGCTGTAGCAGTAAGAGAAGAAAAAAGAAATTGAAGGAATTAGAATAGGCAAAGAAGAAACTGAGTTATCACTTTCTGCAGATGATATGATGATATACTCAGGGAATCCCAAAGATTCAAGTAAAAAACTACTTGAAATAATAAACAACTTTGGCAAAATTGCAGGTTACAAAAGAAACCCACACAAATCTTCTGCATTTCTATATATTACTAACAAAGTCCAACAGCAAGAAATAGAAAGAGAAATCCCATTTAAAGCTAGGGTAGACACTATGAAATATTTGGGAGTCTATGTGCCAAAACAAATCCAGGGACTATATGAACACAATTACAAAATACTTTTTGCACAAATAAAGTCAGATCTAAGTAAGTGCAAAAACATCAGCTGACCATGGGGAACTGAGCCAATATAATAAAAATGACAATTCTACCTAAATTAATTTACTTATTCAGTGCCATACCAATCAAACTATCAGATAATTATTTTCTAGAGCAATGATACTCTTTAGTGTTTTTAGCTTGGTTCCCTTCTGAGAGGTGAACAGTGGATTCTTTCGATGACTATTTCACCCTCTGGATATAGGATTTCTGGGAAATTTTCCTTGATTATTTCTTGGAAAATATTGTCCAGGCTCTTTATTCATCATGGCTTTTTGGTAGGCCAATAATTCTTAGATTTTTCTCTCCTGGATCTATTTTCCAGATCAGTTGTTTTTTCCAATTAGATATTTTACATTTTCTTCTATCTTTTCATTCTTTAGATTTTGTTTGATTCATTCTTGATGTCTCTTAGAGTCATTAGCTTCTATTTGCCCAATTCTAATTTTTTTCAAATTGTTTTCTTCAGCTAATTTTTACATCTCCTTTTCCACCTGTCCAATTTTTCCTTCTAAGGACTTATTTTCTCCAGTTAGTTTTTGTACTTCCTTTTCCATTTGTCCAATTTTCACAGTTAGGTTTTGTGCTTCCTTTTCCATTTGCCAATTTTCCTTTTTAAGGAGCTGTTCTCTTCAGTTAATTCTTCTTTCATACTTTTAAAATCATTGGGCAGTTTTTCTTCTATTTCTCTAATTTGGTTTTAAAAATCCTTCTTCAACTCTTCCAAGTGTGCTCTTTGTGCTTGCAACCATTTCATAGTCCCTTCTGAAATTTCAGATGGAAGTACAGTTTCAATGATGATCTCTTTGGTATTCATGTTTTGGTCCTTGTCCCCATAGAAAGATTCTATGGTGTTTCCTTTCCTGCTTTGCTTCTTACTCATGATGATAAGGCTTTGGGTGTTGTGGACTCTGATCCTTTTAGCGAGAAGCTAAAGAACCTAGTGCTGAGCTGACTAGTGTGAGAAAGCAGAGACCAAGTGAAGTTTTTTGTGTTTCCCTGGATTTGCCCTGGAGCTAGTATGGGGGAGGGGTAGTTTGGACACAGGAGGTCTCCTCAGCTGAGCTGGAGCAAAGGCAAACTCAGTAGTTGGTGATCCCAGCTGCCCTAGTGTCTTTCCATTTCCCCTGGGGGTGCTGAGGCATGCCCGGGGTCCTGCTGTTGGTGGTTGTGAGGCTCCATTCTTCCCCCACCCCTGGGGCTCCAGATGTCCTCCAGGTTCACTGAGGTGGGGCTATCTGGGACAGCTCTGGTCATGCACTATTCCCCTTCTGCCACAGGAAGAGAATCCTCCTTGGTGATTTTCCTAGCCTCACATGCTACGAGAGTATTTTCCCCTTCTGCTGAAGCCACTGATGCAGGATTTTTCTGGGGAAATATTTTATGGTTCTTTCAAGGTCAACAAGGCAAGGGGGAGAGGGTATTTACTGATCACTCTGCCATTTTAGCTCCCAGAAGTTCAAGTAGATGACTTACAGACATTTAATCTGCCGGTTGATAGTCTCAAGAGCAGTCACCGAAAATAGCTGGAACTCTGTGGCTCTTACTCACTCGATTCCACTGGACTCCTATCCTGGGCTGATTTGCCCAAGATTCTGCAGGGCAGCTGCTGCCTCAAATGGCCCAGGCCTTTCTCCTTGTCCCTGCTTTCTTCTCCTCACTGGATTTTTGAAACTCTTTGGGCATTTGGGTTAGTCTATTTTTTAAAGTGTTATTTTCTTCAGCATTTTTTGGATCTCCTCATTTTCATGATTTTCTTGCATCACTCTCATTTCTTCCCAGTTTTTGCTCTACTTTTCTTACTTGATTTTCAAAATCCTTTTTGAGCCCTTCCAAGACCTGAGACCAATTCAAATTTTTCTTGGAGGCTTTGGATGGAGGAGCTTTGACTTTGTTATCTTCTCCTTGTATATTTTGGTCTTCCTTATCACCAAGGTAAGATTCTATAGTCTGATTTTTTTTTTCCAACTTTTTATCCATTTCCCCAGCCATTTAGTTGACTTTTGAGATCTTTGTCAAGCAGCTCTCTGCTTCCACTGGTGTGTGTGTGTGTGTGTGTGTGTATGTGTATGTGTACTGTCAGCTGCTCAATCGCCCCAGAATCTATGAGCCCAGAGCTCCAGAAACAGCTGCTGTCACTGCCCCTGCACCTGTTGAAGCTGCTGCAGGTTCCTCTGCCCCTTCCACCACCCTGAGGCTGGGGCTAAACCACTCTACTCTCTCACACAGGTCCCACAGGTTTTTCCACTGACCTTCTTAATTTGTTCTTGGTGTTTTGGAGTAATGAAGTCTGGAAACCACCACAGGTACCTGAGATTCAGTTCCCCCGAGGCCTGCTCAGGTCCTGTTTGTGCTGAGGTGACCCATGCTGCAATGTTCTCTACTCCTGGCCCAGTGTGAAAGATGCTTCAGATGACCTTTCAGTCTGTCTTGAAGATTTGCTTCACTCCATTGTTCTGTGGGTCTGCAGCTCCAAGATTTGTTTAGTCATTTTTTACAAGTATTTTGGCTGGGCTTGGGGGAAGTCCACCATCTTGGCTCCACCCCCCTTCTCTACCATTTTTATAGGGTCATTTAATCCATTTATATTTAATGTTGTAATTATTAGATTTGTATTTTCTACTATTTATTTACTTAATTTCTTATTACCTTCATCTTTAAAGTAAGTACCTTTTCCATATCCTTATTTTCCACAGGCTCTTCCCGTCATGTCCATTTATGTGCCCTATCCCAAGTTCCTAGAAACCACTTGTAATTTTAATTATATTAACAATTAATTTCTTATTTTCCCTTCTTTTTTGACTCTTCCTTTCCCTTGTTCATATAAAAGTGTGATTCAAAATCTTTCCTCTCACCCCCTCTACCAATCCAGCCTCTTAATTATACACACATCCTTTTGATGTGTCCTTTTCTAACAAGCATCTATGTTGCCTTCCTTATTTTTGTTTTCATTTGCACTATTATGAATACTATTCTGCCACCCAGAGTAGTGGGAAGAATAGAGAATATCTACATGTTTCTTCTTTATTATGTAACTCTCATAGAGGCAGATAAATGATATAGGGGATGGAGTGACGGGCTTAGATTCAGAAAGACATGATTTCAAATTCAACCTCAGATACGTAATAGCTTGTGGTCCTGGGCAAGTCACTTATTCTCCTTCCTCAACTGTACAGTGGTGATAACAATGGCACTAACCTCACAGGGTTATTTTGAAGATAAAATTAAATAATATTTGTAAAGGGCACAGGGGCTGGCACATAGTAGGGGCTTAATAAATGCTTGTTCACTTCTCTTCCTTCCCTCTCTTATGAAGGGTAGTAGGTCTGGAATATAAAAGTTGAACACCCTACTACTCCATTCTGTTTCTATATTAGTGCATTTGTAGCCTTTTCCCTCTCTTCCTCTTCTTGCTATTTGTTTACTTTGTGTGTGTGTGTGTGTGTGTGCGTGCGTGTGTGTGCATGTGTAATTGTGTTGATATGTGTGTGTGTTGATAGGAGTTCTTTCTGCTGTGCCTTAATCTTCAAAATATTACTTTATGAAGGTGTCAGTGTGGCATGATGGGGATCATTATATACCTTGAGTCATGAAGACTGGTCCTACCTCTGCCCTTGATGTCATTCATCCATCCCCTCTATGGTCAGTATGTCCTACTTCTGGATCTGTGCCACCCCTTTCATTCTTGGATGCTGGCCATGCCTGGAGGGGCTTACTGCACCTCTCATGAGGAGAAATACTGTCCTGGGGAAAACATTCTTTCTCAGAGAAGGTGGTTTTCTAAGGTTACTCTACAAATAAAATTCATTATGAGGAACCTGTCTCTCTTTCCTCTGTCATGTCATCCATGGAATCATGCATTAATGATGCATCTTCATTTCCCTTTATGGAAGGGGTATATAAGCTTCTTATTCCTTCATTCTCTCTATTTCCCATTCTATCAAGAGATAGCAGGCATTACAATTGGAAGGGTGGATCTTCTTTTGTCAAAAATAACTATGCACCGGTATAAAGGCAATCACACTGGCTTACCCAGGATGGCTACTAGTACAGGTTTTTAGATCTGCTTTACTAGGAAAGATAGTTGTTTAAGAGGTCAACAATCTTTTTTGATTATATTCACAAGTCCAGGGGAAAAGTTAGCACCTTGAACTTCAGAGAAAATGTAAACAGAAAAATAAAGACCAATAGACACGGTTCTATTGCCTGAATCAAAGCAATATTGCTATATACTTTACATACATTCCAGGATCAAGAGAGCCTTTACATCTGAGCAGCCAGGGTGAGGGGTGTTTTGAACATACAGCTACTCAGAGTCTCAACCAGGGAATTACAAGCATCTGAGCTTGGGGGAAGTCCACCATCTTGGCTCCACCCCCCTTCTC
The DNA here is from genome assembly GCA_028658325.1 of Potorous gilbertii. Taxonomy (NCBI): domain Eukaryota; kingdom Metazoa; phylum Chordata; class Mammalia; order Diprotodontia; family Potoroidae; genus Potorous; species Potorous gilbertii. The sequence continues at coordinate 162,084,661 of CM053771.1, read as the reverse complement.
TACCATTTTTATAGGGTCATTTAATCCATTTATATTTAATGTTGTAATTATTAGATTTGTATTTTCTACTATTTATTTACTTAATTTCTTATTACCTTCATCTTTAAAGTAAGTACTTTTTCCATCTGAGCAGTCAGGGTGAGGGGTGTTTTGAACATACAGCTACTCAGAGTCTCAACCAGGGAATTACAAGGTCCTTCTCATAAAAAAGTCCCCAAAGCAAAATGCCAATTCAGAGTATATATATTCACTTTTAAGAGCCATAAGGCATCACAACCCTCATGACTCAGTGCCTAATCAACTTAGTACCAAAAGGTATGCAAATCTTCCTATAATCAAGCCTCCCCCTAAGCAAGCTTCCCTTAATGAGCTTCACATGAGGCCTATTAATACCCAGGGAAGATCTTAAATCCCATTAAGATTAAAACAGGCTTAATGGTGAGGGAATTCGAAGATCTTCCCTGCCCCTTAAAAGGCCCATATGACCTGCTTTGAGCTCTGGTCCAGCCCACAGTTTGAGTCACATGGAGTCAATGGTGGGAAGAGATTGCTGATGGGTATAACAGGAAGGGTGGAGCAGGAAAAGAGAGTGAGGCAGAGCTGGGAGAGAGAACACAGCAACTAGACTGGGTGTGAGAAGGAGTGATATTGTCTAAGGGAGCTTGTTTGTGGGGAGGCCAGACAGAGAAAAGGCTTGGAGATGACCCATACTCCCTACATTGATAATGTGTATAGATTTCTTTGTTATTATAATGGATTTTGGATTTTGCTTTCTGGTGTTTGAATAAATGTCTTGGTTTCATCTTTGAGGAGAAGAGTTTATATTTGCGAATTTACCCTAGAAATATGCATGCATATTCACAGTGGCTGTTGTGGGTACTGCATTGGCATTACAAATAACAGCTATGCACAGCTTTACTATGCTTTGTACACTGCTCTTATTTTGATATTTTTAGTCTGATGTGAGATAGCTAGGTGGGGCTAGACCTAGAGTCAGGAAAGGCCCACTTTAAACCCTGCCTCAGGCACTTACCAGCTTATGACCTTGGGCAAGTTGTTAAACTTACATTGGCCTCAGTTTAGTCATTTCTAAAAAAGGGATAAAAGTAGCACCCACCTGTCAGGATTAAATAATATCCATAAAGTGCTTTGAAAACCTTAAAAGTACTGCATATATACTAGATATTATTATTAACAGTGGTCCATGTCTATGAGAGGACAGGCTGAGGATTCCAGTGGGCTTTTGGAAGCAGAGTAAAAATACTAACACCACCTAAAAGGCTTGAACTTTGTGTGATTCCTTAAGAGGCCCACAGGAAGAGTTCATAAAATGCCTGTAAAAAATGACAACAAATTCTAGAGGAACAGAAGCCACAAAAAGAAGGAGTGAAACAGATTTCTAGCCCAAGACAGCTTGGAAGGCCAACAGGAAAGGTCTATTACACCATACTCAGAGTGGAGCCCAGCCTAGCCTGGGCCATGCAGCACAGACAGGCCTGGAGGAGACTTCAGGGCATGGAATCACGAGTAGCAGCTGCACATCCCAGATTTCTTAACCCACAAACACCAAAGACAGCTAAGGCAGTAAGAAAGCTCTTTCATCTAGATGAGAGGGGAGGACAGTTAGGCCCTGGCCACAGGGCAGCAGCAGCAGCATCCAATTTTGGAGCCCTCAGCCTAATACAGTACAATACAATAATCAAAAGAAACATGAAAATGTAAACAAGAAAGAGAAGTCATAAGGAACTCATTAAAGTTGAACTGTTTACATTCCTACATGGAAAGATGTTATTTGTAACTCATGAGACCTTTTCAGTTTTAGGGTCATTAGATGGAATACAAACATACACACACACACACATATAGACAGAGGACATACGCTGAGCTGAATATGAAGGGAGAATATTAAAAAAATAAAATTTACTCTTGAGTATTAGGAGTAAGAGAAAGGAGCGGGTAGAATCTTGGAAATCATCTCATTTAAAAGAGGGAAGAAAGAGCTTTTATAATGGAGGAGATGAAAGGAAACAAGTCAGCCTTACTCTCATGGAATTTGGTTTAAGGAGAGAATAACACACACTCAATTGGATATGGAAATCTATTTTACCCTGCAGGAAGACAAGGGGGAAGGGAATAGGAGAGGGAAGATAATAGAAGGGGCAGCAAATTGGGGAAAAGGAAAATCAGATGCAAACACTATCCTGGGAGGACAGGTCAAAGGAGAGAATGGAATAAATGGAAGGCAGGATAGGATAGAGGGAAATGTGGTAGTCTTTTACAACATAACTATTATGGAAGTGATTTGCATTGTTACACAGGTATGACCTATATTGAACTGCATTGTTTTCTCAATGACAATGGTTGGGGAGGGAGGGAGAGAATATGGAACTCAAAGTTTTAATTTTGAATGTTAAAAATTGTTTTATCATGCAAATGGAAATTAAGATATACAGGCAATTCAGTATGGAAATCTATTTTTCCCTACAGAAAAATAGAGGGGAAGGGAGATGGAAGAAGGATGGGTAATAGAAGGGACTGGAGGAAGATGTGAATAGGGTGCATGTCATCCTGTTGTGGGAAGTAGGGAGAGATGGAGAGAAAATTTTGAATTCAATTTCTTTTTTTTTTTGAAGACAGAAATGATCTTATTTTTCTTTGCACCCCTAGGGCCTAGCACCATGCTTGTTGAATGAACTGCAAATGAGTGTCCCCATGTAAGATATGTTGGTTGGTTGGTTGCTGTCCTTCATTTTCGAAGAGGACCAAAATGACATTACCATGAGAATTTCAGTGTGTCTGACTGTGACTGATCAGACCAATATGAGCTCAGAATGCTCTACCACAGGTTGAGCACAGATAGTCCATTAGAATATTTGGGGTGGATACTCCAAATTTGCACATCCTATGTTTACTTTGTGCTGTATCAATTCTGCTTTGCTTATAGAGCACAGTACCCCTTCTGATGTGGGCACACCATGCTCAGTGTCCTGTGCCAGTGTCTCCCAATGTTGCACAGTCAAATCCAAAGTTCTTGAGAGAGACCTTGAGAGTTGCATTGCATTGTTTCTTTTGACCACCATGTGATTGCCTGCCCCATGTGAGTTCTCCATAAAATAGTCTTTTTGGAAAGTGTACATTTTGCATTTGAATAATGTGGCCAGCCCATTGGAACTGGGCTCGTTGAAGCATAGTTTGAATGCTTGGCAGTTCAGCTCAAGCAAGGACTTTAGTGTCTGGTACCTTATCCTGCCAGGTGATCCTCTGAATCTTCCTAAGACAGTTCAATCTGTTGATCAGTTTGAAACTGAAATGGATTCAGTTTCCTGGCATGACTCTGGTAGACTGCCCATGTTTCACAGACATACAACAATGAGATCAGCACAAGGGCTCTGTAGACCTTCAGTTTTGTAGTCAGTCTAATACCTCTTCTTTCCTAAACTTTTCTTTGGAGCCTCCCAAACACTGAGCTACTTCTGGCAATGCGTGCATCAAGTGACCTGGAATTTTCCATGTGCACATCCTTGGAAAGTACACTACCAAGGTAAGTAACCTTATCCACAGCATTGAATTCAAATTATTGTGGAAGTAGATGTCGAGAACTGAAAATAAATAAATTTTTATAAAATTTTTTTAAAAAAAGAAGTCTGCAGGAAATAAAGCTCCTGCTAGGTGGAGCCAAGATATCAGAGTAATGTCAGGAACTCTGACCTCTTCCCAAATCCTCCTCTGAACAGCATCAAAAATAATGCCTCAAAATGAATTCTAAAGTAGCAAAACCAACAAAGGGATAGGATGAAACAATTTTCTAGCCCAAGACAATTTAGAAGGTTGGCAGGAGAGATCTGTCTCACTGGGGTGAGAACGGAAGTCAGCCAAGCACAGGCTGTACTACAAATAATCCTTGGGGGTGACTTCAGCAAAAAGAGCAGCTTCCAGAACTCTCAGTCCATAGATAGTAAGGGGATCTGATAAGTGATCAGGATGAGATTACAGGGAACCCTTTGCTTACATGGGGAGTAGGATTCTGTTTCACTGCCCTTACATGGTTCCAGATTGTAGTCTCAGGGTAAGGAGGAGCACTAGCAGGAGTAGGGACCCTGGACACAGTTCCAAGGCAGAAAAGAGTGCTAGTGGCCACTCATAGACCAGAACATAGGCCAGGAGATCAGCAAACTCACCTCCTTAGATCATACCTCCTTGAAAGAACTGAAAACTTACAGACTCACAGAAGTAATTCTGAAAATAGCAGCATGAAAAATCTGAAACTTGGCACAATGCCCCTCTAACCTTGAAGAACACAAAATTAAGTGTTTTAAATTTTACACCAAGTTAAGTCAAGAATTAGGTTGGAAAAATGAGCAAACAACAATGACAACAAGAGAACATAACCTTAAAATGTTACTACAGTGACAGGAAAGATCAAGAAACAAACTTAGAAGGCAACAATGTCAGAACAGCTAAAGGCAATACCTCAAAGAAAAATGTGGATTGGTTTCAGGTCTCCTGCCCCTAGTTCCTGGTAGAGCTCAAAAAGGATTTTAAAAATCAAGTAAGAGAAGTAAAGGAAAAAAACTGGGGAAAGAAATGAGAGTGATGCAAGAAAATCTTGAAAAAAGTCAATAGTTTGGTAAAAGAGGCACAAAAAATTCTAAAGAAAACAACACTTTAAAAGGCAGAACACGCCAAATGGTAGAGGCACAAAAATACACTAAAGAGAAAAATTCCTTGGAAAATAAATTGACCAAAAGGAAACAGATGTAAAAAATCCACTGAAGAAAAGAACTCCTTAAAAAGTGGAATTGGCCAAATGTAAAAGAAGGTACAAAAACTCATTGAAGAAAATAATTCCTTAAAAACTAGAATTGGGCAAGTGGTAGTTAATGAAGTTAATGAAACATCAAGAAAAATAAAACAAAATCAAAAGATGAAAAATAGAAGAAACTGTGAAATATTTCATTGGAAAAACAACTGACCTAGAAAATAAGTCAAGGAAGATAATTAAAATTTTTTTTGACTACCTGAAAGCCATGACTTTAAAAAGTGCCTGGATACCATATTTAAAGAAATTATTATGGAAAACTGCCCTGAAATCCTAGAACCAGAGAGTAAAATAGAAATACAAAGAATCCACTGATCATCTCTTGAAGGAGATCTCAAAATGAAAATTTCTTGGAATATTATAGCCAAATTCCAGAGCTTCCAAGTGAAGAGGAAAATATTTCAAGGAGCCAGAAGGAAAAAATTCAAATATCATGGAACCCCAATCAGGAAAACATAAGATTCAGTAGCTTCTACATTAAGTGATTAGGAGACTTGGAATATTAAGAAGGGAAAGGAGTTAGGATTACAACCAAGAATCACCTACTCAGCAAAATTGAGTATAATCTTTCAGGGGGAAATGAATACTTAATGAAAGAGATGATTTTATAAAATTTTTTAAAAAAAGAAGTCTGCAGGAAATAAGGCTCCTGCTAGGTGGAGCCAAGATGTCAGAGTAATGTCAGGAACTCTGACCTCTTCCCAAATCCTCCTCTGAACAGCATCAAAAATAATGCCTTAAAATGAATTCTGAAGTAGTAAAACCAACAAAGGGATAGGATGGAACAAATTTCTATAATAAAGATTTCATTTTTAAAATATATACAGAACTGAATCAACTTTATAAGAATATAAGCCATTCTTAAACAAGTTGTGGTATGTGATGGTAATGGAATACTATTTTACTGTAAGAAACAATTAGGCTGATTTCAGAAAAATTTAGAATACAAATTGATGCAAAGCGAAGCAAGAAGAACCAGGAGAAAACTGTATACAGTAACAGCAATATTGCACAATGATCAACTGTGAATGAATTAGTCATTCTCAGTAATAAAATGATTCAAGACCATCTCAAAGGACTCATGATGAAAACCAGAGAAAGAACTTATGGAGCCTGCATGCAGACTGAAGTGTTTTATTTTATTTTAATTTTTTTGAAGGGGGATCTGTGTTTTCTTTCACAATCTGACTAATATGGAAATAGATTTTACATGATTGCACATGTATAACCTATAAAATTGCTTGCCATCTCAGTGAGGGGAAGGGAAGGGTGGGAGAGAGTTTAGAACTCAAAATTTTAAAAAGTGAATGTAAAAATTGTTTCTGCCTGTGTTTGGAATAAATATTAAAGAAGAAAAATAAAAAAAAAGAAATGAGGCCCTATCATTTTTTGGGATCAAGAAACCTTTCAGGATCTTTCATACTATACAAGCAGCCTCCCACTCTGATGCCCACATGTCCACATGCTTACACTCTGGGTTGGTGCCTAACCCTTGAATCCTCTTAATATTTACCTCTATAGCCTTACATATAGTGACAATCCATATAGTTAATGACACACTTGTTTCTACATTCCCTTTCTCTATGTCCTATCTTCCTCTGTAGATTACGAAGCCCTGCATAGCACATTCCATGTCAATGAATTTCTCTCACATCTCTCCATAATCCCTGGTACTGGGTTCTACAATCTTCTACCTCAGCAGATAATGAAAACAAGATGACATCCTGTTTTGTTTTGTTTTTCTAGCCAAATAGAGATAACAAAAAATCCTGGTTCAATATTACATAAAGAACTGAGACTAACTCATCTGACCATCCCCTGAAATTGCTGCCATCCAGGAACAGTAGCTGTGTGCTATTTATTTAATTTCAAAACTGACAGAATGAAGTGGAACGACAAGGATTTGTTCCATCTATGTCCTACTGTACTGGTAATGAATACTACAGCAAGCTAATTTAAACATATCTAGAAAGGCATCATATTTTGAAAGCCTGGCATGACAATGTTCCCCAATGTAATGAATACATTGATGAGTCTTGACACTAGGAGTTATGTGCCATCCTTTTAATAATGCTATTTCAGAGAAATGGATAGCTTCACCAGATGGGTCTGTTAAGTTGAAATATAGCATAACATAGTGGCCTTACCATACATAAAATGTGGTCTTTGAGTTTTTGAAAGTTAACTGATGACCACAGATGACCCTTAAATCTTATCTCCAAAGTGACATACACAATGGAGTCCACATAGTGCATTTATAACTTAGATTTTTTTGGTTTACATTGCTTTCTCCAAGATCTATTTCTTAAAATGGACATTTTTGTAACAGGAATAAAGAAATGGTGTTTGGCAAATATAATTTCAAAAGAGCCAAATAATAAATGTTTTATTTTTTAATTTTCTCATTTCCAGATAGAGACCAGTGGTCATAGATTAAATTAACAACTTCCTCTCCATCCTCATTTTTAATCATAAGGTCAGCTTCTAGCACTTTGGTGGTTATAGCAACAGAATTTGCCAATAGTACAGTGGTAAGATTTGATTTAGCTCTGGCAGCATATCTCTTATGAGTTGTTTGAAATGTGATCCTATTGATTTCCAATGCAGATATTTCAAATGTACACACTATCTATTCCTACTTAAACGTTAAGCTGCAATGTGGCCTTAAGGCACAATCTCATGGCAGTTCTATGCCTTCCTAGGTGATATGGACATGGCAATGTCTATTGCATGAATTAATGCTGTAAAATCATTTATATCATATGCATATCATATGCATATTAAGAATTTATTAAGTATCACTCTAGGGTATCCCTTACAATTATTATTCAATAGAGTAGAATGCAATACAATCCATAAAAAGTAGGCATAAAAGGATAAAACATGGTGCCAGACTCTCAAGGGCAGGCAGTCTGGTTGAGAAAATGAAACAAACACATACAAAATGGTGGAATAACAAGCAAGGGGATGGGGAAAGGGAGTAAGTATTAAGAATTCAAGTACATTTGATCCTTAGAATAATACTAGGAGGTAAGTGTTATTAGGATACCCATTTTACAGATGAGGAAACTGAAGCACAGAGAGGTTAAGTGACTTGCCTAGGGTCACACAACTGGTAAGTATCAAAGGCCATATTTCAATTTAGGTCTTCCTGATTCCAGGTCCAGTTTTCTGTTGTTATTGTGGTTTAGTCATTTCAATTGCATCTGACTCTCTGTGATCCCATTTGGAGTTTTCTTGGCAAAGATATCTGAGTAGTTTTCCACTTCTTTCTCCAGCTCATTTTACAGATGAGGAAACTGAGGCAAACAGGGTAAAGTGACTTGCCCATCGTCAGACAGCTAGTAAGCATCTGAGACCAGATTTGAACTCAGGGAGCTATGGAAGAAAGATTTGAAAGGAAATTAACAGTGATAGATGATATGAAAATAGATGGATATGAAAAAGATGGCATTTTTTGGGGAGGATGGAGGAGGTGCATCCATGAAGTTTAATTGCATTTAGGTAAATGGAAAACAGCATTGGTAATAAGAACATCATGCAATACACAAGTCTTCAGCAGCAAATAACCATTGCTGTTGCTGTTTCCAACTCTATACCTCCCTAGGACTCCCTGCCAAGTCTGGTAGTCTGAGACTATTCTAGCATTAAAGTCACCCAGACAGTATACAGCACTACATTTGCTCATGTGGGTCAGAACTCTCACAAACACCAAGACTGGTTTGATGAAAATGAGGGGAAATTCAGAAGCCACTAAACAAAAAACAAGAACTCCATAGGATATACCAGAAGGAGAGTTCATCCACCTCTAAGAAGGCAGCATTTAATTCCATCAAAAGCAAAGTACAAGTAAAGCTTAGAGAGATGCAGGATTCCTGACTCAGTAAGAAGGCAGATGAAATTCAATTTTATGCTGACAGTAACAATCCAAAGCATTTTTATGATTCCCTGAAAGTTATTTATGGACAACTACTCAGTGCTGATGGAGCCACATTGATTAGTGATAAGGACACGATCTTAGAGAGACGGGATGAACACTTCCATAGTGTTCTCAACAGACCAGCATCAACCAATGCTGAGGCCATTGACTATTTACATCAGGTTGAAGTCAATCCCTCCTTATCTGAACTTCCAACTGAAGAAGAGATTTTGAGGGCCATTAGGCTCCTTTCATGTGGCAAAGTACCTGGTGCTGATTCTATTCCAGCTAAGATTTAAAAGGTAGGGGGACCATTGCTCATACAAAAGCTGACTGAAATTTTCCAGGTTATATACAAGAGGAGGTTATCCCCCAGGAATTCATGGATGCCTCCACTATCCAATTCTATAAAGGTAAGGGGAATAGACTGTCCTGTGACAATCACGGAGGGGTGTTCACTCTCATAGTCACTGTTGGCAATTCTTGCTAGAGTCCTCCTTAATAGGTTGATCCTTCACCTGGAAGATGGTCATATATCTGAGAGCCAGTGTGGCTTTGGAAAGGGCTGAGGAGCAGTGAATATGGTGTTTGCTGCCCAACAACTCCAGGAGAAATGCCAGGAGCAGAATAGAGATCTACATTTGTAGATCTGACCAAGGCTTTTGATAGTATTAGTCATGAGGGATTATGGAAAATTATGTCAAAATTTGGATGCCTGGAGGGGAGGAGTCAAGATGGCGGAGTAGAAAGACACACATACGCTAGCTCCTGAACCCACAGCCTATAAAATACCTGTAAGGAGGAACTTCCTACAAGTTCTGGAGTAGAGGAAGCCGCGGAATGGAGTGGAGGAGATTTCTGTTCCAGAGAAACTAGAAAAACTGACACCGGGGGTCCATCGCGCACTGGACCTGGAGCAGAGCCCAGCCCTGCCCTGGCTGCATGGCCCCGGGAGGAATGAATCCGGGCGGGCTTCTGGGACAGAATCTCCAGCGGCTGCCCGATTCCCTCTGCCCATGGGCACAAAGGTCAGTGAGAGGGCCTGTTTGGCTGGCTGAGAAGGGAGCGGGGTATCTCGATAACTCAGGCCCCCTCGGGAGGCAGTAGCTGACAGGGGCTCCTGGATCAATTGTTGTAAACCCCCTGAGGGAACTGAGCCCCGTGTGGCAGCCCTGCCCCTACCTGAGCACCTGAATTTAATCTTATATTGAATAGCAGCCTTGCCCTCGCTGAAAACCCTGAGGCTGGGGAGCAGCATTCGGATCTCAGACCCCAAGCACTAGCTGGGCAGATTGGGAGGCGGGGTGGGTGTGGAAAGGAATCTAAAAGTCAAGTAGCTGGCAGGGAAAATGCCCAGAAAAGGGAAAACAAGTAAGACCATAGAAGGCTACTTTTTTGGTGAACAGATATTTCCTGCTTTTCTTTCAGATGTGGAAGAACAATGCTTACCATCAGGGAAAGAAATAGAAGTCAAGGCTTCTGTATCCCAAACATCCGAAATAAATATTCAATGGGCTCAGGCCATGGAAGAGCTCAAAAAGGATTTTGAAAATCCAGTTAGGTGGAGGAAAAACTGGGAAGAGAA
>CM053771.1:162029350-162073838 GCA_028658325.1 Potorous gilbertii | reverse complement strand
ATGAGATATTTCACATTCTCTTCCATTTTTTCATTCTTTTGCTTTTGTTTTGTGATTTCTTGGTTTCTCAGAAAGTCATTAGCCTCCATCTGTTCCATTCTAATTTTGAGAGAACTATTTTCTTTAGTGAGCTTTTGCACCTCTTTTTCCACTTGGCTAATTCTGCTTTTGAAAGCATTCTTCTCCTCATTGGCTTTTTGAACCTCTTTTGCCAATTGAGTTAGCCTATTTTTCAAGGTGTTATTTTCTTCAGCATTTTTTTGGGTCTCCTTTATCAAGGTATTGATCTGTTTTTCATGCTTTTCTTGCATCTCTCTCATTTCTCTTCCCAGTTTTTCCTCCACCTTTCTAACTTGATTTTCAAAATCCTTTTTGAGCTCTTCCATGACCTTAGCCCATTGGATATTTATTTCAGATGTTTGGGATACAAAGGCCTTGACTCCTATGTCTTTACCTGATGGTTAGCATTGTTCTTCCTCATCAGAAAGGGAGGGCAGAACACCTGGTCATCAAGAAAGTAACCTTCTATGGTCTTATATTTTTTTCCCTTTTCTGGGCATTTTCCCAGCCAGTTACTTGCCTTCTGAGATTCCTCTCCTACCCTGCCCAGATCCGCCCAGTTAGTGCTTGGGGTCTGAGATTCAAATGCTGCTCCCCAGCCTCAGGGCTTTCAGCAGCAGGCAGGGCTGCTACTCAATGTGAGCTTAAGTTCTGGTGCTCAGGTGGGGACAGGGCTGCCTCCCAGGCTCAGTTCCCTCAGGAAGTTTATGCAGACACCTTCCGTAATGGAGCTCCTGCTGAGCTCCTGCCTGCTCCTGGAGCCTCTGGCTGCCCACTGCCTCTGCCGATGCCTCCTGAGGGGGTCTGAGTTATGGAGACACCCTGCTCCCATCTCAGCCTGCCCAGAAGTGTCTCTCCCTGACCTGTAGTGCCTGTGGCTGGAGGGACCTTTGTGGCCACCAGAGATTCCATGCCTGAAGCCTGCTGGGATCTGCTCCTCTCGGTGCCGCACAGCCAAGGAAGGGCTGGGCTCCACTCCCGTCCAGTGTGCGACAGACCTTTGAGGTTCGTTTTCAGGGCTCTCTGTAATGGAAATCTCCTTTACTGTGTTGCAGCGCGACTTCCACTGCTCCAGAATTTGGTGGGAGTTCTTTTTAGAGGAAATCCATGGGCTGTGGGTTTGGAGCTAGTATATGTGAATCTTCCTACTCTGCCATCTTAATTTAATTTTTTAGATTTTAATTTTAGAATTTAATTTTTAACTTCTATTAGAAATGCAGTGACTACTCACACCCTGGTCAGCTCAGAAGTTCTGCCATACTGTGTTTCCGATTTGGATTGGTTTGCCTTTCTTAGGCTGCCTGGAGCATGATGCCAATTGCCCTGGTCATTGGGGCTTTCCATATTGTTACCAGCAACAGTGGGGACACGGCTGAATCAACAGGACTCTGAAACTCCTGAACACAAGCAATCCACCAGTCTCAGCATCTTCAGTGGCCAAGACTATGGGTATTCACTGTCTCATTCAGTCATTTTAACCAAGATCATCATTTGGATGGTTTTTGAACAGTTTCATTTTTCCTCTATGAGTGAAGGAAGTTGTAATGATGATAATTCAAACTAAGTTAACAGAAAATGAAGTCATCAAATTTGTAATGATGCCTAGGAAATGCTAATAGGCCTAATTCACAGTTTATTGTATGTTATAATAAAAGGAAAGGGGTACCAGATGATGCCAGCTGGCCCCTTATGTAAAGAGTCATTTCAGAGCACTTCCATTAAGGAAATATTAGGTAGGCTGCAGCCCAGAGCAAGAAACACATTATGGAGCGTAAAATATTATGCTTCTCAGTGCAAATGAACACAAAGGTTGAAGACACCTCCAACAAAAATCATATATTAACAGTGACTAATGTCCAATTCCATTCAAAGGATTATGCACCAAATATAATAAGATTATCTAGCAACAATCATAAATAATATACTTTTTAATATGATATGTTTCCATACTCACACTCACTCCCATAAAATAATTCTCTTTACAGTCAATTTATACTGTACCTTCCCTCCCTCCTAGATTATATGTTCATGAATGTAAAATGATGTCTGATAGAGACACTAAGTTTGCTTTGAATAATTTTGGATGGTGTGAACTTTCAGCTGCTCTGATGATCCCATGTACTAAAATGGACTGGGGGTGGGGTGGGGGGGTGTCCAACCACTGCATGCATTTACAGGAGGCCAGCCCCTGGGGAAAAAGGGTTCCATAATGCTTATCTTCCTGTCCAGGTAACATAAAGACAAAGGAAAGCAATTGTGTATTGGTTTTCCTGTCTCAAGTTGGAAATCTGATGTGCTCAGCTGTACGTGCATGTGTGTGTTTCACGTGCATGCATGCGTGTGTGTTTCACGTGCATGTATGCGTGTGTGTGTGTGTGTGTGTGTGCAGTCATATCTCACTAAACCCACAGAATGAATCAGATGATGGCTCTGCTATTAAAATAATTAGAAAAGAACAAAGCCAACCTCCGCAGCCCCACCTTTTAATTTAACTGCTGGTGATATCCATAATTTCTTGGGAGTCTGTCACTAAGCTATACACTGACTAATGGAAATGCATTGAGGTTCATCCAAATTAATTTGGAGAGAGCTATTGTCTTTTTGTCTAGTTCAAGCTGGTGGTGTCATGAAGATACTGGGTCAGTTCCTGAAGCTGATGCTGAGGAAGTGGGGAGAGGAAATAGAACACTGAATGGGTCCATAGCAATTTGCTATGACTTAAAAAGATGAACAAGACAATAATTATCTGTAAAAGGGAGAGAATGACACATTGGCATATATGCCTTTCTTCCCTAGTTGTGTTTCTAGATGAAAGGATTCTCCACTTATTCAGATGAATAGTTGTAAAAATAGATAAAATACTAAATTCCACAATGCCTACTGTAGTCTAGTGGAGAGGGAAATATGTTATACCTGATATATTTTGGTTAAAAATTGCTAGCATTTATGCAGCACTTTAAGGTGTGCAAAGTGCTTTACATATGCCAAGTCATGTGACTCTTATTCCCAACTTGTGAGGCAGGTGTATTATATCTCAGTTTTACAGACAGGGAAACTGAGGCCAAGAGAAGGCAAGTGACTTGCTCAGGGTCACATAGGTAATAAATGTCTGTGACAGGATTCAAACCAATGTCTTCTTGACTCTCAGTCTAGCACTTTATCCATTTTGCTACCTGGCTGCTTAATAAATTGAAATTATTTTAAATGATCAACTTATTAGCTTTTGTTTTAGGCCAGTTCTAACTTAAGCCAGACTGGTAGTTCAGGTTTGGCACTTAAGTCCCTCAAGAGGGAAATTAATTTACTATACTGTCCTTCCCTTCCTTCCTTTCTTCTCTCCCTCCCTCTTGTCATTTGTGTCTTTATGTCTCATAACTCCAACCCCTCCAGGTAGAAGAGATCTCCCAAGAGTCATGGGTAAAGATCTCTCTATTACAACAGTCCTTAAACCTATCTCCTTTAATTTTGCAATGTCAAAGGAATAGCCAGGTCAGGAACCTACAGTCTCTGCTCAATGAAGTTTGTATGATCTCCCTTTCAAGCTATGGAGGAAGGATGTTTAAGGTCTTTCCTGTTTTCTAACCCCTCCCTCAGTTAGTCAGAATGTGGGTTATGGAATTAGACATCAGCAGAAATTCATCTGCTACATGATGGTACTGCCTGCCTGTGAACTGAGCACAATCTCCTTTGCTCATGAAATTTTCCAGGCAACTACCAAGGGAAGTTCCTTTATTTGGCGAGAGTCCTAAACTCCTACACACTCATGTAAAGTGTGCTCAGAGTGCTCAAGTAAGGAGCAACATCATCATTTATCTCTAAGAGAAGGAACACAAGACTCTACATCTAAGGCTATGGAAGGGACCCCAGAGGCCATCTAATCCAAAATCCCCTCTTTTGATATATAAGGAAACTGAGGCTCAAGAAAATGAAGTAGTTTGCCTGAGGCCATATAGGTAATCAATATCTAAGTTGGGATTTGGATTCATCTGGCCCTTTTCACTTTACCACATTATATTTCCCTCTGCACTGGAGATATCTCAAAGATGAATTGTGTTCTACTAAGTACTTTTTTTGGGAGTCTGAATCAATAAATAATAAACATGGTGGGAATTTGTAGTCTCTATATCTCTCAGTTAATTGCATGACTATCAACAGAGTGATCTTAGGAGGCTTGCCTATTTCCTTACCTAGATTTTCATCAAGCATAATACCAATATATGCATAGATCATTCTCATAAAGATTTTATAGATATGATAAATCAAGCAGAAAGAGAGGTAGTTATTGTTGCTTTCTTGGTTGCCTTTTTCTGCCTTAACACTGTCAACGATCTTTTCCACTTGAAGGGAATCTTTCATTCTTTGAAATATATTGAAAATTGTTCTCCTGGGTACCTTAAAAATTTTGTCACCACCAGCGGAGATTTTTTTGATCTGTATTTGGTCAGAACTACTTGCTTTTTCCAAATTCATTTTTTTGAAATGCTATTGCCAGCACACTGAGACTGGGAAAGAAGTGCTAGAATCCAGATATGTTGGTTCTACTGTTAGAACATAGCTTCCTATAGAAACAACAGCAAACCAGTTCCATTTCCCATCTATCTGTTGTTTTAGAGCCATCTATAAATACTCTTAGGAATATACGGTTCAGTTGAGTCTCATCAAGATTTTCTTACTTTCTCCTCTACTTTTTTTGCTGTCTTGTGAAGTGATAATACTTAAAATTTCTCATTATTCTCCTCCACAATATTCTTACAACTCTAAAGTAATTCTAATTCCAAACGGGTTTTGCTCTCTGCTTGGCTGAGGTAGTTTTTGTATTTGTCTACCCTCTTCATTGTGCTGATTGTTTAATGTTGGTAAAAATTCTCTAAAGAAAGATGAAAATAAAAAATCAATATCTTTTCTTTTATTCATATACCATTTTCAGAAACACCAACTCAATTAAAAAGATTTGTTTGAACAAGTGTCCTTGCATATAATTTCTTCTCATATTTGCTCTTGGAGGCAGTCCAAGGGCCCTAGACTGGTACTCATCAGGACCAGGTTCTAGTCCCCACCCTGCCACCAATTTGATATGATCTTGAGCTAATCATAATCTCTCTGGGTCTCAATTCCTGTTTGTAAAAGGAGATCAGAATATAGGACACGTAAGTGCTCTTTCAGCTCTAAATTTAGGATCCTATGACCTAATTTGGTGTACATTTGGACCACTGATTCAATCACTCAGATATCTGACTTCACACAAATGGCTGATATTGAAATAACGCCTCTATTTGTACCATTCAGTTCCTGTTTGATAAGATATAGTCAATTTCATCTTTTAGGATACTCTTCAGGGCTCACCATGATTTTCACTTTCTAAGTCTCTTCTTTAGGTATTTATTATATAATCATCATCATTATCATTTACATAAGTGCTTTCAGATTTGCGAAGTATTTTACAAATACTATCTTATTTGACCTTCACCATAACACTGAAATGTAGCTAACACTATTATCCTCATTTTACAAATTAGAGAACATAGGCAAATAGACACTGAATGACTTGTCCAGGGTCTCAGAGCTAGTATCGGAGGTAAGATCTGAACTCAGGTCTTCCTCATTCCATCTCCAGGATTCTATCTACCATGCTTCCTAGTTGTATGAGGCTTCAGATAATCTTCCTTTGGCACCTTTCATTTCTTAATTTCAAATGAAAATTTCTAACATCTCTCATTGTTACCTACCTCCTTTGTCCACTTGCTCAAAAGTCCTATTCACTCTATTCTAACTACTTCATTCTTCTCACATCCTTGGCCTTTGGGCAACAATGTCAAACAAAGTCCTGTTTTATACCTATATTTCCTTTGTTCCTTTTGGGGCAACGAGGCAGCAAAGTGGATAGAGAGAAGGGCTTGGAGTCAGGAAGATTCATCTTTCTGAGTTCAAATCTGGCCTCAGACACTGACTAGCCATGTGACCACGGGTAACTGATTTAACTCTGTTTGCCTCAGTTTTCTCATCTGCAAAATGAACTGGAGAAGGAAATAGCAAACTGCTCCAGTATCTTTGCCAAGAAAACCCCAAATGGGGTCATGAAGAGTTTGACACGACTAAAACAACCTTTCATTTCTTTTATCTGCTGATATCTCAACCTTGCTAATCTCAGATATTGAGTCATCACCATTCCCTCCTGCTCCCATCTGCTATTTCTCCTCCTACTCTTCAGTCATTTACTATTACTGGAGGCGATCACAGAACCATATTGTCTGAGTCTACTTCAGATTCATGGTGTATGTAGCCAGGTTCTGATTAATATGAATAACGAATACCCAGAAGTGGTCTATGTATTCCAATCTGGCACTATTCAAAGCTATAATTGTATAAAATATGGTAATTAATTCCATTGGAAATTCCATTGGTAATTCCAATGGAAATACACTTTGCTAATTGAGGCTAATCAGGACCAAGGACCTAGGTATAAATAAAGTTAAGAAAAAAACTCATGTTTATTTTTCTCCCCATCCCCACCCTCCAATTAGATTATAAGTGCAGAGATTGTTTTATGCCTTTCTTTGTATCCCCAGTGTTTAGAATAGTGCCTGGAACATAGTAGGTGCTTGATACATGATTGTCAACTCTCTTACTTAGCATTTGGATGTTTACAAAGTACTTGGCTCACAATGACTCTAAAAACTAGTGCAGAAAATACCAGGAAGGGTCTGGTCAAGTTTAAGAGGGTTCAAGGATAAGACTTTTCTGTTGGCAGAAAGAGTATCTCCTGGAAGAAGCTATAAACATCCCTAATGATTCTCTATTGAGGATACCTGAGTTATGGCATTTGAGGATGACTGAAATACGGCTCAACTGAGCTATGCTGATGGAGTTGACTTTTAAAAGGAAGAGAAGATACAAGCCAAGAGACACAGAACAGAGAGGGGCTACTCAACTCTAACTTCACTGCACTTCTAGCTTTTGTCCCTCCTTTTTTCTCCCTTTGCCATAATCTAATTCAGGTCCTCATTACTTATTGCCTAGGTGATGGTGATAGCTTCTGAGCTGGTCTTCCTTGCCTACATTTCTCCCTTCAAACAGCTGCCAAAATAATTTTCTTAATCCATAGACCTGACATCATTCAAAAACCTTCCACGGCTCCCCATTGTCTATAAGATAAAATATAAACCCCCTTATCCCCAAATCTAAGGTACTTCATCATTTACCACAAACCTGTCTATTAAGTCTTATTCCAGTCCTGTTCTCTTTCTTATATAACTTAGTCCATTGGTATGGGACTCTCTCTTCCTTGGTGGAGATGGATGTTCTGACTTTGTACTAAGGAGCTGGTAAGAATTGGAGAGAAGAGACTAGTTTTCTGGCTTCCATCTTCAAGAGAGAATTCACACTTTCCCATACTCTTTTCAGGTCTCTGAAAGAAGAAAGTCTCTGCGAAGAAGCTGACATGATGGAAGTGTTGGTTCCTCGACATGGCAGCTTCTTCTCAGTGTCTGTCTGTCTGTCTCTCTCTCTCTCTCTCTCTCTCTCTCTCTCTCTCTCTCTCTCTCTCTTTAGGGACCTGAAGAATATCTGGAAAGACAAGATTCCTCTCAAAGCCCCAAGCTAGAAGACCAAGATACTTCTCCTCTTCAATTCTCACCAACTCCACTCCTTAATGCAAATTCGGAGTATTAAGCAATTAATCTCCACCACTGAGGAGAGAGTCCTTTGAGTTTAGATTTAAATACTTAATTACAACCACACTAGATAGACCATTGTCTGTTTCCTAATCCTTTTCTATCCCTTCCATGCATCTGTACGTGAAGTGCTATGTAAATGTGAACATATCTTTATTTGCGTATTAATTTATTTACTTTTTCAATGATATGGCTCCTTTGGATAGGACAAGGTTCTTTCCACTCATTCATTAACCATTTCTATACTAAATGGTGATTCCCTCAGCCAAAGCTTCTATAGCCATACTTTCAAAGTAAGGGAATGATATTGACATTAGAAACAAAATTTAGAGTTTTAATTGACAGGTGGTATAATCCTTGTAATCTGTTACTACATCAAAATTCAAATGACTTTGGAATTTAAATGGACAAAATTTTCCCACTCATCTAGGATAAAAGGCATTCAAAGCACTTCATTTTGTTAGGGCCCTGACTTGGAAGGTGAGACCTTATTCTGTATGGAAGCTCTGTGGTTAGTCTTCTTTCTGCTTCTATTTGCAGTCTCACAGACAGGAATGTTTTACAAGTACATCCTTGCAGGTATATTGCCAGTGGCTATGAACATTTTTGTCCTGATGTTTTCTTTCTTTTTTTTTTTAAAGGGCAACACAAAAATAACCCACTAGCAACAATACAGTCATTAATGTGAAAGGATTTTTTTTTCCCAAATGCAACTCTGTTCCAGGTTTAATTACATGCAATATCAGTCAAGGTATTTAAAATGGTTCCCATGATGGCTTCTCCTGAACAACTTTGTATGTCTTGCCTGAGTAAATTTCCCTACTACTGAGGAAAAGTAAAAGCTGAAAAGAGAACTAGCCCTTCTGTCCTTCGTTTAAATGGTTTATGAATAATTTTACAGGGAAACAACTTTTGTTTCCCCAGATAAGACTGGAGGGCAGTACAGGGTAAGGCTGAGTGTTCTTCTGCAAAGAGAACAACGAAGTCTCTCCCGCTTCTGAGTCCTTGGAAGTAAAATCCCTCCCTCTCCAAACACGAGTGAAGTAGACCTAGACTTAAAGGGCCAGCAACTGAGTTGTTTCTTAAGAACAATGAATGATAGTGAATGATTAGCAGGCCTAATGAGAGAGTCTATTCAGTGGGGATGCAAAGTCCAAACCCCCAGGAAATAATTATACTTTCTAAAACATCCTTTCCATTTTTCAAATCAGAGCATAACTTTTTTCCAATATGACCTCAAAGCTAATAAGAATAGAGCAGACATATGCTTTCCCTTTAGAAGTGCACTTCTGTGCCCATTACCTTCCGCAGCAGGGCCTTCGATTAGATTACAGGCTCACCCTGGCTATCTCTGAACAAAGCGGGGAGAATGATGAGAACATGAAAGATCAATCACTCTCACCTTCCATTTTCTCTAGCTCTGTGACTTGCCCAGGGTCACACAGTTAGTGTCTGAGGCCAAATTTGAACTCAAGTCTTCCTGACTCCAGGCCCAGTGCTCTATCCACTGAGCAACCTGGTTGCCTGCATTGATATATAGGGACATACATATTGATATATTTATGTATGTATATGTATGGATGGATATATTCAATTTTCATGTCATTTTAGCTTCACTTTTTCCAATGATTGATTTATCCTTCTATGTGACAAGAATGTCTTATGTAATATAAAGCAAATAAAACATAGACTATGTTTCCCAGTTTCAGATGCTTCCTGGGATTAGACAGTCCCACCTCCTCCAGGGAGCCCTTCCTAGATTATCTAGCCCAGGTTTATCCTCCCCACTCTGATCTCCTAGAGGTGGGCAAACAAGAGACAAATCTGGTTCTCTCCTGTTTTTGTATGCTTTTGTGAGCTAAGAATGGTTTTTGCACTTCTAAATAAAGTTTTATGGTATTTTTAAAGGTAAAAACCACTCAGCGCAAAGGCTGTACAAAAACATTTGAACAAGAGGCTTAGTTTGTCTTAGAGCACCCATTGTTTGGGAAATGATCATATCCCCTTTCATACTGTTTTCCATGTACCTTGTCTTTCTTCAATGAGACTGTAATACCAGGAAGTTCAGTGAACTCTTCTTAAATTCCCATTGGCTCTGCACTAGATACCAGGTATACAAAGACAGGAAATAAAATGGTCCCTGCCCTCAAGCAACTAATAGTCCCCTGAGGGTGAGGGAAAAGGACAAAGATAAAACATGCAAACAGATAAGGAAATATGAGATCATTTGAAGGAGGAAATATTAACAGTGGTGGTAAGGGTCAGATCAGGGAAGACTTCATGAGGAGGTGATAACTTAGGCGAGCTTTTGAAGCAAGATAAAGATTCTGAGAGGCAGAGATGAGAAGGAAACATATTCCAGAAAAAGTGGTAACTGGTAAATTTTGTTCCAGAACCAAGTACTCAAAATGCAACTCCAAATCATTTAGGGATAGGGAAGAAGGTGGTAGAAACCCTAGAACACTAGGAGGTGATTCCTGTGGATATTAGTAGAGAGAGACAAAGATAGAACTAGACCAGAGAGTAATTCACCTGATCTGTGGTTACCTGGGGAAGAAGCCACTGTCTATTAAAATTCAATTTAAGTCAGCCAATAAACATTTATTAAGTGCCTACTATGTGCCAGGCATTGTGCTGAGCACTGGAGATACAAAAAGGGGGAAAAGGCAGTCCCTGCCTTCCAGAAGCTTACAATGAAATGGGGGAGGCAATATACAAACAAATATATACAAAGTAAGATATATACATACATATACATATATATGTGTGTGTATATGTGTGCATATTTGTGTATATATGTGTGTATATGTATATATACATATATACATATACACACATATATACATATACATACATACACACACATATACACACTAGAATTAAGAGGAGTTGGGGAAGGCTTCTAGTAAAAGTTGGGATTTTGGTTGAGACTTACAGGAAGACATAGGTAGAGATGGGAAGATAGACCAGACCAGACATGGAGGACAGACAGGGAAAATGTCCAGGACTGAAAGATTGTATGTCTTGTTCAGGGAGAAGTCAGGAGACCAGTGTCACTGTACCAAAGGGTAAGTGTTGAAGTAGTCAGGTGTAAGAAGACTAGAAAGGTAGGAAAGGGGAGGTTCTAAAGGGCTTTGAATGCCAAACAGCATTTTATATTAAATCCTAGAGGCAACAGGAAGTCAAGGAATTTATTGATCACAGAGTGATCACCCTTGTGATCAGACTTGTGCTTAGGAAAATCACTTTAGTGGCTGAATGGGGAATGGACTGGAGTGGGGAGAGGTTTGAGGCAGGCAGATCCAACAGTAGGCCATTATAATAATCCAGGTATGAGGTGATGAGTACCTGCAATAGAGTCATGGCAGTGTCAGAGAAGGAGGCATATTGGAAAGATATTGCAAAGGTGAAATTGATGGGTGTTGGCAATAGTTGAATATGAGGGGCAAGACAGAGTGAGAAGTCCAGGATAACTCCTAAGTTGTGAGCCTGAGGGACTGGGAAGGTGGTGTTGCCCTCACCAGTGAAAGGGAAGGTAAGAGGTAGGGAGGTTTTGGAGGGAAAGTCAGTGAGTTCCATTTTGGACACACTGCATTTAAGATGTCTACTGGGCATTCAGTTTAAGAAGTCTGAAAGATGTCTTGGAGATGCGACATTGGAGGTCAGCACAGAGTTTGGGGCAGGATAGGTAGATTTGAAAATTATTGAAACAGAGATGGTAATTAAATCCATGGGAGCTGCTGAAATCACCAAGTGAAGTAATACAAAGGGACAAGAGAAAAAGACCCAGGACAGAACCCTGAGGGATCCCTATGGTTAGAAAGCATGAGCAGGAAGAGGATTCAGCAAAGGAGACAGAGAAGGAGCAGATAGGTAGATGGGGAGAGAAGAACCAGGAGAGAGTGGTGTCCTGTAAACCTAGAGAGAAGAGAATACCAAGGATGAGAGAGTAATAAAGAATATTAAAGGAAGCACAGAGGTCAAGGAAAATGAGAATAGAAAAGAGTCCATTGAATGTGGCAACTAAGAGATCATTAATAACTTTGGAGAGAGTAGTTTGGTGGAAAGCTAGGGTAGGAAGCACAATTGTAAGGTATTATGAAGGCACCTAATATTTGAGCAACTAAGCTACAAAGGGCAGAAAAGATAAAGGACAATAATTAGAGAGAATGGGAGGAACAAGCAATAATAGTTATTGATAACTAAATACTATACTCAGTTGTTTCTATGCCCCCCTCTTATATCTGGTGCCTTAATTCAAAGCTTCATTCACCATCTCCTTATTATAGCTTTGATTCCAGGCATGGAAATAGTTGGTGCAAAAATTCATGGAAGAAGGAAGTAGAATGTCAAGTTGAGCTCATTTTGGCTGGAACATAGAAGACATGCAATAGAATTGTAAGAGATAAATTTAGGAAGGTAAACCAAAGTTGGACTGTACTGGACATTAAATGCTAGACAGAGAAGTTTGCATTTTATTCTGTAGGCAATAGGGAGCCACGTGGAGGAATGCCAAGGTAAAATCTGTGCCCCAGGACAGTTAATTTGGCATCTGTGTGGAGGATGAGGGAGAGGCTAGAAACAGGGAGTCTATTACAAGAGCCTAGGCACATCATAATGAAGAACTAAACTAGAATAAGGGACAGATAAGTGCAGAAGAGGATATATTAAAGGCTGAAATGGAGAACTCTGATGAATATAGAGGGAGGAATCAAGGAGGCAGTTAAGTCAGTGTTAAGAACTGTAAGTTCTCTGTGAGCAAGAATTCTGTTTTAGGTTTCTCTTGCATCCTTCACAGGGCTTAGCATAGTAACAGGCAATGAGAAAGTGACTTACTTTCCACCCTTATCTTGAATGTATGTAGTTACTTGCATGCTGTCTCTTTCATTAAAATGTGAGCTCCCTGCATTTAGGGACCATGTTTTTTGCTTTTTGTTGTATCTCTAGGACTTCGCACAGTGCCTGACACATAGTATGTGCTTAATAAATGCTTGTTGATATGAAAAAAATGCTCTAAATCACTATTAATAAGAGAAATACAAATTAAAACAACTCCGAGATACTATACCTATCATATTGGCTAATATGACAGAAAATGAAAATGATAAATGTTGGAGAAGATGTGAGAAAATCAGAATGTTAGTTGTAAACTGATCCAACCATTCTGTAGAGAAATTTAGAACTATGTCCAAAGGGCTATAAAGCTTTGCATATCC
Organism: Potorous gilbertii; assembly: GCA_028658325.1. Taxonomy (NCBI): domain Eukaryota; kingdom Metazoa; phylum Chordata; class Mammalia; order Diprotodontia; family Potoroidae; genus Potorous; species Potorous gilbertii. Next base: position 162,060,892 of record CM053771.1, on the reverse strand, counting down.
TTTGATTCAGCAATACCACTGCTAGATCGGTATCCCAAAGGTATCATAAAAAAGGGGAAAGGACCCATACACACAAAAATATTTATATCAATTCTTTTTGTGGTGGTCAAGAACTGGAAATTGAGGAGATGCCCATCAACTGGGGAATGACCGAACAAGTTGTGATATATGAATGCAACGGAACATTATTGTGCTATAAGAAATGATGGGCAGGCAGATTTCAGAAAAATCTGGAAAGACTTCCATAAACTATGCTAAGTAAAGTGAGCAGAACCAGGAGAACATTGTACACAGAAACAGTAACACTGTGTGACGATCAACTATGATAGACTTAGCTCTGTTCAGTGATAACAATGCTCCAAGACAATTCCAAAAGACTCATGATGATAAATGCTAACCACATCCAGAGAAAGAACTATGGAGTATGAATGAAGATTGAAGCAGACTATTTTCACTTTGTTTTGTCTTTCTGGTGGTTTTCCCTTTTGGTTTTGATTCTTGTTTTTACAACATGCCTAATGTGGAAATATATTTAATATGACTGTACGTGTATAACCTTTATCAGATTTCTTGCTGTTTTGGGGAGGAAGAGGAAGGAGAATAATTTGGAAATCAAAATCTTATAAAAGTGAATGTTGAAAACTAACTGTACATATAATTGGAAAAAGATAAAATAGTATTAAGGGCAAAATTTTTAAAAAATATTTGTTGACTGACTCAAAAAGTATTTGTTGTATTGAACTGAAAATACAATGGGCAAATTGTTTCTTTTTGTTGGCACCCCTTATAGTATTAGTCATCGACAAATATGAAATGAAATGGCAACTGTTAAAATAGTTCTTGTGATTTCCAATTTCTGAGAGAAATGATTGTTTCTCTCTCATATTAATAGCTAATAATTAAATTGAGGAGATCTTTTCTTCCCCATCCTATTTCCTTGTCTAACTTCACAAGGACAGGGCTGATGGAAGATAGGACTGATATTCTGATCAGACTTCTAAATAAAGGAGAAACTCCCAGGCTCAGGCATGGGTGGGGCATGTAGATTATTTAGATTGCCTAAGTCTGGGAGCAACCTAGAAGTAAATGACATAATCAAAGTTCATTAGAATAGGTCCAGGCTCTTATTGCAATATTTATTCTCATATTTCTTGTTAACCAATCACAGTTAATTGCCACCATCTGGAATACCCATTTTTCCAAAGCCATATAAAACCTGAGCCTGCTGCCATCATTGTCTTTGGCATTCGAGAGTGCCACTGACCTCTTTTATTAAAATTAATAAAATAGCTAATTAGCTAGAAATTATATCTTTAGAACTTTTTAAAGGTCACATTTCTATATACTTTGTTCCTTTATTGTCTATTATCTAACTTCATTAGAGTCACTGAGATAACTGGTTTTTAACATTTTATGCTGTCTTGTCTCAGAGGACTAGGCTTTCTGGTTGCTTTCTGCTGTTGCCTTCTGAAACTGCAAACTTCCTTCCTCTGAATGCTCATGGTCCCACAGATTTTCCTCTCTTGTGGTGCTTGTGAAATAAACTCTCTCTCTCTAGCCATTACCAAGGCAGCATATAAGTGTGGGTGTTCACCCAGAAACCAGCCCTTCTGGGAACTGCAGACTAGCTATGGAGGGGACTCTAGTCAGCTATGCATTCTAAATTAGTGTCCTCCCACACAATCCTTTCTCTGAGGAGGAAACTAGTCTAATTCAGAAGGGTCTGGTGTAGCTGAATGACTAGGCAACTGCTCCATGTTCTAGCGAGCAATTGTATCTAGAAAAAGGCTTTAAGGTTTGCAAAAAAAACTCTTTATAAATATTATCTTGTTTCATCTTCCCAATCACCCAAAGTGCTATTATAATTCTTGTTTTATAGATGAGTAAACTGAGGCAGAGAGAAGCTAGGTGACTTGTCCAGGGTCACACAGCTAGTAAGGGGTCCTATAGCTGGTAGTTATCTGAGACCTGATTCCAGGTCCAGCTTTTCATTCACTGCACCACCTATCTGGTGCAAGAATGCTGTGACTGTAATTGAATAGCTTGACCTTCTTTTCATCAAGATTAGAAAAAAACACTTATTATCTCCCCCCCTCCCCTTATCTCCCCTACCTCAGCCCCCCATCCTTCTCATCTTCATAGCTTTAATCTATAGCTGTGGATGATTCCTGTCATCTAGTAGCATGATTTAATCTTTTAGAAGTTAAAGTTATAAGGCAACTTGTTAAGCTCTCTTCTCTTTTTCTATCTTGTCGCTCCGTTTTTTGATATCTCCTTTCTGCCATATTTTCACATTCTTTTCTTTCTTCCATTTTATTATTTGGTTCCTTTTCCTCTATAAACGTGCCTGTGGTTTAAGGGCCTGGAGGGTAGCAGGTGATCATGGGAGAACATGCCCTGGAGGAACTTCCTGCCCCTACGCCTTACCCTCCTGACTGATGACTGTCTTTACTGGAACCCTATTTCAGGAAAATTCTGGCCACACTTCACTTCACTTCACTCCCTTCTTTCTGGACAATTCCTCTGCTACATCTTGATCAACAGATAGTTTCATGAACCACGACCAAATCAATTCTTCCATCTTTTGTGAGTGGGCTGTGTAAATCTTCTCCCTTACGGCCCCACTCAGTATCCCTGTAACTTCCTGTACCAAAGTGCCCCTCTCTGGCTGCTGCTTCTCCATGTGTGTAATTTCCCTCATGAGAATGTAAACTCATGTGGGCAGGGACTATATTTGCATTGATATTTGAATCTCCAGAACTTAGTGCAGCATTTTGCATGTAATCAGCATTTACTATCTCATTCATTCATTCACTTATTCCAAGTCCATATCCAGTGAAAATAAATGCACCTCTCCTTGTCCAGGATAAGCATATAATATGGGTCAAATCTCATTAACAATGAAAAAAATCCTCAAAGCAAAAAACTTTGTACTACAGAATCAGTGACTCACTTATTCTAAGCAACAGGGAGATGGTAAGGGAATAAGTGTTTACATAGTGCTTATTAGTGTCATGTACTGTGCTAAGTGCTTTACAAATCTCTCATTTTATCCTCACAACAACATTGGAGGTAGATGTTGCTATGATCCCATTTTACTGCAGAGGAAACAGAGGCAAACGAGAGTAAATGATTTCCCAGGGTTAAACAGCTAGCAAATGTCTAAGACTGGATCTGCACTCAGGTCTTCCTGACTCCAGGCCTAGCTCTCTATCCACTGCACCACCTAGTTGCCCCTAGGATTCCAGGGTAAAAGAATCTGGATATTTCCTTAAAATTTGGCTAAACTGCATTTGACCAGAATTTTGTTTACCATGTGTCATCACCATGGTGGAGAGAAAACCCGCCTTGGTGCCTCCGACACATCCTGGCTACGTGACCTTGGGCAAGTAACTTAATCTCTCACTGACCCAGGCAACTTTTTAAGGCTACAAATTGCCAAACAGGAGGTGCTCTGTATTGATAAGGAGTGATTCTTTACTGCGAGTTCTCTTATCCAATGAAATCACAAGTCTGGTGCAATATTATCTCTTCCTACCACCCCATCCCCCCAAAATAACAAAGGGCCTTATATAATTAACATTAGCTGTGTTTTTTTTTTTTAACTTTCTAGGAGCTAGCTATTCTTTCTGAATAAATGTGCAGCATAGGCTTTGGTCTTATTCTCTTAGCCCCCATTTTCAGTTACAGGTTGGGTCCCTTAGAGGCTGGCTGCTACATCTACCCCCTCAGGGTTCAAGGGACTGAATGAAAACTTACCAGACTATTACTTATAAGTCCCCATTAGTGTATTTCCGTTATGATTATCAGTTGATATTAATTAGCCAGACACAATTTGCTTTTAGAAAAGAGTATTTACTAAGATAGTATAATAGGAACAATTGCTACAAAACATTCCTTCTTCCCAATTCTCTAATTCACTATCCTACCAGTACATAGAGAGTCTAGGGGGAAGTAGGCTTAAATTTATAGAGTATAGATGGCAAAGGGAAAACTCACAGGTCTTGATTTTTTGACTGTTTGAAATCCTTTTTCCTCCTTTATGAGGTACTCATGAAATTCCCTTTAGGCATGGGATAGCTTTTCTCTTGGACTCACTCCAGAATTTTGAATCTGCCTTTACTCAGTTTGTCTAGTCTGTCCTCTTCTTCTCATGCAAACACTGAACACCAGCTACGACCATTCCAGGGACATTGCTACGATGCTGATGAAAAAGCCCAAATCCATCAACTCCCCACAGTTCACAAGGTTGTCATCTGGTCAAGACAGACTTTTCTTCCTTTATACTCAAGCAATTCCCTTCCAGGGTGTTGACTGGCACCGCTTCTACCACTGTGCTATCATACATTCAAATGCTTGAATATCAATCAGTAAACATTTATTAAGTACCTACCATGTGTCAGGCTCTGTGCTAAGCCCTACAGATACAAAAAGAGGCAAACAACAGTCCTTAAACTCAAGGACCTTACTATATAGTAGGGGAAACAAGATTCAAACAAATATATAAGAAACAAGTTACATATGGATAGATAGATATGATATGATATGATATGACACAATATGATAAATAGGAAATAAATAACAAAGGGAAGGCAGTAGAATTAAGAAGGGTTGGGGAAGGCTTCCTGTAGAAGGTGGGACACTGGTCATTCCTGACCTCAAATCCAACAGACTTATACCCTTTCCTATCCTGTTTTCAAATCTACAACACTATCCAGCACTGTGCTAATACTGGAGCTTTCAATTGCTGGAGTCAACTAAGCATTACAGTGGTTAGAGTGCTGGGCCTAGAGTCAGGAAGACCTGAGTTCAAATCCAGCCTTAGACACTTAGTTGTATGATTCTGGACAATTCAATTAATCTGTTTGCCTTAGTTTCTTCAACTGTAAAATGATGATAATGGCATTTACTTTACAGTTTACAGTACTGTGAGGATGAATTGAGATAATATTTGTAAAGCACTCAGCATAGTGCCTGGCACATAGTCAATGTTTATTCTCTTTCTTTCTCTTCTCTCTCCTGGAATTGTGAGAATCCAATGAGATGATCTTTGTAAAGTACTTTATAAACCTGTAAGTGCTATATAAATGCTATTATGTTATTATTTAAATTGCTTCTCCTGTTATTTGAAGGGAGGGGAGATATTCCTGTCCTACTAAAGCAGCTCATTATACCTCTTGTTTTAATTGCAAGTAAATACACAGATATTTATCTGGCATTACCTAGCCCTCACTTCCCATTATGCTGACAGGCTCTATTACTCAGCTGAACACTTGAATTTTTGTTTTTCTGACATATATCTTATTGAGCAGTAAAGTATAATGGAAAGGACTTGGTTTGCAGGTAGGATACCAGGTATGAGTCCTGGCTCCAGCACTTAGTAGCTATGGGACAATGCATAAGTGCAGCTAGGTGGTACAGTGGATAGAGGTCTGGGTATGAGCAGGAAGACTCATCTACCTGAGTTCAAATCCAGCCTCAGACACTAAGCTATGCAACCCTGGAAAAGTCACTTAACCTTGTTTGCCTCAGTTTCCTCATCTGTAAAATGAGCTGGAGAAGGAAATGGCAAACCACACTAGTATCTTTGCCAAGAAAACCCTAAATGAGGTCATGAAGAGTCAGACATGACTGAAAAAAAATAAACAGATGATATATAAGAGAGTTCACATCTGCATAGTTTTATGGTTTACAGTATATTTTATATACATTATTCCATTTAAATCTTTACCACAACCCTATGTTGTCATCCCCATTTTACGGATGAGAAAATTGGCTCATAGACATGAAGAGACTTTCCCAGGGTCACATATCTCTTGAGTGTCCCACGCAATATATGAACCCAGGTCTTCATGACTCCAGATCCCACATTCTATCCCGCTTTAACACACTGATCTGACACTACAGCTCTCTGCACTTCAGTTTTCTCCTAATTATCTACTTCATAGAATTATTGTAAGGAGAGCGCTTTGTGTACCTTAAATCACTAAAGAAATGGGTTGTTACCACTGCTGTTATCCTTCTTCCAAATGTTCTTATTTTCTCCTATTGTGAAGTTAATTGTATATCCACAGTAACCTTCTCCTTTGTTCCGAGTCAGTGTAACATTCAGATTCAAAGATATCCGCAGAAAAATATTCTTCTGAGGGAGGCATTTTAAACGGCACATATTTTTTATCACCAAAGTCACTGGTGTCTCTGCTTTGATTGGCAGTAGAGGTGATGTCCATGAATTCCTGGTATCCATATAACTACAGCTATGAACTAGAGGCATGGACCTACTGTTCATTGTTTCTACTAAGTAAGGGCTTTGGCAATGGCCAATATCAGAAGTGATTTCTCAAGACTGATATATTTCATGTGTCTCTCTTCCCTGGGTCTCCACATTTAAGTACAGCAATAAAGCACTAGGCCTGGAGTCAGATCTGAGTTCAAGCCTAGCCTCAGACATGTACCAGCTATGTGACTTTAGGCAATGTCATGTAACCACTCAGTTTGCTCATCGGTAAAATGGGTAAAATAATACCCATTGTAAGGACCAAATGAAAGAATAATTTTAAAGTGCTTTGCACGCTGCCTCACAACATAGTAAGGACTATATAAATGTTAGCTATTATTATTACTTCTACTTCCATGGATTTCAATAGTTTTCAATTCTTATATAACAAAGTAAGCTCAAATAATGTTTGTTGATTGATTGACTGACACTAATGAGCTGAGGATTGATTTCTTCCCCAGCTTGGTAATTAATCTGTTCTTCATATGAGAAATGGGAACCACAAGGAGACTCAAATATTCAAAAGAGGTAATAAGAGTTGACATTTTATACATTGATTTGAGATTGGCAAAGTGTTGCATATAAATTATCTTCTTTGGTCTATATGACACAATGCTATGAGGTACATGTATGGGATTATTAACCTTCTTTTATAGATGAGGAAGCTAAGGTAGAGAGGAGTGACATACTCAGGATCACATGACTAGTGTCTTGAGTGGGATTTAAATCCAAGTCTTACTAACTATAAATCCATCATTTTTCCCACTATGTCACAGAGCCTTCTGTATTTGTGTGGAGGGCCAGAAAAGATGGAGTCTCTTGTGGGCTTCCATATGAAGTGAAATATATGGGGTTCTAGAAATCAATTTCAATGTTCAATATAAATATTTATATTAACAACGGCAGTCTTATGGGTCTCATTTAATACCTATCAACAGTGACCACCAAATTGTTGTTGCGTTTGTCCTTTGTTTTTGAAGAGGTCTGTGACATCTGGGAGATGATGACATGACATGTAGTTGACTTTCATCAGAGGGAGAGCTGTGCAAGGTCACCAGCTTTACTCTTTTCTCCAGAGCCATCTGGGTCCAATGGCCAGATATTCATCAAGACAACTGGAGATGGCCCAGGATGCAATGGGAGACTCTGGCTCTTTTACTCTTAGGTCTTTCCAGGTTCTCACTTTGAGTGAGGCAACACTCCTTCAGGTAATAGGCCTCTTTAAGAAGTAAGTCAAGGGATGGTTCCTTTAATTAAAAAAATTCATACTGGAAGGGGAAGACCCTCAAAGTTGCTGGCCAAAAGAGAAACAGTTATTATTTACATCCACTCTGAGCTAGAAAGACCCAAAAAATAGCCATTAAGTGGCAGGGACCTATTGTTGTCCAAACCATGAACTCTAGAGTGAAATGGACTTAAAGCTTGTTAAGAAAGAAAGAGAGAGGGGGAGGGAGGGAAGTAGAGAGAGAGGGAGAGAGAGAAGGAAAGAAAGATGGAAGAAGAAGATGGAAGGAAGGAGGAAGGAAAGAAAGAAAAAGAAAGAAAGAAGGGAAGGAAGGAAGGAAAAAAGGAAGGAAGAAAGAAAGAAATCTAGCCAATAAGACCCAAGTTAATTGAGCAGCTTTGCACCATCAAAATCTACCCTCCTTTGGAGAGGAGAAGGAGAAGGAGAGAGAGAGGGAGAGGACAAGTTACCCAATTGGCTGGTCCCCATTCAGACAGCTTGTACTACTCACAGGTTAATATGGCTGACGAGTTACCATGAGTAATCTTAAGAAAGAAATCTGGCCTAGAGCAGCTCTGAAAGAGCATTGATATGCTATCGTGGTGGATGAAGCCAGTGCAGTTGCCATGTTTAACCACGTTATTTGTGAATTTGCAGCTGTTGAGTTCAAAGTAGCCCTGGTCTTGCTACTGAAGTGTGTTATTACCTCAGGCATTATCACTGTCTTCAGGCACCAGTTACATGAAACAGTGGCTGAAAATGGGAATCATTCTTTCTGCTGTGTTAGTTTCTGAGCTGTACTCTTCGTTAGAATATCCCAGAGACAGAAGAACAAAGGCAGGAAAGGGAATCATTGAAAACTGAAAACTCCTTGTTAATCAATGAATACAGAAACACCCCTAGTCCATGCCTCACTGACATTTTCTACTTTTAGTCTGGTTCTACAGGGACCAGACCAGATGAGGGCATTTTGGCACAGAGTAAAGAGCACTGGGTCTGCCATCAGTAGACTCACATTAAAATTTCATCTCTGATAGGATGTCTATTTGTGTGAGCATGGGCTGATTTTCACTTAATCTCCCCAGCCTTCAGATTCTTTATCTGTAATATGAAAGAACTGGTTCCCTCCAACTTTTAATCAATAATCCTATGACTCTGAACCCTTCTCATTATGTTTTTATGATAATTGAACACATGGCAGAAAAGCACTGTTCACTGGAAGTGAATCCTAGCATTCAAACAACTGCCAGGAATCCATTCTAGCCATATGCTACTTTCACAATCTAGATGTGATACGGTAGAAAAAAATGCTAGATTTAGAAACAGAGGTTTCAAATAGCTGCACTGCAACGTACTATAACCTGTGTGACTTTAGGCAAGCCATTTAACCTTGCTGGGAATTCACTTCTTCATCTACAAGGTAACTTACTATATGATCTATATAAAGATCTAGATCGGTGACTCTATGATTTTGGATACAAAGCTATATCCCATTTAAGGTTGACTAAAAAGGGAGTTATTAATATATTATAATCAATTATCACTGTTAAGTTGTAAAGTATTTTTGTGAAGACAATTGTTGGAGAGGATGTGGGAAGACAGGTACAATGATGCACTGTTACTGGAATCCTGAACTGGTCCAAATATTCTGGATTGGAATTTGAAATTATATCCAAAAAGTCACTAAACTGTGCATACCTTCTGACTCAATAATGCCATTATGAGGTTTATACATCAAAGGGATTTTTAAAAGACCTAGTTAAACAAAGGACTGAAATCAGAACATTTTGTTACAGCAAAGAATTGAAAACTGTGGGGAAGGTCAATCAACTCAGATAATAGTATATGAATGAAATTGGATATTATTTTACTTTAAGAAATGACAATGGGATAGATCAGAGAAACCTAAGAAGTCACAAAACGAAGTGAGTGGAACCAAGAAAACAATTTATGTGACTACAACATGATAAAGAAAATCACTTCTGACAGACGTAGAAACTCTGATCAATGCACTAAACAACCAAGGAATTGACAACAAAGCTTGTTACCACCTCCTGACAGAAAGGTGATAAAACAGAATGGGACGTATATTTTCAGACATGGGCAATATAGGGATTTGTTTTGCATGGTTATACTAACTTATTATAAGGGAGTTGTTTTTTTTCAGGAAGTGCAAATTTGGGGGAGAGGAAAGAAGGCTAATTATAATAGTGATCCCCCCGCAAAGGAAGACAATGTCATCAATGAATCGTTTAAATACCTAAAAGAGCTCAGGAGACTCAGAGGGTAGCAGACAAGCAAGACAATTGTAGAATGAACATGCTGTCCTGAGTATTCTTAAACACACACACATACACACACACACACACACACCCAACAACAAACACCCAAGCCACATGTAATGAGGTTTACACTTTCATATGCAATCCTCTTCTCTGCTCTGTCTTATATGGAAATACTAATGTTTTCTCTGAATTGCCAAGTTTAGAATGATACAAAATTAAAAATAAACTTTTATGATATCCAGTTATAGTACATTTTCCTTGTGGAACTAACAAACAACACTGTTTTGCCTCATATCATGCATTTATGGACAAATTAAAAGTCTCAGATGGGGATACCTCATCCATTGTTAAATCATCACTTTTCATTATAGCTTTTGAGTAGTCATTAGTTAATTCATTAATACCTTTGGCTCTAGACTACCAGTTTGCATCTTCCAGTAGAATTAAACTCTCAGTAAAAATTCTCAGAAAGACCTTCCAGAAACAATAAATGGAGGTGAAAGGCTATTAATCAAGCTGGGAGAACAAAAACAATGATTTTCTTTTTTTTCATTTGAGTAAGGGGCTGCAATTCAGCAAACTGATTGAAAATATTTGAAAGCAATTAAAACTTGGCTTTTTATTGAGGAGAGTAATAGAACTTTCTAATTATCTGAGGTAGAAAAGATGCTATGAAATTTGTACTCCTTACTTAAAAGAGGTCCTTAATGTGAAATCTCAGTAAGATGAAAAGAACCCTGGACTATGAAATGCCCGCAAAACCTGCTTTTGCTGTGTCTGGCCTGGGCTGATATCTGTTTGTGGATTTGCAACTGGCTGCCTGTGATGTGACCAGAGATCTTGACAGCATTGACAACAGAACTGAGTTTACCATGGTTGTTTCTTGCCTTCTGGAAATTTTCTAGCGGTTGCTTCAAAGGTATAGAATCTCTTATATTGAAACAATGAATCGAAACCCAACAGCCAGAAGGAAACAAGACTAGCAAAACACTTCAATGAGCCTTCAAGATCTGAGTCCCAAGTGACTTAAAATAGCTACCTCCTTTGGATCTTGAGACACACTCATGCAGCATTCAAGTGGAATCTCATTGCAGATCCAATTCAAACTTGGAAAGAAACTTTAGAACTGCCTCCAAAGAAAAGTCAGGGCAATCCTATCAAGACCTATCAGTTTAATGAGTATAAGACATCTGGTGATAGTTTGTATTTTTTCAAAATAATATGTAGCAGCCAACATTTTTCCATCATTCTGAGTCTAATAGCTTGTCTCTATGCTCCCGACAAGGCCGTGGAGGCTGGTCTCTCATTTCCCCAGAGACTTTATTTTCAGGTATGGATTGTTTTGACTGCTTTCTTTGTGCCACACATAATTGCTTCTGTGAATTATCTCACAGCACACCAGTTACAGTAGACCACATAAATCTTATTCTTGCTGTCTCTGGGATGTGACTGTCAAGAGTAAAATGAGAAAGGAAAACAAGCTGGGTGTTTTCAGTTCTATGTCTTGCTTCAATTTAATTTGTAGAGCAAATCAGTCTAGAGTTCATGGTATTGGGTCAAAGTCTCAGTGACAGGGGTCTGGGGATTTGGCTTTCAGCAGAAAGAAATCCACAGTCTTTCTTTAGACTCTTAGGGTTGGAAGTGATTGAGAAGTCATCTGGTCCAATCCCTAGCTAAAGCTGGAGCCCCTTTCCCCTCATCAATAGCATTCCTATCAAGAGATTGTCCAGCTTCTGTTGAAAAACCCAGCAATGAGGGGCAGGGGGATTTACTTTCTTCATTTATTTTTTGACAGAATAAATTGTTTCTCCTATTAAGGCAAAAATCCAACACAATGGAGCTTTGTTCCCAGTTCTGTTTTCTGGAGTGAAGCTGAAAAAAAACTAGTCCTTTCTTCCAAGTGACAGCACTTAAAGTACGGGAGGAGAGAAATCACGTACCCTCCTAAAATAAGCTTAAATGTAGACAAATGTAATATGGGAATTCCTTTGAAGGAAATCTTTCAGGGCTTTGTGGATGAGATTCCACTTCTAGTTAGTGACCTGCAGATGTCACTATTGTCATTTCTTATAGGAGATGGTCTTCTGGATGGGAGTTAAAAAAAGAAGCCTGAAACTTTTCAGTTGACTAAGAAGGAACTGGTTGGCCTAGAGTTTAAAGCACCAAAACGGATTCCTGGCAATGACGCAGATTTTGAAACATGAACGCAAAATCTCCAGTTTGTTTCTAAGCCTACGGGTATTTTATTCATGCTTTCCTTAGCCAGGAGAGGCATGTCCAGAATCATTCAAAATGGAAGAGTTAATAGGGATTTTACATCATTCCAGACCCAAACCCTTATTTAACAAGAGAAAAAAGAATCTCATGCCTAGTAAAGCAACATGACTTGTCCAAAGTCATGTAGTTGAGTGCTTAATGATAGACTCTCAATGAGGAAACTCCAGGAAATCATTGCAACCAGTTTGTACCGGCTTGGTAGAACTGATGGCTACATTTTCAGTGTGAGCATTTACAAATCAGCAAACACTACTCAGGGCTCATTTTCTGTTCTGTTGATTGTCTAGATTTATGAAAGTCATGGAGAAAATACTCATCATTTCAGATTAAATTCAAAAGTATATGTTGCAGAGAGCTAGTTGTAAAACATTTACCAGTATATCCCTGGGAAATTCCTTCTACCAGAACAGGTTGGCACTCACTAGCACTTCCCCCATAGTCTTAGAAAATTAAGTGATATACCCAGTATGCGTCAAAGATAGGATTTGAACTCAGGTCTTCATAATTTTAAGTTTAGCTTTCTACTCATTATTCTATGATGCTTATAAATCATCCAGTTCATGTTTTATAAATATGATTTTCATATATCCCTTTACACTTTACAGCAGCTACATATTACCCCCCATAGCTAGGGGGTTTAAGGTGGCCACAGGGCTTAAACTAGATCTCTAGGCTTGAGAGAGAGTCCTAGGGATTGTTCATCTGGAATTTTCAAACATTTGAAATTAAAATAACACAACATTGATTTGGATACCCTGAGAGACATTGCACAATCATAGATCTTAGTGCTGGGACAGAACATGAAAAAGTAATCAGATTCAGCCTCTTGCCTTTTTTAAAGCAGGTAAATTCTTATTACCCCCATTTTATAGTGAAGGCAACTGAAGCTCAGAGAGGTTGAGAAATTTGTCAAAGGCCACACAGTAAATGGCAGAGTGAGGAACCTGAACCTGGGTCTCCTGCCCCCTTTTCACTACTTTGACGACTCAGTTTTAAAGGTAGCTGGTGGTGTTGTTCAATCATTCAGTCAGCTTCTTGAGGGCAGGGGCCTTCTTTTACCTTTCTTTGTATCTCCTATGCTTAGCACATTGCCTGGCCCATAATAGATGCTTAATAAAAGCTTGTTAATTGAGTGACTGAAATTTATCTGGCTCTGGAGAGGTGAAGTCATAGAATACTTAAGCTGTTCTCTCGAAGTTATTTCTTAATCCTGTTTGCTACCTCCTTTCCAAGTTCCACTATTGATGCGTCCTGTTAGGTTATCTCTGTTATTTTAACATGTTGTATGGCACAGTCAGTCTTCCTGCCTCTCAGTAACAAGAATATGATGATATTTCAGAAATCCTCTGTGCTAAGGTCCAGAGGGCTTAGAGATCATCATTCTGTAAAGATAACTTCACTTCTGGGCCACTCTCCCAGAACAACAATTAATCTGAACCTTTCATTATAGAGGACTTTTTTCATCTTTATTTTTCATCTTTATTTCATCTTTAATTCATCTTGAGTTCTCCATATTAATACCTTTGATACGGGGGTTCATGAGAGATAAAAAATGTCCTTTAATTACTCCAGGCTAAATGACCGCAGCATGATCTTTCTTGAGTGTTGCTTATAGAAGCAATAAGAAAAACATCATTATTCCTTTAAAATATTTTCTTATTTTTATTATTGAAGAAAGCGTCCTATAAAGAATGGCTAGGATACAATCATCATTTGGGGAATTCTAGTCAGGGCGGAGTTCTGAACCACCTTTGTTGATTAAGGAAAGCAATGGCTTCTTTTCTTGCTTTTGAAGATTAGAGGGACCAGCTTCGTCCATGACTCATCAAACATGTCCCATGTTAACATGTTTTCACTATCAGGGTTACCTGATCCAACTAAGCATGAGACAGCCTTGAAGATCAGAAGTTACCAAATAGCTAAAAGAAGGGCTGATTGATTCCATGTTATGTGATATTATATTATATCATATCACATGCATTTACTTGTTATAATTACAAAACTATTCTTTTCTCACTCATGAATATCCATTCATTGTTTCATTCTTTCAAAGTGGAATATTTATGGATAGTCAGTTAAACAAGCATTTCATTTGTTAAGTATCTACTGTGTGCCAAGTACTGTGCTAAGTGCTATGCTCCTACTCTGCAAGTTCCTACTCTGTGTTTATTATGTGATGGGGGGAGGGGTATTTTTAATTGTTGTTTTTGTTCAAAACTGTGACTTCCCTGGTAAAAGGAACTAATTCCCTAGTGAATGAACTCACTTTACCAATGCAAGTATCCATAATTTTGTGACTTATAGTCTTAGAAAGTTGCTGGAGTTCTGACTAATGGGCTAAATGATTTGGCCAATCACTTAGTAGTGACCTTGTGCCCAGGGCCATACCATTAGTATGTGTCAGAGGCCAAACCTGAAGCCAGGTCTTCTTTACTTTGAGGCCAGATTTCCATCCAATCCACTCGACTACTTCAGAATAAAAATCATAGGATGTTTTACAATTAAAAAACAAAAGTCCTTTTTTTAACCAACTTTGTGAGATGGTGTAAATACATGCACGTGTGTAGGTAAGTATATACAGATGTGTGTTATCAAAAGATTCCCCAAATACTGACTGGCTCAAGGATCCCTTCTTTTGTGGTTCCTAGGGGGAGGAAAGTGGAACATGGAATATAGCACCTTTCTTCTGTGGATTATTTTCAGTTTATCCTGTTTAACACTTATATGGACATAGTTGTTTTCCTACTGAGTTCCTTGAGAGCAGGTACTGATTTTTACCTTTCTTTGTATTCCCTGGCACGTAGTTGACACAATAAAAGTTTTCTGGCTGATGGACGCACTACACAAATCTTTCCAAATGACCCCCATTCTTACAGTTCTTCTCTCCTGCATGGAAACTGTGTAGATCCTTATAAATAGCTGTGTCTACTGTTTTCCCCTAGCAGAATGTAAACTCTTTTAGCTCAGGGACTGGTTACTGTCATTTTATCCCCTAACCTGCCATGACATAGTAGGTGCTTAATAAACTCTTATGGAATTGAAGAGAATTGAAATTCACTTTGGAAATTGGAAAATGAAGTGAATCTGCTCTAAACACCAACCTTACCTCTCTCTGCTTTTTTCTTTCAATTCCAATTCTATTACTTCTAAACTCGCCCCACTCTGTGAAGTGTTTCTGAAGTGAATGGGCCCTGATACAACCCTCTAATTCAGCCTCGTCATTTTAATGAGGGAATGAAGGACCATAGAAACCAAGTAACTCGTCATACAGAAGGTTAGCTGCCCAGACATAACTGGAATCCTGGGTTTTTATTCCGGTCATTTTCCTGCTAATGCACATTGCCATTACCAGGATCTCAAAAAATATTCTCTTGATTTTTATTACTCATACTAGCTTGCCTTCTTTTTATTACCCATTATTTTTATTTTTAAAATTTTTTATTGATCACTTCTTTTTTTTACATTACTATAGTTATTCTCCAGTATCCATCCCCCTCTCCTCCCAGAGAGATCCATCCATGTAACAGCCTTTTTAAAGGTAAAAAAAGAAAAGGAGGTAAAACTCAGCACAACTGATCAATACATTGAAAAAGTCCCCAAACATGTACAATTTGTAACACCTATAGACCTTTCGCTTCCATGAAAGAGTGAGTTGGCACACAGGAGTTGCTTAATAAACACTAATGGACCAAGTCTTCTGTCTCCAAATTCAATGTTCTCATTCTAATACAACTACCTTATTACAGTAGGAGCCACAACCAATTCAAGATAAATCAGAAATGAAGCCAGATATTCCCTTATCTACAACGAAAACCAGCTGAATTTGATATGGCCAAAGTTGACCTGCACAACTTTTCAGAACCATTTCTATTCTGTAAAAGCAAGGGGTACATAAGTAATATTGAAGCAATGACTTAAGTCATATACCTGTCAGGCACTAGAGGGTGCTCAAGAGTAGATCAACAAGCACCTGTGGTTTCCCCAGGACAAGCCAGCAAGAAGATGATGAAAAATTCAACTTGAAGCAGCAGAAGTGAGAGTCTCTGGGAATCACACTCATTAATGTACCACACAGAGTTCAGCAATCGTAGCTCACAGCAGATCTGCCTGGCCTGTGGTCTGCCTGCTCGTGAAATGCCCAAGGGCCAGACCTGCTGGGAACTAGCTCACGTGCCAACTTCGTGTTGGCACTTAAAAGTGACATCTCAAAATTCCTTCCTAATTCTGGCTGAAGTGTTGTATCACAACTGACAATTTTCATGGCAGTTCCATGTCAAGAAATGGAGATTCACAGGACAGCAAATAATAGTTTTTATCTAGCTGGTATTTTTTTCTCCTAGCCTTCCCCTGCCCCTTCATTCATGACTACTTACACACTTAAAAAAACTTTATTGATATCTTTTGTTTTCAAATCAACAAATTTTCTCCTAGTCTGATTACCTCTTTTTCTGCCTGAGAGTCATCCCATACAGCTAATAATTTTAAAAATTCAGCAAAACTGATCAATACACTGAAAAACAATCTGAAAATATATGCAATGTTCCATACCTACAGAGATCCCACCTTTTCAAGGGAGTGGAACAGGTACATCTTCTTATATCTCATTTTTGGGCTCATGCTTTTGTTTAATTCAGCAACATTTATTTTCTAATGTTTTATAATATGGTTGTTCTGTCTCTGTACATTGCAGTAGTCACTGTGTATATTACATGCTTAACTCGACTTTCTTCTCGTAGCTTTCTGCTGTCTTTCCAATGTATCCGCTATGTTCTATAAGCCTGTCAATAACAGCCAAATGTTGGGTTTAAAACATACTTAGGCAGGTAGGTGGGTGCGACCTGGAGTCAAGAACTAAATATGAATAGGACCTCAGATACTTACTAGCTGGTGAGCCTGGGCAAGTCACTTAATCTCTACTGCCTCAATTTCCTATGTTGTAAAATACATATAGTAATAATACCTAACTCCCACGCCTGTTCTGAGGATCAAATGAGATATTTGTAACATATTTTACAAATCTTAAAGTGCTATATAAATACTGGAAATTATTATACAAATGTTAGCTAGTATAATAACATGTATTTTATAAGAGATCCTATAAATCACATAATATGAAATAATGAGACATAGCTAGCATAGTAGATGGAGGGCTAGTCTTGGAGTCTGAGAAAGGTGGGATCAAAACCTGCCTATAATAGGCAGTAGCTGTGAACCCTGAACAAGTTACTTAATCTTTCAATGTCCTTAAGTAGCTCTTTAAGACTTAAATTACAGATCAAATCCTGATTTTCATTACTGGAGAGAATTTCCACACCAGGTATTACCCCACAACAATGAAATCACATATCTAGCCTACTACAGATGCATGTGTGTATGTGTGTTTTTATATGTATAGTCAACAAGCAATTACTAAATATTTACTATATTCCAGGCATGGTACTTAGTGCTGGGGGAATAAAGAGACAAAAACATGGTCCCTGCCCTCAAGAAGCTGCCATTTTAACAAGGGAAATTTCTATTAACTACACAAGACATAAACTAGATACGTGCAGAGCTATGCTGGTAAATGTTTAACAACTGTCTCTTTTAAAAATGTATTCACTTTATGGTTTAATCTTCATTATTGACATTTCCTTCAGTCTAGAGCTAGTTTTAGTTGTCTCAAGACTGCCCCTGGACCCTACCTGGGAGACAAAGGCAGAAGCACTAGTCTCCCAAAAGACTTCTCTAGAGGGCGGGACTTGGGCAGTCAGGAAGGAATCCAAAGATTCTGAGGCAGAGTGAAAAGGGAGACCATTTCAGGCAGAGAATATATATTTTGATTTTTTTCTATTTCTATTCTTCCTATATTCTACATAATTTCTGTTCTTACTCCAAAACTTTTGGTACAAGATAAAGATAGGGCCTAGATGTGAGATTTTTATGATCTCTTCCCAAGTGAAGAAACTCCCTTTTATCAATTCAGGTCAGCCTGTTCTCTGTGATATAATATATAATAGAGAGTTGACTAGAGCAAAGAAAGGTTAAATAACTTTCCCAGGGGCACAGAGACAATATGTATCAGAGTTGGGATTTGAACTCAGTTCTTTCTGGATTCAAGTCTGACTAGTACTGCCTTTTTTTGGTATGTGAAAAATGGTATAATGTTTCTATTAACTACACAAGACATAAACTGAATTCAAGTTGGGGGTCTTGATTTAAAAGTCAACTTTCAGGCTATATATAGATATATATACATACATATATATATGTATGTATATATATCTATATATAGCCTGAAAGTTGACATATATATAAACAGAATTTCAAAAATGAAATCTTTAGACTGAGATTAGGCATCTTCCAGTCTTCCCACACTTCTTTGGGTAGTTGGCAGACATTCACATATATGAAAAGCTTTAGGGAGGGTATCAGGAAAAAGCAGAATTTCCATAAAGTAATCCCTCTTGTTGGGAGGTATCTCAGTCCAATATTTCTCTCCAAGCTGCTGAGGACAACAGTCAACCTGCTAGCATGGCTCCTTTCATGACTTTTCATAGTCCACATACCCATCTTTTTCTAATATTTTCTTCCTTAATTTTCCTACCTTGAATTATAAAACAGGGTCTAGGATTCTGCTGATATGCCAAATATCTGAGCACAAAGATGAGTCTAGCTCAGATGTGATAGCCGCTTGTACTATGGAACGTTACTCACTTTTCACGTCAAGACTACAGCAAAGACAATGATTTCGCAGATATATTAGAACTTAGACATCAAAGTGAATGTTGCTTATTCAAAGTAGTCACCCTGAAAGTTACATAGACTTATTCTAAAGAGGTTGCCAACTTTTGGAAACTGCCTTTAAAGAGAGACTGTATTCTTTGGAAATCCTCAGTGCTGAAAAAAATCATCTTTTGAGGGAAGCTTTTCTACTGTGACACCAATAAGCAGAGTGCTGGACTCAAAGTCAGGAAGAACAAAGTTTTCAAATCCTGCCTCAAAACACTAGATTTGTGGCCCTGGGCAGGTCATTTAGCCTTTCAGCCTCAGTTTCCTCATCTGTAAAATGAGTTAAAGAAGGATATAGCAAACTACTCCAATATCCTTGCCAAGGAAACCCCAAATGAGGTCACATGACTGAGACAACAGAACAACCACAAAGATGAGAATAATGATGATATCCTCTATATTGCAGGGTTATTGTAAAGCTCAAACAAGCCTTAAAATGCTATAGAAATGATAATCAGCAGCATCCCCACCCCCACCATCATCACTACTACCCTCATCATCAGAACCATCATTACCATCTCTACTACCCTCCTCACTATCAGCAATCATCAGTATTAGACCATCTTCATCCTCTTCTTCCTCCTCCTCATCAATCATCATCATCATCATCACCTCTACCACCCTCCTCCTCCCCACCACCACCACCATCATCATCATCATATTCACCATCATCACTACCAGTCTGGTGACTGAGGTATGTGGTCAAGCTAGAATACAGCAGGGCATAGCACGGGGGCAGAAAATGCAACGGAAAGGGTACTAGATATGGTGCCACAGGATGAAAGATTTGGAGCAGGAAGGGACCTTGAAGGTCATCTAATCCAACATCCTTCTGAAGTCAAGATTCATGTCATAATTAGCACAAAGACTTGCATATGATCAACACACAGTATCTGTTAATTGACTTTAACATATTTACATTAGTATATTGATATATTTTACCCTCCTTCAGTCCTATAATGTAGATCAGGGTGGGAAACTATGGCCTTCTAAATCTGTAAGTGTAGCCTTCTGACTTCAAAAGAATCTAGGATTGAGGATTTAGAGGATACATGTGGCCTGGAGGCCATAGGTTATCTACCGCTGCATTAGATGGAAGAGAGACGTTAGTAGGAAAAGTGACAGGAAGCCACCTTTCAAAGATACATATAAGTGCCATTTCCATTATCCAGGCAGATGAATAAGTGTTGTCTATGTAATGATCAAACTAAGGAACAAAACCCTAGATGACAATGAATCACCAAGCATTTACCTAGTTAAGTGCATACTTAGCGCATACTCTGTCCCAAGTACTGTTCTGGGTAAGGGGAACACAGAGACAGAAATGAAATGTCTGGGCTCTCCAGGTGTTTACATTTCAAGGGAGAGTACAGTGCATATGTAAGTGTTTGTAGAATAAATACAGCGTAGTTTGGGGAGAGAGGGCACCAGCAGTTGGGAGGATCAATAAAAGCCTTATGTAAAAACTGATTTTGGAGAGAAGTAAGGGATTCTATGGAGAGAAGGAAGGGCATGCCAGGCAGAGTGCTATGAGGAACAAAAGGGAAGTTTGGCTAGATTGTAGAGTATGGAAAGAGGAGCAATAAATGATGAAACTATAAAGCATTTCAAAGACAAACAGAGGAACTGATGCTTTATCCTAGAGGGAAGAGGAAGCTATCACAGTTTACTGAGCGGAGGAGTGACACAGTCATTTCGATGTGGCGGATGGATTGGAGTTGGTAAGACTTGAATGAAGTAGGTCAACGAAGAAGGCATTGCAATAGTGCAGATGAGATGCAATGAAAAGCTAAACCAGGGTGGTGAGAAGGGGACAATTGCAAAAGTTATTAGGAGTTAGAAATGTCGAGATTTGGCAACCGAATGGATATTCAGATTGAGAAGGAGAGAGAGATGAGGCTGTGAACCTTGGAGACTGGGAGAATGGAGGTGTCCTCTACAGAAAGGGGTATAAAGTTTCGGAAAATGAATGAATGACAGCAACTCCTTACACCATTTCAAGGACAGAGAGACTCAACAGCAAGAAGTTTGGAATCAAAAGACCTGAGTTCAATTCTCAGACAGCCATACCTCAATGATCTTGGGCAAGTCACCGGACAACTCTGGGTTTCAGTTTCCTCCTATGTAAAATGAGGCTATCAAGGTCCCTCCTAGTTCTAAATCTATAACCTTAAGAAGATACCACAACCAAAGAATGGTAACTCATTTCCTTGTTTAACACTCATTATCAATAGGGTTCATTTGATAGTAATCTAAACCTTTCGTGATAGAATCTATTTTTATTTTGCTTTTCCTTAAGCCAGAAGAGAGATGGAGAAGGTTACGAAGGACAGTTGGCCACCATCTGGTGTCCATGCCAGTCAGACACTTGAAGAGGGGAGACGTCCCAGGTTAAGAAACTCATTATCATGCTTTGAAATCTACATCTGCCATTGTTTCACTTGACATTTTAATGTATCATCATTTTCCTCCTTAGGCACAGGATGAAAATGTCGAGTTTTTTATACGTAATGATAACAAATCTCCTAACATTATAAATGGTGCACTTTATGAGACAGCTGGCTAATGTTAGGACTGAAGCCTGCGGCCATCAAGCAGTTGGTCTTCTTATATGGGGATTAAATTCATGCCCATGTCCTAATCAACTTCATTAGGATTGTTCTTAACCATTTTCCTGATTTTTCAAGAAAACTTGTCTTCCCTTCTTTTCCCCAACGTATCACTCATAGCTCCACATGTCCTTCTTGTCCAACAGGGTTTTCTTCAATCACCTTCAACAGCAGAGGCCCATGGAAGACCCCTGTGGATCACCTCTCATTCTATCCAACTGCAGACTCCTGTTTTTCATCTACTTGTTTGTTTCTGCTGGGCCTGGGTTGAAGAACTCAAGAGGCCATGTTGCTGAGATTATGACAGATCATAAAAGCAAAAGAAAGAAGGAATAGTCTGAAAGGCTAAATGACAAGGCCATTCAGGAGACCTGTCTGGAATGGCTTGTTATGATTTATGGTGAAAAGAAAACTAAATCCATGTCCATCATGCATCTTGCCAACATATCATGTTGAGTACAGTTCTAGAAGTGGGGAAGCTGGATGGGAAAACTGATAAATCACCTGCCGGGATGCTTTGTCTCTGATTTAAGAGCTGTGTAATGCTGCAAAGGAATAAGACTCTTGCCCACTGAACCTGCACATGGCATGGAGGAAACAATATGTTAACTGATCGAATGCACCACATACACCACGCTCTGCATAGCTGAACTCTACAGAGAGGTAGAGGAAGGTTGAACAAGTCTGAATTTCAGTTTATCAGATACAAGAGTTCCTTTGGATTAAGTTCTGACTTTGTGAATAGTGTAAGGGAATGAAAAATCCCTGTCTGTATTCAGAGAGAACATAGATATTACTACTGAACCACTGCTGAAAGATTCTATTTTCTTTTGGATAATTAAGCTACGTGTGATGTAGGGAGAAAGGAAGGGAATGGGTTTTTATATAGCACTTATTGGGCAGCTGGGTGGCACAGTGAATACAACTTCAACTCTAGAGTCAGGAAAATCTGAGTTCAAATCCAGCCTCAGATACTTACTAGTTGTGTGACCCTGGGCAATCACTTAACCCAGAATGCCTCTGTTTCCTCAACTGCAAAAGGAGTTTGAGAAGGAAATGGAAAATTACTCTAGAGTCTTTGCCAAGACACTTTGCCGAGACCCCAAAATGGGGTCATGAAGACTCAGACATGATTGAAAACAACTATATAACAACATGGTACTTACTATATGCCAGGGACTGTGCTAAGATAATATTTACAAATATTATCTCACTTGATCCTCACAGCAACCCCGTGAAGCAGGTGCTGTAATTATTCCCTTTTTACATTTGAGAAACTGAAGTAACAGAGGTTAAGTGACTTGCCCAGGGTCACAGAGCTACTAAGAGTATGAGGCTGGAATGGAACTCAATTCTTCCTGATTCAGACCCAGCACTTTTGCATTGTACCACTGAGCTGGATAGAGTCATTACTCAGAGTCAAGAAGACCTGTCCAGTACACACTGGCTATGGAACCACAGAAAAGTGACTTAACTTTTCAGTGCCCATGCAACACCCCAAGACTGCAAATTGCACACTAGGTACTGATTCGTATCTTGTTGTGGTACAGTCATGTCTTTCAGTAATGTCAGATTCTTTGTGACCTCTTGGCAAAACTACTGGAATGGTTTGCCATTTCCTTCTCTAGCTCATTTTTACAGATGAGGACACTGAGGCAAACAGAATTAAGTGATCACACGGCTAGTAAGTGTCTGAAGCTGGATTTGAACTCATGTCTTCCTGACTCCAGGTCTAGCACTCTATCTATCACTGTACCATCTAGATGATTTGCATTAATAGAGGAGAATTTTTTCATTTGCAATTCTCTTTACCAATTAAATCACAGATCTAGTAAAAACAATGTCAAGTATTAAATTGTCACTATAAATATTTTTTTTAAAGAGCCTATGTTGCTCAAGAACGTAAAACACACCCACCCACATTTAAAGGAAGAACTATTATCTACCTTCCCTACAGTGAAAGCACTGACATTTTACTAAGGCAAATCACAAACATGTGGCTTTTCTTCTTCTCTTTGTTGTTGGTGGTAGTGGTCTAGACCTATGATTTCATGGCTCTAGGAAACTCCCTTCATGCAGATCTTTAACTGGTTTATAACTTACTGTCTTGGACTGCTGTCTTCTGGCACTGGAGGTGATGTAACTCACCCATCGCCATAGATCCATCCGCTGCAGGCCTTGAATCCAGGCCTGCCTGACTCCAAGGCTGCCCCCCAAGTCACTTCATTATCCTGCCTGTTTAATGCACTTCAAATGCATTATGTTCTCTACACAGAAGCTGATATTCAGTCAATTATCAAGTGCTTAGGTTTGTTTATGTCACTTGTGAATAATAGGGGTGTCTTTCCATGACACACCCATCAACCTCAGTGCTACTGGGTTGAAAAAAGAAACGAAATTGTTGAATTAATTTACTTATTCATTCAGCAAATATTTATTAAGCAACTATTATGTGTCAGTTACATATCCTCAGAGGATACAGAGAGACAAAAAAGAAATGTTTCCTACCCTAAGTGAGGCTCCATCCTACTGAAACCAGTGAGCATTGTTATTGTTTCTGATTAGAGACTTCGGAAAGGAAGAAGGTTGAAACTATTTCATTTAGTTATGTTTTTCAGTCATGCCCAACTCTGCGTGACCTCATTTGGGCTTTGTTTGACAATTTTGCCATTTCTTTCTCCAGTTCATTTTTTACAGGTGAGGGTACTGAGGCCAACAGGATTAAGTGTATGTATGTATACATGTATGTATGTGTATTTATATGTATATATGTGTATGTATAGGGTCACATAGCTATTAAGTGTCTGAGGCCAGATTTGAACTGATAAATCTGAGTTTTAGAGTATAGATATTAGCTATTTATTCTAATTTTGCCATCCATTGCCACATATCAGGGAGCTTGCTCTCCTTCTGTAAAGAATTCGTATAAGAAAAACCCAAAGTTATAGATATTGAACTTTTTTTTTTTGGAGGGAGGGAGGGAGGGAGTAGAATGGGAGTGAGGGAGTATGCAGCTAAGGAGGTGGGAGTGTTATAAAAGGTTATGCAAAGATTTCTAACCAATCAATGCTAAAGTTAGAATCAAGAAGGCTTGGGTTTAAATCCTGCCTAATGTGTGGCCATGTGGGCAAGTAACCTAAATTCCCTGAGTCTTGATTTCCTAACCTGTATCATGGGGATGCTCAGTATGGCGTGCCCACATAAGAAAAGATACTATGCTCTTTGAGCAAAGCAGAATTGAGACAGCACAAAGTAAACACAGGAAGTGCAAATTTGGGATATTCATCGCAAATATTCACACGGACTCTCTGTGCCCAACTTGTGGCAGAGCATTCCGACTTTGCATTGGTCTGATCAGCCACAGTCAGACACACTGAAATTTCACTTAACAATGGTGATTTCATTTTGGTCCTCTTTGAAAACAAAGGACAACAATCAACCATCCACCTCATAGGGTAGTTATAAAGTTCAAATAAGCTCATGTATGCAAAGCATTTTGCAAACTTAAATGCCAATAATTACTATCATTATTAGTGAAAGAAACAATCTAAGTGATCAATATCTAATATTACAGGCCTATTTAAAATGCTCCACATTTGCTTTTTTAAATTAGTCATGATGTTGGCTAGCTCCATTTCTTATTGGGAGACACATCACATGGAATTATTGGTTGGTTGGTTGTTGTCCTTCCTTCTTGAAAAGGACCAAAAGGGCATCACTATGTTAGTTAGAGTCAGGTTCTAGTGTGTGTAACTGTGGCTGATCAGACCAATATGAGCTTAGAATGTTCTACCATAGGGTGAGCACAGACATTTTATGTGAACATCTGGGGTGGATTCTCTAAATTTGTGCATCTCATGTTTCTTTTCAGCTACTTCAATTCTGCTTTGCTCATAGACCACAGTGCCTTCTTTCATGTGGGTATGCCATGTTGGGTGGTCCTTTGCCAGAATCTCCCATATCACACAATCATTGCAAAGTAGCATTATCACAACCTCCATAAATGACAGACTAGATACCATAAAGTGCATACAGAAAAGTCAAGATGGTATATAAACTACCTGAAAATAACTCATCATGGCTAAGTTGATAGCTATCCAAGTGTCGCATGGTTGACACCACAGCTAAAGACAGGTGGACTTGATTGCGTAATAGGGATGCTGAAAACAAACAATTCTATTTTATCTCAACATTGTGATACCTGATTCTGTCTTTTAAACTTTCCCACATACTATAATTGGACACCATTGGACACCTTTGTATTCTCTGTTACATTTGATTGAGAACCTTCTTCACCTATTAGCTTTTCCCTAATAGAATGAACAACTTGGCTCCCAAGAAGTTGTCATTAAAAAAACAAACAATAAAAACAAAATAAAATGAAATTATATATAAAACTATATATACATAATATATAAAATAAACAAAATAAACAAAATAAAATTTAAAAACCCAAAATAAAACATCCCAAGTCCCTCTAAGAATATGTTCCAGTTCTGGACTACAGGACTTACCTTCCCAAAGAAATGCTGAGTAGACACAGCAAAAACTTCAAAGCCTCGAATGGCCCTTTTCAGTTCTCCCTGAACATAGCTAAGGTGCTTGGATTGTTCTTCACACTTTTCCTTCAGTCGCTGAACAAACTGTCTTTCTGCTTCCCGGGCTTGTAGATCTGGTTTGGTGGCAAAACCATTTCTTGGAATGGCAGCCCTTTGTTTTGGGTATCCTGTAAGTAAAAAACACAAAAAATAAGACTTAGCAAATGCAAGGCATCTGGGGGAATAATGCCAAGAGCACTTGGCTTGAAGTCATGACAGATTTGAGTTCAAATTCTGCCTCAGATATTTCCTAATTCTTAAGAGCTCAACTTTTTAACAAACTTTCTCAGTTTCAGTTTCCTCACATGTAAAATAGGGACGATAACACCACCAACCTCAGTGTTTTCGTGAAAATCAAAAGCAATGATATATGGGAAACTTTTGTCAACATTGAAAAAAATCTATATAAATACTTTGATAATGATGATGATACATTTTGTAGCACCATGCTGGGCACATAGTAGCACTTTAGAAAGGCTTAGTGAATTGAGTTTTGCAGGGTAGCATTTGACAATAGTGCCTGGAACAGAAACAGTATCGAAATTTCAATCAGAGACCTCAAATGCAAAGTTTTATTTATTTATTTCCCTGTAGAGGATAAAATTTTATTTTAAAGTTTTGAGAGTTTTCATTTTATTTCTTTTTTATAATTAATTTAATTTTAGTTTTCAACATTCACTTCCATAAGATTTTGAGTTTCAAATTTTCTCCCTCTTCCTAAAATGGCATGTAATCTGATATAGGCTCCACTTAACACATTCATATTAAGCATATTTTCACATTAGTAATGATGTAAAGAAGAATTAGAAGTAATTGGAGGAAGCATGAGAAAGAAGAAACAAACAAGAAAAGGAGAGCAAATAGTGTTTTTCCACCTGCATTCAGACTCCAAAGTTCTTTCTCTGGATGTAGATGGCATTTTCTATCAGGAGTCTTTAGGGGTTGTCACAGATCTTGCATTGCTGAGAAGAGCTGGGTCTATCAAAGTCAGTCATTGCACAATGTAGCTGTTAGTGTATACAATGTTTTCTTGGTTCCGCTCCCCTCACTCAGCATCAGTTCATATAAGTCTTTTCTAAAGCCTGCATGTTCATTTCTTATAGCACAATAACATTCCATTACATTCATATATCACAAATTTGTTCAGCCATTCCCCAATCATGGGCATCCTCTCAATTTCCAATTCTTTGCCACCACAAAAAGAGCTGCTCTAAATGTTTTGTACATGTGGACCCTTTTTCCATTTTTATGATCTCTTTGGAATACCTAGAAGTGGTATTGTTGGGTCAAACGGTATGCACAATTTTATAGCCCTTCAGACATAGTTCCAAATTGCTGTCTAGAATGGTTGGATCAGTTTACAACTCCACAAACAATGCATTAGTGTCTCAGTTTCCCACATTTTCTCCAACTTTTATCATTTCCCTGTTTTGTCATGATAGCCAATCTGATAGGTGCAATGTGGTAACTCAGAAATGTTTTGATTTTCATTTTTCTAATCAATAGTGATTTAGAACATTTTTTTTCATATAACTATAGATAATAATTTTAATTTCTTCCTCCCAGAAAACTGCCTGATCATATATTTTGACCATTTATCAGTTGGAGAATGACTTGTATTCTTATAAATTCAACTCAGTTCTTTATATATTTTAGAAATGAAGCCTTTATCAGAGACACTGGCTGCAAAAATTTTTTCCCAGTTTTCTGCTCCCCTTCTAATATTGGTTGCATTGACTTTGTGAGCAAACTTTTCAATTTAATGTAATCAAAATCATCCACTTTGTATTTCATAGTGTTTTTTATTTCTTGTTTGGTCAAATTGTGAAATATTTGCTTTTCCATAGATTTGGCAGGTAAACTATTCCTTACTCTCTTAGTTTGCTTATAGTATCAGTCATTTTATCTAAGTCATGTACCCATTTTGACTTTATCTTGGGCAAAGTAACAAACAAACAAACACCAAAATCCTCTTGTCCTGAAGATCCACCACCTTCAGAGTGTAGAAAGTATCCAAGATTCTTATTACATAGAGATATTCCAGATGAAGGTTTCAGATCAGTCATTTCAATGCAAGGGAATTCACTTCCCCAAACCCCCAGAACCACAGAATTTCAAAGGTAGAGAGCAAATGGAAGACTATCTAGTCTAACCTATGCCTGAAAGTTTCTCTTCTACAACATCTCTGATAAGAGGTCATCTAGGCAATGATGAAGAACCTTCCACCTACTCTCATTCTGAGGTATCCCAAAAAGCCCAATCCTTTTCCCCTTTGTCTCCAAATCTCTATTCTTTGAAAATATGACCAATAGAAGAGGGGTAACTGAACCCAGATCTGAATTGGAATTGTGTATCAACCATCTTTATAGTATAGTGCTAGAATGCCCTTCTCTTTTCTACTTAAATAACTCCTACTGCTCCTTCAAGCTCCAGCACCTATTCCACCTCTTCTAAGAAGATTTTCCTGACTTCCACAAATTCCTGGACTCATAGGAATTTTTCTCTCACCCTCCCATGAATTACTTGAGTATTGATTGTACCACTTATTTTCCACTTGGCATATACTGAAATGTACTGTATCTTTTTATGGACATACTTGTCCTCTTGCCTAGTTTCTTGCAGGGTATCCTGTATCAAAGCTTGTATTTAGTAGCTGTTTGCTATTGACAATGATTAGAATAAATGAAGCCTTAAATTTATCACACTTTAAAGATAAATATTGTTCTGTACCTAAGTAGATTAGACACCAGAGGAAACAACACAGACACCAACAGCATGATAATCAACTATATTGTGGCAAATATTTGCCCCCTCCTCTTTTTTTTCTGTGCTCTTTTCTATACAATGTGTACCTGTGGTATGTATGTGTTTGTTCAGGATATAAGACAAAGATAGGTGGGGGGAGGGCAGTAACTGCATGACTGAGTAAGTAGAGGAAACATCCCCACCATGTCTTTACTAGGGAATGCATTCCACTGATGAGAATACCCAAGTGGCATCATACCTTAAAGAAAACAATGACTTAATTGATCCAAGCACACTTCTGCTTGTTGATTTAATGATCACTATATGCTGATCTTAATTAAATGCTTCCTCTTCTTCTTTTAAAAGAAAAACAAAAGTCCACCAGAGATTCCTATCTTGAGTAAGAGCCAATAGGCTGCAATGGTTCCTCAAACCTTGTATGCCTCTGATTATTACAATACCAGGAAAGCAGAGTCAGGAATTCCTGCTGCCTGTACAGCAGCAAGGAAGGTCAGGTTCTACAGAAGTCACTCATGTCGAATACAAACCAATTTCAATGTTAATGATTACATTTCAGTTCTTCTAGAGATGCTGATCAGAAATAAAAGTAAACATTTTATTGTCTGCACTGAGCTCCAAGGCATGATGCTTGATTATTGCTTCATTGGGGTTACTCCAAGAGGGCAGCAATGTACTGGTTGCTGGCATTTATCCCCAAGGAAATGTTTTTGCTTTGATGATTGTTATGTGCTTTTAAAAGAATTTGAGTGTTTTAATTAATGCAATTAATTTGTACCAGCTGCCTAAGATCCTGATAATGAAGAATACATCTCTTTTGAAATATGAAGAAAATACAATTTTGGGGTTGAGTTGTTTCAGTCATGTCCAACTATTCATGACCCCATTGGGGGTTTTCTTGGCAGAGATCCTGGAGTGATTTGTCATTCCCTTCTCCAGTTTATTTTACAGATGAGGAAACTGAAGCAAATAGGGTTGAGTGACTTAGCCAGGGTCACACAGTTAGTGAGTATCTAAGACTGGATTCAAACTCAAGAAAATGAGTCTTCCTAATTCCAAGCTGGTGCTCTCACCCCTGAGCCCAAAAAGAAAATATAAGGGAAATAATAAAACCTGATTTGAGCTCAGTGCATTTAAGCTAAATCCCTGGCAAATATTGCCATCTCTGGGTTTTAGTATGTTAAAAAAGCGCAAACACGGGGCATTTTTATTCATTGAATTTACTATTTTTTAGTGGAAGGAAGAACAAGAAATAGCCAATTTCCCTTTTTAAAAATAGGTCTGCACGTTTTACAGTGGCAATGGAAGACCCAAAAGAATTTTGGATAAACTGTTTCCTTGGCTACCTAGGTGTTTACATTGACGATGGGATCATCATGTTCCTCTGACTGGGAAAAACATGTTCAGCCCTTTACTTTGACACCTACTGTACATAAGGTTCACATTTCACTCCCGAGAAAAGACTGTGTAAAAACAGTTTAAGCTCAACTTCTACATTCTAAACACCAGGCTGTTTTAATTGCTTGGAATTTCTTTCTGGCTAGAATCTGGAAGGAGAGACTTTCTTAGGATATTTTAGGGGTCATGTGACAATGTTTAAATTTAAATAATAATATATTTCCAAAGCACTTTCAAGCTTAGGATTGTAGATATCCAGAGCTGGAAATAACTCCAGTAGCTGTTGAGTCTAACCACCTCATCTTATAGATGAGGAAATCGAGGCCCAGGGAGATTAAATAACTTATTTATTTAAGGTCACACAGCTACTCACACAGAGGTAAGTTTGAACCCAGGTTCTCTGACTCCAAAATCACTGCCTCTTCTTATTCTACCTCCTTCACCAGGACATTGCAACCAGGGTAGTATATTATCTTCATTTTACAGATGGGGAAATTGAGATTCTGAGAGGTTCAGTGACCTAAGTTGAACAACTAGTAGTTTTGGAACAAGAGTTCAGAAAGAGGGCCTCTATATTCCTTTCCACCAAATCACATTGTTACTGCTAGGGAATAAGATTTTAGAAATGGGACTAGGGTAATTCAGGGCTTGATATCATAATACCTTTTATTTTTTCCTTTAGGCAGAAAGGCTTTTGAAATTTGTTTTTCCATATGAAATCCACCCTTATTTCTGACTGCTCAGTATTACCGTTATTGCTTGTCCTCCATTCTGAAAGAGGACCATGACATCAGCAGGTGATGCCATGACTTGCAAGTGAATTGGATTTAAGTGAGGCAGGGCTGGGCAAGGTCACCAACCTCACTTTTTTCTCCAGCGGGTATTAGTGTTAACAAGCATTTAGTAAAGGACTACCAGGTGCCAGATACTGCACTAAGTGGTGGGAATATAAAACGCAAAAAAACTCACTACTGAAAGTAGAACATAACATGATCACAGAGAAAAAAATACAATACATATATATGTATATATATGTTATATAAAATACTATGTATACTATACATTTTGTATAGTTTATATATATATTTATACATAGTATTATAGTTTTTATATATTTTATGTATACCATATAAAATATACATATATATATATATATATAAGACTACATACTATATAAGAATATACTACAGACAAAATATATTTTTAAAATGTCCCCCTGATTGTGGAAGTTCTTAAATGACCAGAACAAGGAGTCTTCATTTTAATCCAGAAGCAATGGGGAACCACTAACAGTATGAGAGCAGTGGGGTGATATGGTCAGTACTCTCCATTAATAAGA
>CM053771.1:162013078-162028850 GCA_028658325.1 Potorous gilbertii | reverse complement strand
ATATATATATATATATATAAGACTACATACTATATAAGAATATACTACAGACAAAATATATTTTTAAAATGTCCCCCTGATTGTGGAAGTTCTTAAATGACCAGAACAAGGAGTCTTCATTTTAATCCAGAAGCAATGGGGAACCACTAACAGTATGAGAGCAGTGGGGTGATATGGTCAGTACTCTCCATTAATAAGAATATTATGCTTAGAGATGGGAGATTAGTTTCTAAGTCTAGTAAAATAATTCAGTCTGAACTAGTTGATTACAATATGAGTGGATACAAGGGAATGATAACTGAAATGGTGTGATATAGAAAAATGAAAGACTCCCTGGCTGCAAACCTGGGTGACTGAGGGTATGCTTTCGTTGCTGAATCATTTCTGTTGTGTCTGATTCTTTGTGACCTCATTTGGGGTTTTCTTGGCAAAGACACTGGAGTGGTTTTCCACTTTCTTCTTCAGCTCATTTTATAGATGAGGAAACTGAGGCAAATGGGGTTAAGTGCTTTGCTCAGCTTCACACAGCTAGAGGCCAGATTTGACCTCTTGAAAAGGAATCTTCCTGACTACAGGCTTGGCACTCTATCCATTGCACTACTTTGTTGCTTGAGAATATGGTTACCAACAAAAACAAAAGAAATGCACTTAACCGACTCTATGTTTCACTTTCCTGATTTGTAAAATTAGGGATTTGAGCTAAATATCCTCTAATTAGTAAGCAGTTCTTGATTATACAGTGACCTTGGAGGCTGCGAACACTTGATTTAGGTCATCATAGATTTAGATATGAAAAAGATCTTACAGATTTCTGGTCCAACTCCCTTATTTCACAGAAGAGGAAAGGATGCCCACAGAGGTTAAACAGCTTGGGACAGAGATGGTAATGGATTATTAAAGATGTAAAGCCTTTGCAAACCTTAGTGGGTATAAATGTCAACTATTATTAACCTTCCCTATTGAAGTCTTTATAATCAATTTACTTCATTTCTTTTCAATTAACATTTACTTAAATTTTATTTAAACTTTTATAGTTCTCATCTCATCTTAAGAAATAGAATTTGGTATCTGAGAACCTTGGTTTGAATGAAAGCTACTTGGATAACCTGTGGGTGAGTCATTTCATTTTGGGGCATCATCTGGAAAATGAAAGGGTTAGCCTTAATGATATCTTAGGTCTTTTCTAATGCTAGCTCTGATCCATGACTCAATTCAATAACATAGCGATAAGTAACATAGCACTAGGGGGTAGGATAGGCAGCTAGGTGGCACAGTAGACAGAGCACTGTGCCTAGAATCAGAAAGACCTGAATTGAAATCCAGCCTCAGACACAAATTAGCTTTGTGACCCTGGTCAAGTCACTAATCACTTTACCCTGCTTGCCTCAGTTTCCTCATCTGTAAAATGAGGTGGAGAAGGAAATGGGGAACCACTTCAGTATCTCTTCCCAGAAAACCCTAAATGGAATCATGAAGTCAGACATGACTGAAAAATGACTGAACACCAACTACAGGTAGAATGCTCAGAATGGAGTCATAAAGACCTCTGTCCAAATCCCTTTTTCAGTACTTCCTACCCATATGACCTTTGACAAGACATCTAATGTCCCTGAGTCTCAGTTTCATCACTTCTCAATGGCAGATAGTAATAGCCACACAACTTATCTCATAGGGTTGTTCAAAAGGGGCTCAAAAGAGATATAACTAAGTAAAAATGGTCAACAAATCTTATGCTGTTAGTTTATTAGTGATGTGGGGCTACAGAAAGACTCTATGATTGATATAGTCTGTATCCATACAGAGTTCACAATCTAGTGCAGCAGTCAAGATAGTGTAGAGAGAACTTAAAAAATTCAATAAACATTTATAAATTACCTACTATGTGCCAAGCACTGTGCTACATACTATGGATACAAATAAGAAAAAGGCAGTTCCTGCCTATAAGGAATTTGTAATCTAAGGAAGACAGTACATAAAAATATAATGAAGGGCTCTGATTCACAGTAGAGAAAAAATGTGGGATAAAAGGGTATATTTTGTATGTACTTATAAATAAAGCACTTAGTACACAGCACATAGTAAGTATATCATAAATGCTAGTTCCTCCCCCCTTCCCAGCTGAACCACTAGCTGGCTATGTGACCTTGGGCAAGTTACCTTACCCTTCTGGGCCTCATTCCCTTCTCTATGTAACAAATGAGACAGAATTAGAATGATGTCTAAGGTTCCTTGATCTAACAACCCATGAGCATATTCAACCATTATTACATAATTTACAGGTTAAAGGGAAGAAGAAGAGGGTATTCCAGCAACTTAACTCCAGGGTTTTTAAATATGGGTAGCTTCTAGAGAATCAACACCAATTAAAGTGGCTTATAAGGCTTATGAGGTTAAATCAGTATCTGAAACCGAAAGGGAAATCTGTTAAGGCAACATTTTATGCATGAGTTAACTATCTAAACCCTTTGCTCTTCTTATCCTTTTAAACTCATTAGAAAGGTAAGAAAAAAATCTCATCTTGTTTTCTTAGCAACCCAAAGGACATATAAAGGATCTGTGTGCAAAGAGGCAGCTAGGTGGCACAGTGGATACAGCAGTGGGCTTAGAATCAGGAAGATTCATCTTCATGAGTTCAAATCTGGACTCAGACATCTAGTAGCTGTGTGACCCTGGGCAAGTCATTTCACCCTGTTTACCTCAGTTTTCCCATCTATAAAATGAGCTGTAGAAGGAAATGGTCAACAACCACTCCAGTGTCTCTGCCAAGAAAACCCCAAATGGGTCACAAAGAGTAGGACACGAATGAATCAAAACAAAATGTGCCAAGGACTGCACTAGATGATGATATCCATGCCCTCAGAGTGCTTATATTCTGTGAGGGGAGACAATAAGTACATGCAAGCAAAATATGCATGAAATAGTTATCCTTCGCACTAGAAGAGAACCAAAATAATGCCACCGTGTTAGAGTCAAGGTACATGATGTCTGACTGTGGATGGGCTCAGAAGATCTGTCATGGGCTCAGAAGGTTCTGTCATAGACCAGGCACAAACAGTCCACGTGAATGAAATAATGTATGAATGAATGCTTGGAATAAAATACAAGGCAAATACAAGAGGATTTTGGAGGAGAGGGAGAGGCACTGACAGCTAGGAAGGATGAGACAGTATCGCCTTTAAGTCTTTTGAGGTACTTGAATTGAGCCTTGAAGAAGACTAGTGATTCTAAGAGGCATGAGTGAGGAGGAGGTGCATTCCTGGCATGTGGCACAGCCTATGCAAAGGTGTGTATATATAATCTGGATATTACTGCATGAATAGCAATAAGCAGCTTAGTTTGGCTTTCTAGTCACAGGAGGTTCACGACACTGATAGGCTCCACTGTTTTGGGGGTAAGCTCCAGAACGGTCGCCTGCGGCTTTATATTTCCTTCTATGGAATCTTTATCTGGCAGCTCTAATTAGAGGTAGGAAGAAATGAAAGAAATGACAGTCCTTGATCTCATATCTCTTTTGGCCTCCAGGGAAAGGCCAGCAACTGGAGAGGACAGAAGGAGAAATATGAGTGCCTTGCATGCCAGGGCTGTACATCTGGGAAAGCACACCCCTGTAAATGGAAAAGAGCCTATAAAATATTCATTTCCAGGGATTCCCCTCCCCTCCCAGCATTTTAAATAAAAGGAACCACTTTATAATTTTACAGCTAAGAAGCTGACTTGGCACAAGAGCCAAACAGTGCAATATGGAGGCCTAAATACCCCTTCAATGCAAAGGAGAAACAGATGCCAAAACTTTGCCAGTTTTCCATCTCAAAAAATTCACTAATTCCATTTTTTGGCAAAATCATGGCAGAAAATAAAGTATTTTTCAGCTTGGCGTACACTCCCCTCTCCCCTCCACCCCCCACATGATTCAGCATAGTGGCTGAGAATTCTCTAGGGTTTGACTTTCATGAAAACAAGGCAACTTCATTTCAGGAAAAGTCTGGCTTTTAGTTTCAAATGCAGTCACCTTTTACCCAAACCCCTCTAACCTTTCCTTCCCTCTCTTCATAAACCCTCTTTGACTGTGTAGGAGTTTGCCCACAACAGGAAGGACTGGCAAGAGTGATTTTCCTGTTGAACCTTGGAAGAAGAAAGTGGTCTGACTGAGGTGGTGGGTGGAGGAGAAAGGAGTAAAGAAAGAAAAGATGGTGCTCACCGCCCTTCTTATGTATGGTAGGGCTTGGCTACTAACTCCATGGAAGGACTGCTCTCCCAAACCAGGCAAGGGTATGAAGGTAATGGGAGGGGTTGAGAACCCTGCTGGGCAAAGCTGCTGAGTGATCCCATGCAACCTAACGCACAGAATTCTCTATCCAGAACCAGAAGGGACCCAAGAGGTCCTACAGTCCAACTCTGCCATCTTACAAAGAAGAAAGGACTGGACACTTACACCA
Source organism: Potorous gilbertii (assembly GCA_028658325.1). Classification (NCBI taxonomy): domain Eukaryota; kingdom Metazoa; phylum Chordata; class Mammalia; order Diprotodontia; family Potoroidae; genus Potorous; species Potorous gilbertii. The sequence continues at coordinate 162,024,414 of CM053771.1, read as the reverse complement.
AGACTCTTTCTTCTCCATTTGGGGCAGCTTGGCGGCACAGCGCATAGAGTACTATTCCTGCAATCAGGAAAATCCGAGTTCAAATCTGGCCTCTTGTGATCCTGGATTCTGTTTGCTTCAGTTTTCTCATCGGTAACTAGGGGATAAGTAGCAGCTTTTCCCTCCCAGGGCTGTTGGGACGTTCAAATGAGATAAAACTTGCAAAGCCCTTAGCACGGTGCCTGGCACATAGTAGGTGCTATATAAAACTTCATTAATATTGTCGTTATTATATTACTATGGATAATAATTTGGGGAGGAAGGAGACGAGGGGGAAGCAGAAAACATTGTTATTACAACTCCACAAATGATGGGAAATGGCTGAATAAGTGAGGACATGTGATTCTGAAGTAATACTACTGTGGTGTAAGAAATGATGAATAGGGTGATTTCAGAGAAAGCAGGGAAAGTCTCGCATGAAAAAATGAAGAGAGAAACCAGGAGAACCTGCACACATGAGCAGCAGGATTGTTTGGAGAACAACAGGATGATTCTAAATAATATAAATGCTCAAATCCATGACAAATTACCTGGGAAGGAAGATGCTGTCCACATCCAGAGAAAGAACTGATAAACAGAAGAAAGCATAAGATGGTTTTACATACACATGTGCACACATACACACACATGCACATATATGCACACATGTACGCACACACATCTGTGTCAAATGGCAGACTTTTCTAATGTGAGCTGGGGAGGGAGGGCTACAGCTTGGAACTTATAGTGTAATAAAAAATTTTAGAAAGGAAACTTCACAAATAATCAATGTCATTCAATTTCTAGGTATCTTCAAGTTTTTAATATGAAGAATTCTCATCTCCAGGCTACTTAGTAGTCTTTAGAATAAGTAAGGGTGGGATGGGAAGTGGGAAGGTGGGAGGAAAGACAAGATAACAGGGATAGGGTAAAAAGACAGAGTGAGAAAGAAAACTGAGTAAAACTAAGATGGAGGGGAAGTCACAAATAGTAATTGCAACTTTGAATGTGAATGGAATGTTTACAGCAGCTCTCTTTGTGAGACATCCCCATCAATTGGGAAATGGCTGAACAAGTTGTGGTCTATGGCTATGATGGAATACTACCATGCTATACAAAATGAATGAGCTCGATGATCTTAGAAAGACATGGAAAGACTTAAACAAAGTGATGCAGAGTGAAATGAGTAGGACCAAGAGAACATTGCATACATACAGAAACAGCAATGTTGTTTTAAGAAAGGCTTTGAGTGACTAAGTGATTTTGACTATAATAAAGATTCAAATTAAAGATAAAGGACATATGAAAAAAGATGCTATCTGCATCCAGAGAAAGAAGTGATAAATAGAAGTATGTATATGATAATAATTTTACATATAAATATACCCTTATTTGTGTCTAATGGTAGCCATCTCTAGGGTGGAGTTGAGGGAAGGAAAGGAAAAAAAGGAAAAAAATTTACATGATGACTTTGTTATATATTTAAAAGGAATAATAAGTTGTTCATAGTAGATTTGAAATTTATATTTTTGTAAATATTCATTCATTTCACTAATTACCCTTCTTTTCTAACAATGTCATTACAAACTGCAAAACAGTTTATAAGTATGAGTTAGTGTTATAAGAATTAAAACAAAAGGAAGATTCTGGCTAAAGCGAAATTAATCAGAAAACCAAATTAAGCACTAATGTCATCTAGTGGAAAGAGATCTGGTCTAAGAGTCTGAGAATTTGGGTTAACTGAGACCATGGTCTTGAGTAAGCTACTTCAACTTTCTGAAACTTACTTCTCTCAAAGAGAGATTTTGGTTACATGGCACTATAGCCTATTTCAACTCTGAAAATCTATGAACCTCATTCTGGTCTACCGTGCATTGTAATGACACTATCTGTATACTTTAACACTCCAATGGCTATGTGGTCTCATAGACGTGGGAAGCTTTCTCCAGTAACATAGATTGCAGCCCTCTCACAGGTCTGCTTATCTGGTGAGACTCATCTATGTTCTCTCTTAATTCTGAATCAGATGTTCACCCAATATTTCTATGCTTTTCTTTATGTTCTCTTGATATTACATGGAAGGAGTAAGGAGTAAGTCATATTTATCTTTATATGGAAGAACATATATGACAATATATAAAACTATATAGGTCAAATCAGTCAATACGTAAAGAAATTAGTCAGGCTGTTCACTGGGAGATCAAATACTGAAAATAAAGCCTAAATAATTTGACTACATAATGAGAAGACAGGACTCACTGGAAAAGATCCCATGTTGGGAAGATTGAAGGCAAAAGGGAAAGGGGATGGGGCAGAGGAAGAAATGGATAGATAGCATCATGAAAACAATAAATTCGAGAGATAGTGGAGGATAAAAGGGCCTGGCATGGTCCACAGGATGACAAAGAATTAGCCATGACTGAACAACAACAAAAATAGGGAATGTAGATAATTATAAACTATATCTACATATAAATGCATATTTGAATAATACCTACTATATGCTGGCACTGTGCTAAGTGCCTTTTACAAATATTAACTCATTGATCATCAAATCCTGAGAGTTATCTACTTTTAGTATCCCCATTTTTTCAATTGAGGAAACTGAGGGAAACAGAGGTTAAGTGACTTATGAAAGTCACTAATAAGTTTCTAAGGCCATGTTTGAATTTAGTTCTTCCTGATGCTAGGCACGTACCAGATGGATACCAGAGGAACACACAGGCTATCCATGGATTCTTTCTCACTCTCGTTATGTGACTTGCTCACCAATGACATACACTGTCATGTTTTTCATATAACTCCTCATTTATAATATGTTGACTACTCACATCTTCTATGTGATCATCCATTACCCTTTGGGTGGCCTCCAACTTACAGCGTGATGTATCTGTAGTGTTTTTCTAAGTTACAAATTCATTGATAGCATAACATGATATTCAAAGAGTTAAACTCTCATATAGCAACTATTCATAAGTTTTTTTAATATGCCAAACATAATCAACAATTGTTAGCTTAGTCAAACCTGAATTTAAACCAATGATTTCTTGATTACTAAAAAACAGCATATATTATCTATTTTTTTCTATATGTAGCTTTGTGCTACTCTTATAGAAAATCTCAGCTCTTAGAGCCATTTATTCAGTGTTTACTTTTCACTTCTAGACTGCTTGTCCAGGATGGACATCAGATGGTGGGTAATCTTCCCTATAGATTTTTCCCATTGTTCTTTAGGAATAAATATGTCATGTGAATGATTCTAACTTGGCAATGGTCAAAAAGCGTGCTACAGACAGACATATATATATATATATATATATGTGTGTGTGTGTGTGTGTATGTGTGTGTGTGTGTGTGTGTATGTATTATATGAGAATTATATATGCTTCAGGGCTTCCACCATCACATTAGTGGAGTGAATCTCCAAGGTTAAGAGTTCCTTGAAATAATATTGAGCTCCCTTCTCAAATACCTGGTGAGTGAAGTTTTGTAGTTGAAGCTGCCAATCTTTTAGGTGATGAAACAGCAGGTTTATTTGCTTCTTGATCTTTCTGCACTTCCTTTTTTGATCCTATGGAAATGAAATGAATGGACAGTCAATTATACTTGAAACTGTAATATAAGCTGTCAGTGTAAAACAGAGCTGAATAAAAACCAAACTCTTTAAAATAATATTTGGATGACTTGTTGGTGCAGAAATCATGATCTTTCCTTTAGCAGAGACTGGTTTTTTTTGTAGCAGAAATGATTTATTTTCTGGTAGTCAAAAGGCCAAGTAAACTGCTGACTCTGATCTGATGAAAGAACCCTCCGTGTCTGGAGGCTACCGCTAGCCCAGTGACCCTACAGATTTAGCTGGGGATTAAAATTTCCGCTCTTCATTCATGAGCCCTCTTTCTCTACTAATGTATTTCCAGAAAGCAAAGACTAGTAGAATTCTACAAACACAATCAGTAATGACTCAAACGTCACTGAAGTCCCCAACTGACCTAAGATTGCCTCTGATTCTAATTAATTTCCACAGCATCAAGTCTTCAGAAATGATCCCAAGACTGTTTTGGGGAATTCATCTATGGCTGAGGGCACCATCTCAACACAAACTGCTTACTTTATACAAAAATAAAATTGACTTCAGGAGAACAGGAGGGCGTCAGATCTATACCCTGTTGTGTATCTTGAGTGTATCTGATAATTGCTAACATTAGGAGGCAGTACAGCAGTGTATGTGGCACAGTAGATAAGAGTGCCAGAACCTGAGTCAGGAAGACTCATCTTCCTGAGTTCACATCTGGCCTCAGACACTTACTAGCTATGTGATCCTAGGCAAGTCACTTTTTGTCCCAGATCCTCATCTGTAAAATGAGCTGGAGAAGAACGAGGCAAACCACTCCATCGTTTTTGCCAAGAAAACCCAAATGGGGTCACAAATAGTCAGACACAACTGAAGTGACCAAGCAACAACAAATAGTAGGGGACAGGACACTGGACTTGAAGAGCTAGGTTTAAATCCTACCACAGATGCTTACTAGTTGACTGTAGGCAAGTCATTTAACCTCTTCTCTGAATTAGTTTCTTAATTTGAAGAACGGGGGGAGGGGGTTAGACTTGATGACTTCTAAGGCCTCTTTCAGCTCTGAAGCTATGCTCCTATGTCAAGGGGAACAGGGAATAACACAGCCCAACAAATAATCAGAGGTCCTTTTTGATTTTTAAATTGTGTGGTGGTTCTTTACATTAACTTTCAGTTTAGCTCAACCAAGAAAGTCTATGTCCTGAAGATCAAAATACTGACAAAATGAAATTTCCCTGAAAAAATGGAAACATGTACGTGTCATCATCAAATCTGAGAGCTGTTGGCCTGCCTCACAGAATTATTAAAATCTAGTTCTGTAATCACTAATGGACTATGTATTATTTTTTTCCTTTTCCCCTATAATTGTAATGGGCTACTATTTTCCTTGTTCGTTTAAAATCTATATATCTGGCTTCGCTCCTACTCGCTTATCTGACAGCCCCTCTTTTTTTTTCTATTCACACACTTGTTCTAAATGCCCATGTCTTCCTTCACAATTACTCCAATGGCCACAAAAGCTCTATTCCTGTTTACCCCTCTTAGATCTGAATTCTTCTCAGCTTCTGTTCTTGTAGCTCTGCACGTAGTTCCTTGCTTCCTTGATTAAGTTTCATTCATTCATGGTGAATAGGGTCTCTCTTTATCTTCTGGTCTGGACCCATTATATCATTGGTGTGAGGAACTTAAAATGTGGAAATGCATCACACTGCTTGAGAAAAGCAACCTATCTGTAATTCAGAGTCTTAGGGGTGAGCAGTTAAGTGACTTGTCCAGGGTTATATTGCTAATATGTTAGAGACAAGACTTGAACCCTCACTCTAAGGTTGTCCCTCTAACCACTGTGGCATACTGCCCCTCCAAATACATTTGTGAATATGCATAAAAAACATAACAAACACATATGTATATAGAAATTTACAGTTTGCAAAGCACCTTATGTGAATTATCTCCTTTGATTTTCACAACAGCACTGCAAGGGAGGTAATGCTGGCATTGTTGTTATTGACTCGTTTTTCAGAAATGTCCAACTCTTCATGGCCCCAGAGTTTTCTTGGCAAAGATACCAGAGTGGTTTGCTTTTTCCTTCTTCAGCTCATTTTATAGAAGAGGAAGCCAAGGCAAACACAGTGAAGTGACTTGCCCAGGGTCACACAGTTGAGTGTCTGAGGCTGGATATGAACTCACTTAGATTTGAATTCCAGGCTAGCACCTGTACCACCTCTCTGCCCTCCATGCAGGCATTATCTTAATTTTGCAAAAGAGGACACGAGTAATATAATTAGTAGGAAGAGGTCTCAAGCCCTGGTCTTCTTATTTCAAGTCCAAGGTTTTCTCCACTATTCCAGGTTTCTTTTCTGGGACAGATCCATATATTTTCCATATGTAAAAAAATTTTAATTGAGAGGCAGAATGTTCCTTAAAAAAACCCTCTCTTTTCCTTCTCCCCTTCTCTAACTCCATCAACAATCAACAGACATTTACCTACTGTGTGCCAGGGACCTTAAAACATCTTTGTTTTTAAGCAATAGCACAGTATTTTTTTGTTGAAAGGGATCATTATTTTAATCTCTTAAAATATTAGCTCAGTTGCAAAATGAAGCCTACTTGGTGATTTCCTCCATAATGGAGGATCTCTCCAAGTAAGTAATAACCAGAAACCTCTACCACAGGGATGCTTAACCTGAGGTATGCATACATAACTCTATGGGCCAAGAAAAGTTTATCAAGACACATCTGAATATCTGACAAATTGCTAAATTATGCCATGGAAATTAATTCCTTTCTTTTATTTTTTATGTTCATATGCCAGGTGACAGCGGATAGAGTATTAGACTTGGAGTCACAAAGGCCTACACTCAAATCAAGCTTCCGATACTTCCTTATAACAAAGCATTAATTCTGATAATATTCACTTTTCTGAAAACATGCACTATGTTAATAATAACACAGTGACCATGAAATAACTCATGAAATGCAGTGGACAATATAAAATTGGTAACATGAAAAACACTTTTTTTTGCTACCAATCCCCTAGAATTCTGTAACCTGATGTGCTAACATCCCAATAGAAAAACAACAATGATTTTGGACAATATTCACTTTTCATTACACAACCGTAAATACTGTACAGCAAATAAAATTATTTTTTCTGCATAATTAACCATTTTATTAATTATGGCTAATGAATAATAATTAGTAATGATATATTATTTAATAATATTTATATAATAAATAAAATGATGATGATGATTATTAAAAATTAATAAAAGGATGGTCATTTGACTCATAAAAGCAAAGACCCCCTCCTGGGGAACTCTCAATGTTAAACAAAATTCTTAAACCAAAAACAGTTTTCAATCTGAATCTTACCTTCCACTGTGTCAGATTGTGGTGTGGGGACATTGTTCTATATACTATACTGCTGTAAATCTCTCTACCTTGGCTGGCTGCTAAAAACCAAGGGAGAAGTTTCTGGGACTTTAGTCATTGCTGTCAGCATACATCAAGACTGGTAAGGTCTCCACATTATCTACCATACTCTGTCTTTCCTACCTGGCGGATGGCAGGAGATTGTGAAGGGGCACTAGCTTGAAATAACATATCCAAGTCGGATATCAGCTGCTTTACAAACTTGCCTTCATCTTGCCTCTCGTTTTTTTCCTATACTGAACATTGCTTCTGATGTTCAAGGTTGTCAATGAGAAAGTGAAATTGAGCTTACTAACAAAATCATGCAAATGTGTGAAGTCAAGAAAGTTAGAAACGTTGAGGATTAGGGCATCTAGTGGCACAGTGGAGAGTCAGGATGACCTGAGTTCACTTGGCCAGGGGTGGGGAAACATGCAGCCTCGAGGCCACATGTAGTCCTCTAGGTCCTCACGTGCGGCCCTTTGATTGAATCCAAACTTTACAGAACAAATCACCTTAATAAAAAGATTTATTCTATAAAACTTAGACTCAGTCAAAAGGCCACACCTGAGGTCCTAGAAGGCTACATGTGGCCATGAGGCTGTAGGTTCCCACCCCCTGAACTTGACATTTACTAGTTGTATGACCCTGGGCAAGTCACTTAACCCCAACTGACTCCCCACCAAAAAACTCAACCCCCCAAAATATTGAGGACTGACTGTACATCTCTTTTCAACATATTTGGTTTCTTTTTTGTAGTACTCCATACTTTGTTTTCTGCAGTTAAAAACATTCTGAGAATAGTTCCATAGGCTTCACAAGACTGCCAAAGAGTCAATCAGCTAGTAAACATTTATTAAATGACTACTACTTGCCAGACACTGTGCTAAGCATGGTACCTGGTCTCAAGAAGCTCATAATCTAAGGGGAGAAGTTCATACCTTAAAAAGATGCTGAAAAGAGGGAGAGAAGTCAGGAAAAGGAGACTTGTGACTCAAGAAAGGACTAAGACTCCTGCTTTATTTTTCTTTTACTAGAGAAAAAATAACATTGAATAGGGGGTTTGGAAGAGTTACTAAAAGTCAGGAGTTCTGGACAAAAAAATGTCAAGCACCTCTGTTTTATCAGTTTAGCAAGGCTCAGAAGGCCTTGGTAGTCAAATATTTCCCTGGACTCCAGCGTCACCCAGCTGGTCCTGTGCTCTTTGCAGGTAGGGTCAGTGACTTAATATTTTATTAGCCTGCCAGAGTCAGACAGAATCAACCTTCTTCCAACTCCCCTAGCCCCAGATTCACTTAATCCCACTTACACCAGTAACACCTACCTCTCCTGGGGTGACCTAAGTAGTGGTCAGCCCCAATATAGACACAACCTCTGCCTGAGTCTGTTTTTAGACCTTACCCAGAATGAAAAGTCATTGTAATTGCTGGGAAATGAGTAGCTAGAAAGTTAAATTGATGAAAGTGTCGCTTTGCATAACATTTCTTAGTTTGAAGTGGGGTTTGGGAGGTGGGGAACATAAACATTCAGTACTTTCAAATGCCTCCAATCCATTAAAGGGAGAGGTGAGAAAGAAGCCAAGCTGAAGTTTATTTCAATAGATCCTTCAATAGAAATGTCAGTAAGCTCTGGCTCTCAATCATTTCCTTTCAAACTTCATTTTCCTGAGCCCTCATTACACAGTATGGCCCCAGGAAGTCTGAATGGATTCTAGAAAAGGAGTTCTAAATCTTTTTGTGTTATGTAAAAATTTCATAATATTGCTTTTAAATAACTGAAAGATGTGCTAAGTTTCAGTTAGAGGTTTATGAAAATAAAGCAGTCAATTATTGCCATTCAAACTCAAAAATACCATGAAACAGATCTACAGCCAAAAACATATCTTTGTTTTAGGGAATCTTGCTTTCAGAGCAATTTCCCAGAACTTTCAGGTCTCTGCCTCTCCAGGCTCCCACCCCTTCTCTTCTTATGGGGGCTCAGGGTTTGATACCAGAGTTAGTTTAATGGAACTCTGTCCAACTGCCTTGAGGACCTGGCAAAGTTAAACTGACTTTTTGTCATTAAGGACAATCCTGTCTCTTGTTAATCAACACATAATTTGTTTGGTCTGTGTTAGTCACTTAGTCTCTGATGGTTACAAATGAAACTTTGCACCATTTCCTTTTGATTCTCTATCTACCTCAGCCTCTCCCGAGAAGCTGCTGGCCTGTTTTCCTCTTCCTTTTCCGTAGGATGCGCTGTATGCTAAAGGAAAGGAAATTCTACCCTCAAAAAACACACATGCTACTCCCTCTGCTAGGGCCTCCATCGTCCTCTCCCTCTGTCAGCAACTACACTTTGCTCACCTTTTATACGTAGATTCACAGCTATACCAAAGTCACACGCAATCTGTAAAACAAAGCAATTCTTTATCTTCCAAGGACAACACTGGAGCTAGTTAAAGAGTGTCCATGGGGAGGAAGAAAATCACCCTCAACTCTTCTCTCAGTTATGGGGACCGCAGACTTGGAAAGTATAAAGCTTTGTCACTTACGTGTCTGACACTCACTTTTTAAGACATTCAAAAAAATTTTTTAAAAGGCAACTAATTCAACCTAGAACAAATTACTCCAAAATACTTTAATAGCAAAGAACACAGCCAGGAGCCTTCAGAAGTCCCCTAGTTGAAAGATGCACTTCACTGGGGATCTGTAAAAAGAAGCTCAGATGATGAAAAGGAAAATATAAGAGCTCAGATTCCCATCTGTGATTAGCCTCTTTCCCAGTGAAATGAGTGACATTCACGATATTCCAGTAAAACTGTCTTTTGTACTTCACTCCTGAACAAGTTATGAAAAACAAGATTTACCCTCATTTCACACCTGACTGCTAAAGCAAAGCTCCTCAACATAGAAGCTGTAAGAATAAATAGGGATTACTTTACAAGGTACAGTCTCAAAGGCTCTGCAGTCTAGAATAATATACCTTTTATTTGAGGTCTCCATTATTTGGTTTTTTTTTTTTAGTTCTACCTGAATGAGTCATGCAATGTAATGTACAATTCAATATTAGCCAATCTATATAACAAAAGTTAAATTCAACATAATAATCAGAAGATCCTACACTTTTGACATGACTTAAATAAATGCTTATTGAATTGAGTTGAATTGATCACCTCCTTCCTGTCTCCAAAGAAAATAAAAATGAATCAGCATTGGATTTTAACATAACAGGCAGCAAAATCCAGTAAGGCAAATTCCAGTGTCAATGAAATAGTTTAAGAAGAAAGAAGGATAAAGCAACAGAGGTGGAAATAGATAGCATTCTGTAGCAGCATGAGTGAAAGTCTCATAAAGCCTTTGAACACAGGAGATGGGGCTTGGGTTTCCCAGCATCATTCCACAGACAAGGGAATTAAAGGCACAAGGTCGCTGGAGGATGATGGAGTGGGGCAAGGAGAAAGATGGAATTAAAAAGAGGTAACAATGCAAGTAATTATTCTTATAGTCATGTCACTGTAAGCAGGATAACGGGGGAATGAATGATGTAGTTAGGAAGCAGGGGCTTTGGTGTCATTTGTTAGATAAATTGAATAGCAACATTCAAGGTGAGATTTGCAGGAAGTGAGTGGAATGATGAAAGGAAAGCAATCTGGGCAGAAGTGACTCAAATCAGACATATAGGAATGTTACAAATGGAAATGGGCTAAAAATGGCTAGGTTAGTGCCAGAACACAGGGAAGATAATGGAGAAAAAATAATTTGGCAATGCACAAGAGTTTAAAAAAATCCAACCCACCAAAGCCTACCTTAGGATGATGAAGCAACATGGTAAAGGAACAGCCTGAATATGGCAATTTAGCAATCTAGATTATAATTGGATAAAATTAGGTAGTGTCAATCAAATACTCAAATGGAACTGTGCTCTTATCAATTTGGATATTCCCTCCAACAATGCAGATTGCAACCCAGCCACTCTTGCCCATTCTGTGTGACTCTTGTCAATGATCTGCCACAAACTGACCACATGTCAGCCCATCTTGTCTTTCTATCAAGTATTTCATCCTGTTCTTCATTTAAATCCCTCTGGGTAAATGTTGCTGCCTGTTCACAAACACTATATGCTTCTCCATTATGAAAAATCTATAATATTCAATTCCAATTATTTATTTGTAGATGTAACTTTAAATGACTATATTTAATGAACCACTATGACAAAAATGAATTTTTTTTCCAAAAGGGCATTCTAGTTTTATTGTTCTATAATACTATATAATCGGCTTTTCTTTTTTTTTTTAATTTTTATTTTATTTATTTATAAATGTTCTACAATCACTTCCTTAAAATTAAGATTTTAT
>CM053771.1:161978899-162012978 GCA_028658325.1 Potorous gilbertii | reverse complement strand
GTAAGTTCTTGTGTTATATGATCTGATGCTGAGCGAAAGGAGCAGAACCAGGAACACTTTGTGCACAGCAACGACCACAGTGTGCAAGAGTTTTTTCTGGTAGACTTGGAACTTTGTAATAACACAAAAATGAATTTTTTATTTTAATTAAATATATTTTGAAAAAGTGTTTCTAAATGTCAGTGCAGAAAATACCAAAATTCACCTAGAAAAGACATGAACAGACTTATTTACACCCTTTCATCCTTTCTTCTAGATCACTATAATTTCAGTTTTTTAGAGATTATTGGATTCTGTCTTGTAGCCATATAATATATAGGTAATACCTATTTAGAAAACTTATACTCCCTTTCCCATGGTCTCAAGAAATCTTGACTCAAGGAAGAATGACAGGACTATAGAGTCACTGTAAGAAGTCTTTGAGATTCTCCAACTCTATTATTTTATAGACAAGGAAACCAAGGTACCAAGAAGAGAGGAGTCTTATCCAAGATCAGACTTTTCAGCACAGATCTAATTGAGTTGCTTGATTCATAAGACTGAATTAAGACAATGGACAAATCATGCAACTCTCTGGGTCTTAGTTTACTTATTTACAAAATAAGGAGCTTAGGCTGACGTATAAGTTCCCATACAACTCCAAGAGCCATACTGGCAATTCATCTAAAAAAACTTGCAAATTAACTTTAAAACTATGAATTTGATGTGACTATTTGGTCTTAGTTTGGAGAAAAATTCTTTTCGAATATATTTTCGAAATTAGTGAATCTTATCCTTCCCAGCCCTAGATGAAACAGACACTGAAAGGAAGTGAATTATTAAGATGGAGGAAATGCCTTACAGTAAACCCTTTCCTTCCTTTCTTCTCCTTCCCCTCCCCAGCTTCCTCCTTCCCTGCAAATAATCATAACGAGTCATGTCCTTGGTGAGTAATGAGAAATCCTGGCACACATTGTTTGAGACGAAATGAGCAAAGCTGGGAGTATGATGGATTCTCTGGGATGGGAACAACGTGCTCCCCCGAGAGAATTAGGGCATTGTGTGATCTACGAGGTCCCAAAAGAATGAGAATAAGTAGTGGGAAAGGGGAGAAAAGTCGTCTAGGTATCGGAAGGAATGCATACATACTTGAAGTCTTCTTACTCTGGTAGTTTCATGCTAAGAAAACCATAAAGAAAAGAAATAAAAGGCAAGTCTAATTTGGATAAATCTATAAATAATGTATATCACTTTAATTCAAGAGATTAATAGACCTCTTCCTATAAAGGTAAATGGTTTGATTAAAAAATAAAACCACAAACACAAACTGTAATCAGGGCATTCCTGTTGTGAACTTTCCTGAAATGAATATCATTGTGTATGCCAATATGTCCGGGCCCGATTAAGATTAATCATAGTAACAGCTAACATTTATACACATGCTAGGCTTTGATCCTCCCCACAAACACTGAAGGAAAGGTCAGGAAGGCGGGGAGGGGGCGGTGCTCTTACTATGCCCATTTTACAGAAAAGGAAAATGAAGGAAAGAGAGATTAGGTGACTTGCCCAGAATTAGACAGTTATCATGCATAGCACTCTATCCACTGTGCCAATCCCTGTGGCAACAGAGATTCTCATTCATTTTAATTTGCTTTAGTTCCTATGATCATCCTTTTAGATCAGAAAGGGACCTTCAAGGTTAATCTTTTCCAAAATCCTTATTCTACAGATGAAAAAACCAAGGCTCTAGAGAACTCTCATGATTTACTCAAGGTCAGAGACATAGGAAGTGGCAGAGGATTCAAATCTAGGTCTTCTTATTCTAAATTTAACCTCTCCCCCTCTGGAATCCAGATATGATAGATCTGGACTCCAAATGTCAAACTTCACTTCAAGCTTAGTATATTTGAAGACAGAATGAAAATACATTTTGCCTTAGTTTTCACCGTGCTTTCATTTTCTTTAAAATTTAAATTTTAAATTAAAATTTAAAAAAATTATTGATCTTTTGTGTTTTCAGTTCCAGTTATGTCCTTCCCCACCCCCTGCTCAGTAAGCCATCCCTTGCAACAGAGAATAATAAAAAAGAATACAAAGATGCAGCACAACCATTCAATACATTGACCACCTAGCAATAGATGCAATAGTCCCACTTCTCAGCAAAGAAGGGAGAGAGGAATTTGCTTTCATTTTCATTAGTTCTCTTACTAGTGGCAACTGCTACCCACATCACTCAATCTATAGAGCACAAATGTTTGTCTGTAGGCACACTCACAGTACAGTTCCCCACATATCTGACTTCTCATGAAAATCTAGGTAAAAGGCAATATAAAAAGAATTGCGAGGCAGCATGGTTCAACTTGGGAGTCAGGGAGTCCTAGACGCTAAACCCTAAATTTTAAGTCCTAACCCTTGCCTCTGACACATATTGACTCTGTGACCTGGGGCAAGTCACCCTAACCTCTGAGTTCCACAGGCCACTCTCAAGATTATTAAATTACAAACAAGAGGAAGATCTTCATTGATGGAGGTAACTTCTACACCATGAGCTTCATATGCCTAATCAATCACAGATCCAGGCAAAAGGAAAAAAGTAGGAAAATTGATTCCCATATCCCAAGGAAAGAGATGAACAGGCTTATTCTGTCTGGTCCCAGAAGGCAGACCCAGGAACAATGGGTGAGAAATTTGCAAAGATGCAGATTTAAGTTTGATGTCAGAAAAATCTTCCTAACAATTACAATATGAGTTGTACAAAGGTGGAATGAACTGCTTTGGGAGGTGTTGAATTGCCCCTCAAAGGAAATCTTAAGGGAAAGGTTAGTATGTTACAGAGGGTTTCCTTCTGGATATTCATAGATAGGACAAGATGCCAGATGAAGTACTTTCCAATTCTGAGCTGCTAAGGGAGAGAGTATAAAAGAGAGAAGAGAGCCAAAGATAGACCTTTAGGGGATGTCCACATGTAAAGACCAGGAAAAGAATGAGAAACCAACAAAAGGAATGGTCAAAAGAGGGAGGGGGAGAATCAAGTGCAGCATTACAGAAGTCATGAGAAAAGATGGTATTGAAGGAAAACTTAAGGATTTTGAGTTGGGAAGGACTATAAAGATACTTCATCCAATCTCATCCTTTTGCAAATTAAAGTACTGGGTTCTCAAATAATCAAATTATTTATTCAAGGTATTACAAGTAGGTAGGCAAACACCTTCTGATTTTATCTTTGTTTTCCCAGGATGTAGTGACTGACACATACTAGGCTCTTAGGACATGTATTCTGACTAATTTGAGTTCAGATCTTCTGTGATTTGTCCAAGGCCACACAAGTCTTTCCACTATCCTACCTCAATAAACAATCAAAAAGCATTTATGAAGTACCTCCCATACTATATGCCAAAGCATAGGGCTAGCCACTAGGGATAAAAATACCAAAAACGAAACAATCTGTCTTTTCAGGAAGCTTGCATTCCATCAGAGGAGACAACATGTATATATGTGTGTGTGTGTGTGTGTGTGTGTTTATATGTGCAAATTTAAATAATAATAATAGCAATGGTTTACATTTATATATGAGCAGCTAGGTGCTGCAGTGGATGGAGCGTGGGATCTAGAGTCAGAAAGAAAGCAAGCAATCTGATACAGGTTGAACATGTGCAATCATGTTAAATATATTTCCACATTAGAAAGGTTATAAAAGAAAAAAAGGAACAAAAGAGAAAAACCATGAAGAAAAAAACAACAAACGTGAAAATCGTATGTTTCGATCTGCATTTGGACTCCATAGTTCTTTCTCTGCATGTGTTTTCCATCATGGGCCTTTTTTTCCATCATGAATCTTTTGGAATTGTCTTCAATCAGTGTATTGCTGAGAAGGGTTAAGTCTATCACAGTTGCTCATCACACAATGCTGCTGTTACTGTCTCACCCATTCTTTATAACACTTCCTGCCAGGTAAGTACTATTGGTACTTACTAATAGTAAGAGTCAGTGTGTCTAAAGCCTGCCAAAAAGTAATGAGTATGGTACATACACAATTGCCTCAGATAGAGGCACTCAAGAAACCAGGTGAGAAGGATGTGATGGGTCCAAGGCTCAGGGCCAGAAAGAGGCTTGATCTCTGGGGTTAGTTCATTCTGGAGCATGATGTTACAGTTGGTGCCACATTCTGTCCCCCTGCCTACCTAATGGCCTGATTTGATTTTTCTCGAAGCCAACACCCCTTTTGACATGATATTGACCCATTGGGGAGTGTGTTGGATGGAGAGCAAAATCTGATGCTTGGTTTAAGCTTTGTACTGTGAAAATCTTTGGCTTCATGTATAGGTTTTCAGAACATGTACTGATAACTAACTACTCTGCCAATGACAAATAAGTACGATGCTAGGCTGCTCATTAGAGTGGAGGCTGGCATGACACAGTTAAAGAATTATGATATAAACTCTCAAAAACAACCCCCAGCAAATTACTGCCCTCCTGAGAGGCCTGCTATACAAATACCCCCATCTCCAGAGGACAGATGTCACCGATAGGTCATCTAGTTTATGGTGATCTATCAATTCCAAGAGAAAAAGAGGATGTACTAGAACCAAGATGGCAGTGTAGGAAAATGCACATACTCGAATTCTTCCCCCACAGGCTATAAAATACCTATGAAGAAAGACTCTCAAAAATTCGGGAGCAGCAGATGCCACAGAGTGATGGAGTGGAGGAGATTTCTAGCCCAGGGTAACCTGGAGGGTCGCTGGGAAGGGTCTGTTGCACTGGACACAGAGCGGAGCCCAGCCCAGCCTTGGCCATGTGGCACTGGGAGGAGCAGGCCTCGGGGGCAGAATTCCCAGCAGCAGCAGGGGTGCCCAGATCCCTTAACCCACAGGCACCAAAGGTCAATGAGAGGGCTTTTTCAGCCAGAGCAAGGGGGGAGCAGGGTCCTCCCCTGACTCTGACCCCAGGTGGTGGCAGTGGAGAGGGTGGCAGGAGCAGCAGTTGCCAGGGTCCATTGTTGGAGCACTTAGCTTGGAGCCCAGCAGGGGGCGGGGTGGGGGTGGGTGGGGAACTGAGCAGCGGATCTTGGCCTTGGTCCTGAGTGGCATTGCTGCCCCCACCTAAAGCCCCTGGAGGAAATGAGCAGCTGATCTGAATCTCAGCCCTGATCACTATCCTGAGGTGTGGCAGAACTGGAGGCCCCTGAAGAGTAAACTCCTCTCGTTTGATTGTGTCACCTTGGAGGAAATGAGGAATTATGGGTTCCCAGAGTATACTCTACTCTTGACAAAGGACCATAAAGTCAAGTAACTGGTTGGGAAAAGGCCCAAAAAACGGGAAAAACAGTAAGATTATAGAAGGTTACTTTCTTGGTGAACAGGTTTTCACTCCCATTCTTTCTGATGAGGAAGAACAATGTTTAGCATCAGGGGAAGACACAAGAGTCAAGGTTTCTGCATCCCAAACCTCCAAAATAAATATGCAATGGTCCCAGGTCATGGAAGAGCTCAAAAAGGATTTTAAAAATCAAGTAAGAGAGGTGGAGGAAAATTTGGGAAGAGAAATGAGAGAGATGCAAGAAAATCATGAAAAGCACATCAACAGTTTGCTAAAGGAGACCCAAAAAAATGTTGAAGAAAATAACACCATTAAAAATAGGCTAACTCAATTGGCAAAAGAGGTCCCAAAAGTGAATGAGAAGAATGCTTTAAAAAGCAGAATTAGCCAGATGGAAAAGGAGGTTCAAAAGCTCACTGAAGAAAATAGCACTTTAAAAATTAGAATGGAACAGATGAAAGCTAATGACTTTATAAGAAACCAAGAAATTACAAAACAAAATCAAAAGAATGAAAAAATGGAAGATAACGTGAAATATCTCATTGGAAAAACAACTGACCTGGAAAATAGATCCAGGAGAGGCAATTTTAAAATTATGGGACTACCTGAAAGCCATGATCAAAAAAGAGCCCAGACATCATCTTTCATGAAATTATCAAGGAAAACTGCCCTGATATTCTAGAACCAGAGGGCAAAATAAATGTTGAAAGAATCCACCAATCACCTCCTGAAAGAGATCCAGAAAGAGAAACTCCTAGGAATATTGTAGACAAATTCCAGAGTTCTTAGGTCAAGGAGAAAATATTGCAAGTAGCTAGAAAGAAACAATTTTGAGTATTGTGCAAATACAATCAGGATAACACAAGATCTAGCAGCTTCTATATTAAGGGATCAAAGGGCTTGGAATAGGATATTCCAGAAGTCAAAGGAACTGGGATTAAGACCAAGAATCACCTACCCAGCAAAACTGAGTATAATACTTCAGGGGAAAAAATAGCCATTCAATGAAATAGAGGACTTTCAAGCCTTCTTGATGGAAGCACAAGGGGTTGAAAAGAAAATTTGACTTTCAAACACAAGAATCAAGAGAAGTATGAAAAGGTAAACAGGAAAGAGAAATCACAAGGGACTTACTAAAGTTTAACTGTTTACATTCCTACATGGAAAGATAATATTTGTAACTCTTGAAACATTTTTCAGTATCTGGGTAGAGAGATTATATATACACACATACACACACACACGTATGTACAGAGGTAGAGACAGAGACAGAAAGAGAGAGTCAGAGAGCACAGGGTGAGTTGAATAGGAAGGGATCATATCTAAAATAAATAAAATGAAGGGGTGAGAGAGGAATATATTGGGAGGCCAAAGGAAGAAATAGAATAGGGCAAATTCTCTCTCATAGAAGAGGCAAGAAAAAGCTTTTCCAACAGAGGGGAAAAGGGAAGAGGTGTGAGGGATGATAAAGTGAAGCTTACTCTCAGTTACATTTGGCTCAAGGAAGGAATAACATGCACACTCAATTTGGTGTGAAAATCTATCTTACACTACAGGAAAGTAGGGGAAAAGGGGATAAGCAGGGTGGGCAGGGATGATGGAAGGGAGGGCAAATGAGAGGAGGGAGCAATTAGAAGTAAACATTCTTGGGGAGGGACAAGGTCAAAAGAGAGAATAGAAGAAATGGGGGGCAGTATAGGATGGAGGGAAATATAGTTAGTCTTATATAACATGACTATTGTGGAAGTCATTTGCAAAACTACACATGTGTAGCCTATATAGAATTGCTTGCTTTCTCAGTGAGGATTGGTAGGGAGGGAGGAAGGAAGAAAAGTTGGAGCTCAATGTTTTAGGAACAAATGTTGAGAATAGTTTTTGCATATAAATGGGAAATAAGAAATACAGGTGATTGTGTATAGAAATTTATCTTGCCCTACAGGACAAGAGAGACGACGGGGATAAGGGGAGGGAGGGAGGGAGGGGTGTTAGAAGGCAGGACAGATTGGTGGGAGGAGCAATCAGAATGCAAGGTGTTTTGGGGTGGGGGGAGGGGAGAGATGGGGAGAAAATTTGGAACTCAATACTGAAAACTTAAATTTAAAAAAAGATAATGTACTGAGAATAGAGGCAAAAATAAGAGCTTCTTCTTCTTCTTCTTCTTGTCCTTCCCCATCTTCTCCTTCTCCTTTTCCTCCTCCTCCTGCTCCTTCTCCTTCTTCTTCTCCATTCTTAATCTCATTTGAAGAGTCTTTATTTCCTCATACATGAATTATTGTAAGTCTCTTAGCTGGTCTCCATGAACTCAGATTCTTTCCCCTCTAATACATTCTGCAGACAACTCAGAGTTTAGTCTTCCTTTAAATACTGAATCCATCATGTCACTTCTTGGCTCAAAATCCTTCCATGTCTATCTGTTTCCTATGACATCCAGTCTAATATTGAAAATAGTTTACATTTACATAGTTCTTCTTAACTGGAGAAGGAAATGACAAACCACTCCAGTATCTTTGCTAAGAAAACCTCAAATGGAGTTATGAAGAGTCAGACATGACTAAAAAATGATTGAACAACAATTACTTCATAAATTTTATATCTTTTGGTCCTCATGTTGGCGCTGTATTCAAATTTCATCTTATGATCGTTTTCTGTGTGACCTTGGGCAAGTTACAACCTCTCCAGGTTTCAGTTTCCTCATCTACAAAATGAGGGGACACTGGATAGAACATGGGGTCTAAAACCAGATAGTTACTAGCTGTGTGACCCCAGGCACATTACTTCTCCTGTCTGCCTCAGTTTCCTCATGTGATAGGACCAAATGAGATAAAGTTTATGAAGGAATTATTGTTATTCAGCCATTTTTCAGTTGAGTCTACCTCTTCATGACCCCAGTTAAGATTTTCTTGGCAACGATACTGGAGTGGTTTGCCATTGTGGATTGGAGTTGTTTATTTTTTTCAGTCATGATGATGAGAACGATAGTGACAACAGCTAACATTTGTATAGCTCTTACTCTTTGCCAGGCACTATGCTAAGCACTTTACAAATATCTCACTTGATTCTCACAGCACCCGGGGGAGGTAGGGGCTGTTACTAAACATATAATTATCACCATTGTAGATTGCCTCTGTGATCCTTTTCAGCTCTTGATCTATGATCCTATGAGTCTCATTTGATGAGGAGGAAATGAACATTTCGATGTGTCCTAGCCTAATGAATAACAAAACTAGTGCTGAAGCCCAGATTTTGTAATTATAAACCCAACTGTATCTGTACTTTACCATTTTTGCCTTCTGTGTACACTTCTTGACTTAAAAAAAAATGCACTGATGCCTTTTTTGCACCATACTCATTTTCAAATATGAAAGTCTGTACCACATCACCTCATTCTGATGGTTCATCCTCATTTCTGCCTCATATCCAATAAGGCAGAAAAGGTTGAAGACATAGGCAAAGTTCAAAACAGGGAAAAGCAACTCCCTTCTTCTCCTCATTGGCTAGGGAACTGGACCGTGGCCTGATAATTATTTGCATAACAATGTTTCTCCAGCACCATTACCTTCACCAGTCAGACTTCTGGAAACACAGGAGTGCCTACACCCACAATGGGGAAGCTGCTGGAAAAGGCCATTTGCATTCATTAACCTGGACTAGCTCCTGGCCCACTCCTCACTGACAAGCAGACGGGCTAAAGTAACAGGTGTGGCAGCCTCTCTGGAAACACTATATATATAAATTTTAATGAGAGGTAGCATTCCAGTGGCCTACTTTCTGCACCCCTCCCCTTATCCTCACACATGCTGGGGAGAAAGGTTCCACCTCATGTCTTCTAGTGAATCTTTTTAAACCATCAGGATGAGCTTCAACCTTGTACAAATACCTGCCCATGTTGCTGTGATGTTTCTTAGATTACCTAAGAAAAAACAATTCCTCTTGCATCTAGAAAGCTGATGGCCCTGGAAGACATGCCCCAATATTTTTAACCATGCTACCATGATTTACACTTTTCCTTCTTCCTCAGTGATTATTTTGCGGCATTTCAACAATAATAGACAGTTTGGCCCCCTGAAGGATTCAGGCTGAAGGCACAGGATGAGGCGGCAGGAGGTGGAGGAAAACATTTCACAAACATAACTCTCCTACCTAAATAAAAATCCTCCTCTTCTCATTCTCAGCCCCCAAAGCTCCTCATGGACCCATCTTTATGTAATGCTTAAAGCCAAGTTCTGCTCGGTTCTCTTGGTCACCCAGGGGCTCATCATAGAGTCTGTGACTCTTCTAAGCACACTTATATAGCACTGTTCTCTCAAAACAACCCTGAGTAGACAATTTAAATATTATTTTCCCCATTTTACAGGTGAGGGAATTGAGGCTCAGAAAAGATAATTAAATTGCCCAAAGTCACATAGCCAAACAATATCAGAATTGGGATTTGAATTCAGATCAACTGACTTCAAACCTGCCAGTCTTTCCCTACATCATGTTATCTCTTCTGTCCTCTCCTCTCCTCTCCTCTCATCTCTCCCTCCCTCTTCCCCCCTCCATTATCTATATTTTGACCATACAATTACTCATATGCACTTCTATCAGAGGGTAGCAAGTGTCCAAATTGGGACAGAGAGGGAGAAATCTAATGTGGTCCCAGGGGACCCTAAATAGAAGGTTGGGTAGAGTCCATTAGGCCCCAAGCTGCTGGGGAAGCAGGGATGCTAGCAAAGCCTGCACAAGGTATCTATTTCTTCACCTTCAGTAAGGTCTGAATATTATCACCTTGGGTGTCACTGTCAATCAGTAGCTTTGAACCTTGTCTGGAACACATAAGTCTGTTGACTTAACACAAATGTCTGTGCACCACAGAGAGAAGAATTTTTGGTATTAAAACATGTACATTTAAGAATAATTTATAAAAACACGAAGCACCATGGCATAGTGGATAGGGAGCTAATCATGAACCTAGGTATAAGGCCTGTCTCTATCAAATATTGGCTACATGATTTCTGAGAAAATCACTTAATGTCTTAGTGCCCTGGATGGCTCTGCAAGGCTTTAAGTTGCAAAGAAAGTGCCAACCTGCATTGGTGGAGGGAGTTTCCCCATCTGGAAGTTCCCAGTATCATAAGATCACAGTTTCAGTCATCTCTGTCCTACATAGTTTAAAATATCCCAATGAATCCCTCTGTATGCATTGTCCTAAAAAACTGCTCACTGTGTCCTAAGGAACTGCCCACCTTATCTATCTCTTGTCCTGCCTCTGATTGCTAGCACTGAGAAAACCGTGATCTGAAGTGATAGACTGGAGTTTCAAGACAAAGGAGACTGAAATTCTGGGGAAAAAACCTAATGAGGATGACTGAGACTGGGCTAAGAAAGCCAAGGACAGAGCTAAGTCTAATGCAGGAGGGGTAAAGGATGGGATTAGGAGCCAACTCCCAAGGCCAAGGGATATAGGTGCTTGTCCCCTGGTCAGTCTACCATAGGCTGCTCCCCTTCATGCAAAAATCATCAGTCTCTGAGATAATTCTCAAATCTATACATATACAGCATACTGGGAACTTGGCTGGAATGGGAAGGAATTGACAAATGTGTGTGTGTGTGTGTATGTGTGTGCATGTGTGTGTGCATGAGCATGTGTGCATGTGTGTGTATGTGTGCATGTGCACGTGCATGTGTGTGTGTGTGCCTTCCCATGCCTGGGCACAACATTCAGATTGATTCACAAAGCAGTCCCCACTAAAGTAGAAAAGAAAGTTGAAACAATTAACCTACAACACGCGACTCTTCTGTGGATTACGTCGGTGCACATTATCATCATCCTCTCTGCAGTAGGTAAATGAAAGGTGGGCAGGTAGCTGGCATAGTAGATAGACCACTGGACTCAGAATTGGGAAAGACCTGAGTTCAAATCCTTCCATAAACACCTTATAGTTAAAGCACTAAATATCTCTGAA
Source organism: Potorous gilbertii (assembly GCA_028658325.1). Lineage (NCBI taxonomy): Eukaryota > Metazoa > Chordata > Mammalia > Diprotodontia > Potoroidae > Potorous > Potorous gilbertii. Next base: position 162,001,735 of record CM053771.1, on the reverse strand, counting down.
CCTAATCTGTAAAAATTACTGGATTAGACTCTATGACCTCTAAGATCCCTTCAAGGGATCAATCTAAATCTATAACTTGATCATACTTTGTAGTTTCAGCTCATCAGTTCTTTGTCTTATTTCCATCCTTGCTCCCATGAAGGCTAACCACCTTTCTATTGTTGGTAGTAAATATGAAAAATGTGTATTTTCATGGTAGTAAAAGGGTAATAACCAGACCTTCTAGGACACAGAGCAAATGTAACTTAATGAGTAATAAAGAAGATGTAACTTCTCTTGTCTAGGGTTATATTCATCATCATTATCTCATTTCTCTATCTATGACCCTCTGCTTTGGATTTGGTTAGTCTGGCTCTCTTGCCTTTTCCTCAAACATTATTTTTATTTTTAAAAAGTTATTCTTAATTTTCAACATTCACTTCCATAAGCTTTTGAGTTTTAAATTTTCTCCCCCTCCCCAAGAGAGCGTACAATCTGATACAGGCTCTACATGTACATTCATATTAAACATATTTTCACATTCATCAGTTGTAAAGAAGAATCAGAAATCACAGGGGGAGCAATGAGAAAGAAGAAACAAAAGCAAGCAACAACAAAAAGAGAGCAAATATTATGCTTCGATCTGCACTCAGACTCCATAGTTCTTCTGTGCATGTGGACAGCACTCAAATATTACTCTTAAACACTTTCATGCTCTCCCAGCCCTGTCATCCCTGTCTCAGGTGCCCATTCCTGCAGGTTTCAAAGCCACAAAGGGACCACTCCATATTCAGCCTCAGGGAGACCTCAGCTAACACCAACTCCTGGTATCCAGAACAGTCTCAGGAATCGCAGCAGGGCCGAATAGCTTTGACTCTTCCATGTCGGGATTGTTGCATTCTGAATCTTTCCATAAGGGCGAGACTTCATCACCAAGACAGACCTTGATTTCTGCATAAGAAGCTTATTTAATGTACCAGAATAAGGTAGTATCAAAAGTCAGCTGGAGCTGCTCTGGTCTCCCTACCTCCCCAGTCAACTGTACCCGTATCTTCCCAATACAAGTCTTGTCTCTAATGTATATGGTCTAGGTAATCACCTCTGGATGTTCTAGGCAACTCAATTGGATCCTAAATTATAGAGAAAGGGCCAAGCTGCATTGGCAAAGGGAGTTAGTTTACTTTCTTGGAACATCCCTCTTACCATGCCAGCCTCCATCTCCCAATGGTGAGTCCCTCCTGGGTAGGAAAGGAGACTCCATTTGGAAGATCGGTTCAGAATGATCAAGTTTCATTTCTCTCCTGGACTTTACTTTCCCCTTTCTTCCTTTTCAGCTCCCTTTTGTGTGTTGTCTTTCCCCAATCTATCCTAGAGGGGAGGGGTCATTTTTCTTTTTGCTTATATTTCTATCTCTAGCATTCTCTCTCACACACACATTTGTATACCTGGGACATGGTAAATGCTAAATAAATGCTTGTTGTCTATGGAGTTCCCTTGACCATTGAAATCACAGGTCCAAAAAACCCTATCGTTAGCCCCATAAAGTTTTTTACTTCAGAAAAACTCCTCTGAGACTTTTTCATTGAAATCAACCACAATAATGGTGAAAAAAAAATATTCAACTAGCTTGGAGAAAAGGTAGTTATATGTGGAGCAGTGGAAGCACTTAGGATTACATACTTATAAAATTTATGACCAGTGAACATCTATCTCTGCTGGTACTCAAGTACCTATAAAAATTATATGAGCTCCAATGAATTAAATACAATTTCTCTTTTCCCCTATCAAATTCATAAATAATGCCAATAATATGTAGCAAATCCCTCTATAATAAGGACAATCTTTAATTTATAGCTTTAAAGTCAGCTTTAGTTTGTTTTATTTATGCATATCTAAGCTTAAAATACATTCCCATCAGTTCATGGGTAAGTGAAAGTCAGCCCAATTTAAAATAACTATGGCTGCCAAAAGCCAGAGCTGGTGTATGGCTCAGGCCCTATCACCCTAATCAGAGTTGGACATTTTGGCTGGGATGAGGCAATCAGAATGTTGGCAACCAGCATCCTGCCAGATGGCCGACAGAATCTAAAAAGGTCTTGGCTCTTGGGTTTCATACCTCAAACATGATGGAGAACCCTCTATCACTACCCAAGGCAGAAGTGATAGACCAGGGATGGCTGTCAGCTCCATCAGAGACAGCATTTTTCTTTTTTTTATATTAAGTGCTGGTGCCTGAGGAAGTTTTCAAATGAATTTTTAATTGCTGATAATGTAATTTTCTTTGCATCTTGAGGGTGTTGTAACGATGCCAGATTTTAAGAAGTTAAGAACCTTGGAACTCAGTTTAGTTTTTATCCCACCAAAAGCTGCATTTAGAATTGAATATTCCCATTGGGAAGAATCCCACAAGGCTGTCTCATGAGTTAGCAAATTTTCCTTGTGAGCAAGGAGAATCATTGCTGCAACTCACTGGATTACAAGATTTAGAACTGGAAGGGACCTTCAGGATAATTCAGTTCAGTTCGTTCATTTTACATATGTGCAACTGAGTCTAGAAAGGGTGATCTCACATGGTAAACTGTGGAGGAGATATTTGAAACCAGATCTTCCAAATTCAGGGGCACTGAGCTTTCTCCACTGTGCCACACTACATTTTACCCTTAGGAAGATATTCCGGGATGCCAGTAAGACAGATCAAATGCTGTACCTAGGGAAGAATACAGTATGTTTTTATGGACCGTTTTATATTTATTTATATTCTTAGGGAGACATAAGTATCTCCCTAACAGGAGCATAGAGGTAAATGTTTAACAAGTGGCTCTCAGAGGGAGAATGTACCTATGCAAACTTCTGAATTTGATCTGCATTAACATTTTCTCCATCACTTTCTCAAGTCTATAAAATCAACAAAACAAGAAATCATGTCTTGATTTGTAGCATTTATAGATTTCTAAGCTATAAATGCTCACATTTCAAATTTAACAATCAGTTTTTGAGTTGGCTCCAGCACACCCCTATTTAGTAGTTCCAAGCACTATCCTAGACACAATAGGATATGTGATTGATGGTTCATTGAATCCAATAACTTCCTTGGATATGTATCCAGACATATAGTTGTGGGGAGGAGGGTGGCTCAGAAGAGCACTGGTGTGAGTGCCACACCAGAGATGAATCCTTGAAGTTTTTAATTTGAGTAAGAACAGAGGCAGGGCCAGTGATGAAGAACAAAGCTCATACAGTTTTCAAATTGAATGACTCTTGGTGGAAGACACTGCAGAGTTAAATCTTTGGAGGACTGGCCATAGCATTCTGGGACTTGAGGGTATTTTTTGTGGGGAGAGTGGTAGAAGGTCTTTGGATGGGACATTCTTCTTTCTTGAGTCCTTAAGGATATCTCCATCAGAACCAGTAACTGGAGGGCTGTAATGTGCAGCTTTCCAACCCTCTGGTGCCTTCTTGATGACTGACAGGATTCATCACAAGGTTGTATAAATAGAAAGTATATCTCTGATAGTGAAGGGAGAATTAAGCCTTAGAGAGGTTAACTAGCTTAAAGAGGTTAACTAACAAACTATGCAAAGATCATGCAGTTTAAAAGGGCGAATGTTGGAACTCATGTCTTTGTGACTGCTTATGCAGGTCTCTTCCCACCCTGACATTTTGCACCTGAATCGATTTGGCTTCATTCTTTGGTGTTTCTAAAGGATAAAAGACCATATTCATCAATCATAAGTCATTCCTGAAACTTTGTGCAGCATGAGGAAACAACAACCAAACCTTTCTACGTTTAGAGAGATGAGTAATAGGTCATTTCAATTTCATCTTGTTTTATATATACATGTACATAGATACATACATACATGTGTACATAAGTGTGTGTGTAGAGAAAGAATGAGAATGAGAGAGAGAGGAGAGAAAGAGAGAAAAAGAGAGGACAGTACTTTGATTTTTTTTCAGGACTAGCAAACAAGTAAGTTATATTTCTTTTCAGGGCTGACTACATTAAATCAATTTTGAAGAATTACTGGTGTTATCTAGGATAGTAAATAAGCACTAGTATAAAGAACCTAGCTATTTTTTGGAGTCATCTTATTCTGACGTGAATATACAAATGTACCCATGTTCTTATTGATTTCATCTTCCCTCCAATGATGCAAATCACAGCTTGTTCTTCCCTTCCTATCCTGTGTGATTCTTGTCCCCATTTTGTTCATTTGTTTCAGTAGTGTCTGACTCTTTATACCCCATTTAGGGTTTTCCTGGCAAAGATAATGAAGTGGTTTTGCCACTGTCTTCTCCAGCCATAGCAGCAAGCCCCTTGACACATCCTGACACATCCAGGAGGGTCTGCTAGCACAGATTCTTAGATCTGATTTTCTAAAAGGGAAGCATATTTTGAGGGGTCAACAATCTACTTTAATCACATATAGCAATAGAGAAAAAACAAGCAGAGAAACAAAGACCAACAGATAGGACTTTTAACTGTCTGATCATAAGCAATACGTGCATCACAGATCAACAGACAGATCCAACTGCTTGACCAAACATACATATACAGAAGCACCAACATCTGGGTTTTCAAAGTCAGGGGGCTCTTAATGGCTACCCAGAATCTCATCTGGCCAAATCACAGAAACAGTCTTCCAAGCCCCAAAGCAAAACCTCACTTTTCAAAATATACTTTTCAAAGCCTGAGTGCATCAGGAACCTCATGACCCAGTACCTCATTAGAAATGAACAAAAGTTGTGGGCCTTCCCACAAAACATGCCTCTTCTAATCAACCTTACCTTAATGGGTTCCACCTGAGGCCTATTAATGGATGGGGAAGATCTTTAATTCCCATTAATATAAATCCTGTTAACATTATATTACCGTACTTTACAGATGAGGAAACCAAGGCAAGCTGTGTTAAGTGACTTGTCTAGAGTCACACAGCTAGTTAGTGTCTGAGGCTACATTTGAACTCATGTCTTCCTGACTCCAGGCCTGACACTCTATCCATTGGATCACTAGCTGCCACAGGGTGGATCCATTCAATGTGATTGAGGTCTTTCTCACTTTCTCCTCACATCATGCAGCCAGGTGGCACAGTGGATATACTTCTGGGCTTGGAGTCAGAAAGATTTATCTTTATATGAATTCAAATCTAGCCTTAGACACTTACTAGCTCTGTGACCCCGGACAAGTCACTTAACTCAATTTGCCTCAGTTCCCTTATCTGTAAAAGGAGATGGGGAAGAAAATGGCAAACCACTCTAGTATCTTTGCCAAGAAAACCCCAAATGGGGTCAACAAGAGGAAGACGTGACTGAATGACAACAACCTGACATCATGACAATATCAGCCTGATCCTTGGGCCAAACCCTTGCCTTTGCCATGTGACTAAAGTTCACTGTCTCATCCTATGTTGCAGTCTTCTCACTCTATGCTTTCTGTGTTCTACTCATTTTCAATTCTTCAGAAACATAGTTTTTTGTCTTGCAGCCATGCAAAAACGGATGCTAAAAAACAGATGCTGAAAAGGTAGACCTTTGTCCCTGGGATAAGCTTGAGGCCATTTAAAGAGTTTGCAATTTCCTGAAAGCAATCTAGGCCACCTTCTTTCTCCTATGCATCCCACTGTTCATTTGTACTGTCTGTTCAGATAGAAACACTAAAACTCTATATGCTGTGTCCATCCACTTTCATGGCATAACTGACCTGGAAGAAGTTGATACCCTTCCTCTAATGCATCCAGAGTGGATGACTAAGTCAAACTCTTTAGAGTAGTCTCTGCAACACTCTAAGGCCTGGAGCAACCAGCACAACTATTTGGGTAAACAGGAGCATCTGAGGGACTTTGCTGTCCACACTGGCCAGTCCATAGGGAATCAACTTGGATGATATGACTACGTTTACCTTGTAAAAAATTTTCATTTAACATACCAGAACAGTTTGTAGACTTTATGGTAGTGGGTAAAGCATTTGGGGAAGTGTATTATTAGGACATTTTCTCATTCACTCACTATGAGAAAATTAAGGTTCAGAAAATTTCCATGTCTTAGGATGTGACAAAGCTGGGATTCAATTTCATGTCTTCTGACTCACTGTCCAATGCATTTTCCTCTACTTGTCATCTGATACATTGATCAACTTGAACTAATAATTTACTAATTGGTAATATGATATCCTTAATGAATTGATAATTCTTAAAACTGTTTTTCAAAAACGTTACAGACTTAAAAAATGCAGAATGAAACATGCATTTTGGACATGATGATGATGATGATAGCATTTAGATAGAGCTTCAAGATTTGCTAAATATCATTTCATTTTATCCTCACAACAAAACATCAAGTAGGTGTTATTATCTCATTTTACAGATCAGAAAACTGAGGCCCAACCAAAAGGTTAGGTGACTTGCCCAGGTTGCACACCTAGTAAGTGTCTAAGAAGGATTTGAACTCAGATCTTCCTGACTCCAAGTCTTTTGCTCTATACACTATGTCACTCAACTGCCTCAAAGAATATGCTTTCTCACTGCACATCTTTGTCATGAGTGTCCCCTCTTTCTCCTTTTTGTTCAGATGGAGGAACAGAAGTAGGAGGGAGAGAAAGCAAATGCTTCTTAATTGAAAAAATAAAAATTTTAAAATCTGCTCTCCATGCACTTCTCAATCTGTGCTTCTGAAGTACGAGAATGCCTTGACTTTTATTGGGGATGATAAAGGGAATAATCACCCTGTTCATCAAAAGAAAAATGGAGAAAATAAAATCTGCACTCCCTTGACCTCTTTTCCCCTGACTTAGGAACTTGAGGTCCATTAAATCATTGGATATCAGCAAACACAACTCTAAAGGGCATTTACTTGATTTTCAGCAAGAAAAATGATGGCTCATCACAGGCAAGAACATGCAAGTTCAGGTTTCAACTGAGTCTCCAGAGAAAACAATAGCAGGGATGCCTTCTGTGTTGAGGGCAGGGTAACTGTTCTCAGAAATATAATGAGAGGTGCTTCTCTGCTGAGAGGAAAGGGGAGGCCTCTGGGGGAAGCATATCTCTGCTCCCCTTGGAAGTCGCTGTATTTGGAATACTAATGACAGCCATCTAAATACAAATATAACCTACATTCAAATGATGTATACACTGCTACAAGCAAGGATTTCAGGAAGACAGAATCTTCTAGTTAGAAGGGAACTGGAAAGCTGTCTAGTCTAACTCATACCTGGACAAAACCCCCTCAAAACATCCCTAGAAGGCCACATGTGGCCCTGAGGCTGCAGGTTCCCCACCCCTGGTCTAGATTACCACACAGTTCTCAGATGCTCTACATGATGATCCTTCATCTCTACTGAAGTTAGTGAGTTTTGCCATGACAACTATTCAACTCAGCAAGTCATTTAAAACTTTTTTTACAGCAGTGTTTATCTTTATGAAAACAGTTTGACGTAGAGAGTGATTTCAGTCACTTGCATGGCCTCAGACTCTTAATAGCTGTATGATCTTGGGCATATCACTTAACCCTGTTTGTCTCAGTTTCCTCATCTGTAAAATTAGCTAGAAAATGACATGGCAAACCACTCCAGTATCTTTGCCACGAAAACCCTAAATGGGGTCATGAAGAATCAGACATGACTGAAAAAATTATTGAACAACTCCCCCTTTAGAACAAGAACTCCATATGGGCAAGGATTTTTTTTCTTTATATCCCTAGCCCTTGGCATAGCCTGGTACATAGTAAATGCTTAAAAATGTTTGTAAACCAACTGATCTTTTACTTGTAAAGTTGACTGAAAAAAATTAAAGTGTATGACTTCACATTTATTGCTATTCAATTTCATTATTCAATTTGGCCCCATGTTCTGGCTCAGCAAGATCTCTTGGCATCCTCACTTTGGTATCTAGTGTTTGCTATCCCTTTTAGCTTTGTGTTATTTGTGAATTTGATAAGTACACAAGCAATGCGTTTGACCAAGTCACTAATAAAAATGTTAAACAGCAAGGGGGCAAGCCCTGATTCTTTAGGTCACCTCCTTGGAGACCTCTTTCCAAGCTGACAGAGTCAGAAGTGATGATGCTGGTACAGTCCTTCAACCACTCCAGAATATACTCAACTGCATTGTCTCTAGCTCATATGCCTCCACCTTTGTACAAGAATAACCTAAGAGATTTTCTAATTCGTTGAAATCTAAGTAAATGATATTTATCAGACTATCATCTGTGTCAAAAAAGAAAATGAGGTTAGTCTACTATGATTGGTTCTTGATGAAGTCAGGACGTCTCTGTGCTTCTTCTCTTAGACATTCTAGAATCTTGCCAGAAATTGAAGTCACATTCACTAGCTTAGAGTACACAAGTTCAACTCTCTTCTTCTTTTTTTTTTTTTTTGAAAATTGGGAAATTATTTATTTTTATTTTGTTTTTTAAATTAATTTGTTTATTTAAGTTTGCAACATTCATTTCCACAAAATTTTGAGTTCCCAGTTTTCTCCCCATCTCTCCCCTCCCCCACCTCAAAATATCTTGCATTCTGATTCCCCCTTCCACCAATGTGCCCTCACTATTAACACCCCTGCTTTCCCTTATCCTCATCTTCTCTCTTGTCCTGTAGGGCAAGATAAATTTCTATACCCCATTTCCTGTATTTCTTATCTCCCAGTGGTATGCAAAAACAATTCTCAACATTTGTTCCTAAAAGCTTGAGTTCCAATGTCTCTTTCTTCCTCCCTCCTCACCTATCCCCACTGAGAAGGCAAGTAACTCAATATAGGATATATATGTATAGTTTTACAAAAGACTTCCATAATAGTCATGTTGTGTAAGACTAACTATATTTCCCTTCATCCTATCCTGACCCCCATTTCTTCTATTCTCTCTTTTGACCTTGTCCCTCCCCAAGAGTGTTTACTTCTAATTGCTCCCTCCTACCATTTCCCTCCCTTCCATCACCCCCTCCACCCTGCTTATCCCCTGGTCCTCTACTTTGCTATAGTGTAAGACAGATTTTCATACCAAATTGAGTGTGCATGTTATTCCTTCCTTGAGCTAAATGTGATGAAAGTAAGCTTCACTTTTCCCCTCTCATCTCCCCTGCTTTCCCCTCTATTGAGAAGCTTTTTCTTGCCTTTTCTATGAGAGATAATTTGCCCCATTCCATTTCTCTTTCTCCTCTCAATATATTCCTCTCTCACCCCTTAATTTTATTTTTTAATTGTGATCTTTTCCTATTCAGCTCACCTTGTGCTCTGTGTGTGGATGTGTGTGCATGTGTGTGTGCGCATAATCCCTTCAACTACCCAGATACTGAAAAAAGTTTCAAGAGTCACAAATATCTTTCCATGTAGGAATGTAAACAGTTCAACTTTAGTAAGTCCCCTGTGATTTCTCTTTCCTGTTCACCTTTTCATGCTTCTCTTGATTCTTGTGTTTGAAAGTCAAATTTTCTTTTCACCTCCGGTCTTTTCATCAAGAATGCTTGAAAGTCTTCTATTTCATTGAATAGCTATTTTTTCCCCTTGAGGTATTACACTCAGTTTTGCTGAGTAGGTGATTCTTGGTTTTAATCCTAGTTCCTTTGACTTCTGGAATATCCTATTCCAAGCCCTTTGAACCCTTAATATAGAAGCTGCTAGATTTTGTGTTATTCTGATTGTATCTCCACAATACTCAAATTGTTTCTTTCTAGCTGCTTGCAATATTTTCTCCTTGACCTTGAAACTCCGGAATTTGACAACAATATTCCTAGAAGTTTCTCTTTCTGGATCTCTTTCTGGAGATGATTGGTGCATTCTTTCAATATTTATTTTGCCCTCTGGTTCTAGAATGTCAGGGTAGTTTTCCTTGATAATTTCATGAAAGATGATGTCTAGGCTCTTTTTTTTTGGTCATGGCTTTCAGGTAGTCCCATAATTTTAAAATTGCCTCTCCTGGATCTATTTTCTAGGTCAGTTGTTTTTCCAACAAAATATTTCACATTATCTTCCATTTTTTTCATTCTTTTGGTTTTGTTTTGTAATTTCTTGGTTTCTCATAAAGTCATGAGCTTCTATCTGTTCCATTCTAATTTTTAAAGAGCTATTTTCTTCTGTGAGCTTTTGAACCTCCTTTTCCATTTGGCTCACTCTGCTTTTTAAAGCATTCTTCTTCTCATTGGCTTTTTGAACCTCTTTTGCCAATTGAGTTAGCCTATTTTTAAAGGTGTTACTTTCTTCAGCATTTTTTAGGTCTCCTTTGGCAAGCTGTTGATGTGCTTTTCATGATTTTCTTGCATCTCTCTCATTTCTCTTCCCAATATTTCCTCCACCTCTCTTACTTGACTTGCAAAGTCCTTTTTGAGCTCTTCTATGGCCTAGGACAATTGCACATTTATTTTGGAGGTTTGGGATGCAGAAACTTTGACTTTTATGTCTTCCTCTGATGGTAAACATTGTTCTTCCTCATCAGAAATAATGGGAGAGAAAACCTGTTCACCAAGAAAGTAACCTTCTATAATCTTATTTTTTTCTCTTTTTTGGGCATTTTCCCAACCAGTTACTTGACTTTTAGGTCCTTTGTCAAGAGTTGGGTATACTCTGGGGACGTGTAAGTTCTCAGTTCCTCCAAGGTGGCCCAATCAAGGGCCTGTGTAGTGGTCTGGGAGCTACCAAAGCTTTTCTGCTCAGAATCTGAGAGTAGTAGAATTCCCTTTCCACAACTGCCTCAGCTCCACCATGCCCCAGGACCCTGCTCAGGGCTGAGGTTTAGATCAGCTGCTCAATTCCCCTAGGACTTTAAGCTGAGCACTCCAACAATGGAACAATGGATGCTGACTGCTGCCTTCCATGGCCACCTCCACTGCAGCCCCAGACTGCTGCTGCCACTGCCACCTGGGGCCAAGCTAAGGTAAGACCCTGCTCCTTTGTCATGGAGGTGAAAAAGCCCTCTCAATGACCTTTGGCACCTGTGGATGGAGGGATCTGTGAACTGCTGCTGTTGGGAAATTTGCCCTAGAGGACTGCTCTGGCCCTGCTCCTCCCAACAATGTGCAAATTACTGAACAATTGTACTCATTTGTCATGCCAGTAAGGAATTCTTATAGGAATATGCCTTATTCTTCCATTCGTCTTTGTTTTCCTGGTCTTTATGTGTCCTTTTTCAAAGCTAAGCTTTCTATTAAATTGCCTGAACATCTGCATGGGTCTCTTTTTCTTCCTTATTAAAAATGTTTCTTTTGGTTTTCCTTATTTTTCAGTTTGATCTCTCCTGATCTGAATTCAGTGCCAAGAAATTCTATTGTTATCATTTAAGCTGGTATTTGCATTTTGTTGCACAGGTCTGAATCAACATCACTTTTGCTACATTTCTTTCTCATCAACCAGTCAATCAATCAATCATTCACTTAATAAGTATGGACTCTCTGCTAGATAATGGGGAGGGGGTGTGGGGAGAGTCCCTGCTCTCAAGGAGTTTATGTTCTATTTAGGGAAACAATATGTATATGTAGAAGTATATGCAAAATAAATGCAAAGTAATTTTTTTTTTGTGAGGAGGGAGGAAGGAATTAGGTGGGGCAGGAAGGGGGTTGTTAGATAGGAAAGACTTCATGAAGAACATGGCACTTGAGTTAAACTTTGATCTAAACTAAGGAATCCAATATGTTGGGGTAAGGAAGCAGTACATTCCAGGTTGAGGGGAGAGTCATGCAGAGGCAGAGGTGATAGAATGTTACATGTGAATAACAGCAAGAAGATTCATCTGGTTATATTATAGAGTGCATGAAAGGGAATAATGTAAAATAAAACTGAAAAGGAGGCTGAGGCCAAGCTGGGAGGAGTTTTACACTTTAAATAGGTAATCCCAGGGATGAGAGAGAGCCATTGGAGTTTACTGAGGAGGGGGTGTGATGCAGTCACACCTGTGTTTTAAGAACATCACCTTAGTAGTTGGGGAATGGGGATAGCCTAGAGAGAAGAAAAACTTCAGGCAGCTAGACCAATGAAGAGGCTTTTGCAAAAGAATAGGGTAGACTGACATGGCTCTTGAGTCAAGAGGAGGGAAGAGAATTAGAATTAACCAGATCTGGCAAGAGAGGTGAAAAATGATACCTCATTCAGAAATAGTAAAGTCAGAAGAAGGAGTAGGCTTAGGGGGGAGTAACCAATCACATATCTCTTACATGTTAAGATTTACACATCTCTTTCCTCACAACAATTCTATGCAGTTAGTAGCATTCACAACCTACCAGAAGAGAAAACCAAGACAGCACTTTTTTTTTCAAATAGCCCATTTTTGTTTTCTAAAAATAAAAAAGATCAGGACATGTACACTGTTAAACAAGTGGTATTCCTTTTGTGAAACTTCCCTAAAAGTCCAAGTTTTTTTCCTTGGGATATAGATTTCATTGAACACAAATGATAATATAATTGATGTGAGGGTCTACATAAAACCCTTGAAACTCTTTAAGATCCTCAGTGGTAAGCATGATGAAAAGAATCTGTTATTTTTCTAATAAAAGAGGAAATTTTCTTTTTCAAGCTGATAAGGTTTCAGGTTCTCCCACAGAACAGTTTTTGTTTGTAATTCATTGTACATAATGATATAAGAAAGAGAGTCTAAACTAGGGGATTTTAACATTTTTTTGTGTGTGTCAAGAACCCCCTCAAGCAGTCTGGTGAAACCTTCAGACCCCTTCTCAGAAGAATATTTGTCAATGCATAAGGACATATAGGATAACAAAGAAACCAAATATACTGAAATACAGTTGTAAGAATGACAATAATTGCTATTTTATTCACACAACAACCACGGGGAGGTAGGTATTATTGCTATCCCTAGTTTATAGATGAAGAACCATGGAAGACACTGGTTAAATGGCTTGCCCATGTCACCCAACTAGTGAATTGCTGAGGTAACATTTGAACTTCCCAACTCCAGGTATAGTGCTCTATCCTAGTTATGAAAATCTAAAAAAATAAAAATAAAAAATTCACAGACCCCAGGTAAACAATCCCCTTTTAAAAAGTTCACTTTTCATAGATAGTTTTAAGGAAGCTCACAGCCACAGACTCATAGACATTGAGGAGGAAGGCACTGAGGGGCAAAAAATGACCATACCATATTTTCTAATACAAGCATCAGAGTATGTACAGTCTCACAAAGGGTATTTTGGGCACTTTATTTGATTGTCCCCCATGATTTACTGACCACCTACAAACTGCCACTGTCTATAGAAAATCTTCTCCAATGCCCCTTATTTCCAGGGCCTTCCCTCTGGTAATTATCCTATATATAGCTTGCTTTGTATATAACTGTTTGCATGTTGACTTACTGATTAGATCATAAGCTCCTTGAGGGCAGGTAGTCTTTTTCTTCTTTTTGTATCCTCAGTGCTTGGCATACAATAGGTATTTAATAAATATGGATTTATTTATTGATTTATTTGTTCTACCCCTTTACACGGTTAGCATTGAAAAGATCACAATGACTTTAGGAAAGTGTCTAGTAGAGTACAGCTATTTCACTTTGCCATGCGGATTCTTTAGACCAGAAAATCTTACCAGCAGGAATGGAAGTTGGTTTTGGTGCAGGAAGCAAACTCCGGCGGGGAGTGGTCACAATATTGGCTGCTTGTGCTGTGGTCCTACTGGTCCCCTTGGGTGCATCTTTAGAAAGCACAGCTGCCTTTGGAGCAGGTTGGTCTTCATTTACAAAGTTGGAACCTGCAGGAGGTCAAGAGTCATTAATTATAACTTCATGAAAAATAGATTGACTCAGTTTCTATTTGCAATCACCCTCTACGATAAAAGCAGAGAATCCTATCATGACCATGGAGGCACATCTTTCTGTGTAACCAAATATATGGAAAAAATAATTCACTTTTCCTAAAGCATAATTGTGGTTCCCAAACTATCTCTGCATTGGGAATAAAGTTTGTGGGAAAGAAATAAGTAAATGTTTAAAGAAATACAACAGATCTCAGTTCTGCAATCCTATTTACTCATCTGAAACTGAGACTTAAAATCAGCTGGGCTGAGAAGTAATAACTTTTTGGTTAACACAGGTTATTAGATTTTGATTAGACTTTACAATTGATAAAGTCAAAACACATACACAAGTGGTTTTTAGAGGAAGAAATCCAAGAACTCTCCCCCAAATTCCCATTTAATTTCTTATGCCAACTTGAGATATATCAAAACGAGGATGGGTAAAGTCCCAATGTGGAAACAAGATCACTATATCTATATAGACACATACTATCTCCTAAGTTTTTCCAAGGCAAAGACTGCTTTTGTCTATGTCTCCCTAGCACTTAGCACATTGCCTTAGGTGTAGTAGGAGCTTAATAAATGTTTATTGATTGATTGTTCCCGCAAGAAAATCTGAGATTTAGCTCTCATGGATGGAAACTTTCTATTCGCATCAAATTGCATAGCAAACCAAAGTGAGACAAAATTTAAGTTTTGTTCCAAACACAAAACAGGCTTGACTGACAGCTTAGATATTTTCATTTCTGCTAGAAAACTGAACAGTTATTAAATAGGAAGGGTTAGTAAGAATCAGTTCTTCTGTTCTTTAGAAAAAATGACACACTAAATTTGAAAGAATAAATATTGGTTTCAGCAATCTACCAGTTTTCAACAGGTTCTCCTATCTGAAATTTAGATCATAACAAGAAGTATTTATTAAGCAATACAATGCACAAAGCTCTGGAGGAGATACACAGTTGGGCTAAACCACAATCCTTGCCCATTAATACTGAAGGTTATAATCCATACTATTATAACAAGTATGTTAGAGAGTTATGGAACAAACTGCCATGGGATTTCTGAGAATACCAGCTAAGGATGTCACAGAAGTCTTCCGGAAGGAGTTCTTTAAATAAGGGTTAGAAATTTCAACAGCTAAGAATAGGAGGGAGAGTGCTAGGGGCACAGGGAACAGTGGGGGTAATCGTGTGGGGATGTGAAAATCCAATGCATTTTATTTTATTTTATTTTATTGAGGTGGGGGTGTGAACAAAGACTTTATTCCTTGGGCACACCTTTCAGAAGACTTCACATCATAACATAATCTCAGCATCCAGGTTTGTATAGAGAAGAAACAACAAGAATCTATTTTACTATGACAAAAAGAGAAGGAAATAAGTACACCTACATGAGTATGCCTAAATGTGATACATAGGTAAAGTATTCCAGAAACTTTAAAGTGTCACATAAATGCCAGATATCATCCATATACATACACAATATAAACCTCTGAGGAACTTCATTTGAAATGTTTTTCTATTAAACTAGCAGTCATAAGTGGGAAAATTTACAGATTAAGTAATCTAGACTTCACCTCTTCCCTGAACTCAATCTCACATCACCAACTGCTTATTGGACATTTAATAGATGTCCCATCAGTCTCTCAAATTCATCACATCCAAAATGGAATCAATGATCTTCCTCCCCAACACTTCTTACTTTCTAACTTCCCTATTTCTGTTATAGACCACCCCATGATTTTCTCCTTGAGGTATCATGTAACCCAAGTTGGCATGCTTGGCATTTTAACCCTTGAGTCTTTCCTTCTCTCTCAACTTCCATATTTAATGGCTGGCCAAGTCTCACTCATTCTACTTCCACAAGATCTTCTGTATTCATTCCCTCCTTGCTCTCCCCTTGGCTAGCCTGATTCAGTTCTTTATCACTTCTTACCTGGACTTTGTGATTAAGGAAAGGTATATGTCCCTTCCCCAATCCATCATCCAAACAAATGCCAACACAGAGATAGCACAGATCTGACTATGTCATTACCCTACTCAAAAGGCTCCCATGATTCCCAGTTGCCTCTATATAAGATAAGAATTTCTCTATTGACCTTTAAAGCACTTCATCACCCAGCTCTAGTCAACCTTTCCAGGTTTATTACTGATTGGTTGTTGTTGACTCGTTCTCATTTGTATCTGACTCTCCAAAATCCCATTTGAGGTTTTCTTGGCAAAGATCCTGGAACCCCTTCCTCCTCCAGATCATTTTACAGATGTGGAAACTGAGGTAAATAGGGTGCAGTGACTTGCCCAGGATCACACAGCTAGAAAGTGTCTGAGTCACAAATTTGAACTCAAGATTAATCTTCCTGACTCCAGGCTCAATATTCTATTCACTGCACCACCTCATTGGCCATTATTACCTATTATTCTCCTGCAAATTCTCTATATTCCAGCCAAAGGGGTCTACTCTCTGTTCCTTGTACAGAAAATTCCATCTCCCACTTTCTGCACTTTTGCAAAAGCTGACTCCCACGAGGAGGGCATGTACACTCTTCTCCCCCATGCCTTTTAGGAGACTTGGCTTCCTTTAAAACCTACCTCAAGTGCCACATCCTATGGAAATCTTGTCTTCATACCCTAAGTTGCTAGTAGCAACTCCTGAGCAATTTTTTTTTAACATACTTTCTACATAGTTTGCATTTGCTGTCCTGCCTGGTTTCAGCTCCATGGAACAAGATGCCTCCCTCAGGATAAGCCCATCACCACTGTGCTGCTAGCTCAAGGACTGATTGACACCACATCCCTCAGCCTTTTCTCCCTGCTCTTTGGAGGGCAGAGTACCAAATTCCTCCCAATGCCTTCCTTTATAAAAGGGAGAAACTAGACTCTCAGATGACTCCCCTCAGCATCTGCTACCCTGCCTAGTTTTAAGTCCATAAAATAAGACACCCCTATGTTGAGTACCCTTTGATGTTCCATGCCCTACCTCCCTCTCTGCCTCCTTTCTGCATTATCTCTCATTTAGATTGCAAGCTCATCTGGCAGGGATTTTCTTATTTTATTAAGAAAGCATTTAGCACATCCTTAGCATTAAGCACTGTAATTGGCACATTGTGGGTACTTAATAAATGTTTATTGGAGTATTGGAGTATTTACTCTGCATATAGTTTAATGTATAGTATTTACTTCTCTGTATGCATGCCATTTCCTTCAACAGAATACAATAATAAACATAGCTAGCGTTTGCATAGCAATTAAAGTTTGCATAACATTTTAATATATTTCATTTTATCTTCACAACAACCCTGGGAACAAGATACTATTATAATTCCCATTTTTATGGAGGAGGAAACTAAGGCACAGAAAAGTTAAGTGACTTGTCCAGGGTCACACAGCTAGGTAAGTGTTTGAGACTGGATTTGAACTCAGGTCTTCCTGACTCCAGGTCCATTGCTTCATCTACTGTGCCCTCTAACTGCCTAGTCCTTTGAAGACAAGGATGATGCCATTCTTGCCTTTGTATCTTCATTTCTTTGTACATAGTAGGTACTCAGGAAATGCTTGTCTGATGGAATGAATCAATGAATAAGCAATTACATCATGCCTGGAATAAAACTGAACAGTCTCAAGGAAGTGATGATTTTCTTAGGGAAAAAATGAGCAGCAACATCTGGAAGAAGCATATAGAATTTCAGAGAAAGTGCATGATTTTTATTTTCATCCCTGTAAATAGATAGGAATAAAATTCCATCCAGATAGTGCCTGCAGAGAAATGATAACATTATTAAAATAGCTTGTGTGCGTGCATGTGTGCAGGCATGTGTGTATATGTGTTAAGGCAAGAATTTTGTTCAGGATTGTAGAATAAGAGAATTTTTCTTCCACTTCTTCCTAAGGCCTCAAAGCATGTTATAAATAATTTGTGATAAGTAGCTTTCTTTTTTTGGAGGGGATGAGGAAGGGTTAAGAAGAAAAGCAAATTTATGAGAGAAAAGGAACAATGGGCTTTTTCAAGTCGAAGTCTATGCCTCATTGGTCTTTTAAGGTGCCTTGTGGAGCAAGATTTAATTGTGTAGCATCCACAGAGATTTATACAAATGCAGTTGACCCTTACAAGTGGAATCAGGGGCATTAAAAACTCAATCAATCTAATCCATAGCAGACTGAGAAAGAGCAGGCGTGATCTGAACTGAGCCATGAACATAACATGTCTAAAAAAGACAATTACTCTTTCTATATTGCAAGACTTCTTTGCCAGTTTCACCATAGAAACTTAAGAATTTTTCTGAAGGATCTTATGCCATTTTTGATGCTGAGGGAGTCTTGGCTGATGGAAATATTTTCACATAACATCATCGAATGTCCAACATGTTGACCACATGCTGCTGATGCTGCTGTTTCTACCTAACACTTTAGCTCTACAAAGTTTCCAAATTCACCGAAATAAGGCATCTCATTTGAGCATCCCAACAACCTTGTGAGGCAAGTGTATCATTATCGCCATTTTACATATGAGGAAACTGAGACTTAGACTGGTTAGTTGACTTGCTCATGGTCACATAGCTAATAATTGCAAAATGTAGGACTGGAACACAGGTCTTCTTAATTCTGAGTCAAATGTCCCATCAACAACACTTTTTCTTTTCTGAAAGGTGTATTACTAGATGATTTAGACAATAAATTTTCATATGTACAGTTCTTTTTCCCTTCAGTAATTGACTCAAGTACCTTAAGAGGAAAAAAAATTTACAAGTTTTTACAGAGTTGAAATGTCCTTTTTATCAATCCCTCTTGTGGCAGGCTTTATTCTTTTATGTGATATTTATTATACTGAGAACATTTCAGTTTAGAAATCTGGCTGCTTTCCAGCATGGCAAGCAATTCTTCTGTTTGTAGTGTGAGGTATCAGGGGAAATTGGGCTTGTGTAATCTCTTTTCAGAGAGATCCTGAATTACAGAAAAAAAAAACTCAACTCAAAAAAAAAAACATACTCATCCAGCTTCATTTACAAACCACAGAACATGATGGGTGGTAAGGACCTCACCTGGCATTTCTAGTCCAACCCACATATGGGGAAAGAATCCCCACTACAACATAATCTCTACTTCTGTATTGTATCCAATATCTACTTGAAAACTTCCACCGAGAGGGAACCCATTACTGCTACTCAGTTGTGTCCGACTCATCGTGACCCCACTGAGAGTTTTCTTGGCAAAGATACTAGAGAAGTTTGCCATTTACTTCTCTAGTTCTTTTTACAGATGAGGAAACTAAGGCAAACAGGGTTAAGTGGTTTGCTCAGGGTCAAACAGCTAGATGGTAAGTGTCTCAGGCTGGATTTGAACTCTAAAAGATGAGTCTTGCTGAATCCTGGCCTGGTGCACTATCCAATATGCCACCTAGCTGCCTAGTCTGAGGTGGCTGTAATTCTTGAAAACATTTTTGCTGACATCAAGCCCAATTAATTATGCCTCTCTGCAACCTCCACCCACTGCTCCAGATTGTTCCCTCTAAGAAGTCTAATTCCTTCTCCTGATGATATCCTTTCATTGACTTTGAACACAGCTATTATGTTCCCCCAGTCATCTCTTCTTTAGATTAAATATACCCAGTTCCTTCGATCCTTGGCACAAGGCCCTTCAACCATTGAGGCTGACTTCTTTGGGATGCTATTCAGTTTATCAATAATCTCCCTAAATGCGGCACCTAGAACTGAACACAGTATGTTGGTTATGGTCTGACTACAGAAGAGTATCACTGAACTATCCCAATGTTTTTCCCAAAGTTATATGCTTCCTAATGTAGTTCAAGATGGCACAGATTTATTGGTTCCCATATCATATCTGACTCGCTGAACCTATCGAGCCTATGGATCTTTTCCACATTCGTTACTCTCAAACTATTCCTTCCCTATGTCATACTTGTGGAATTAATTGGACTCATATTTGACTTTAAATTTATTTCTATTAAATTTTATCTTATTGAGTTCAGCTAAGTGGCACAGTACATAGAGGGCCTGACCTGTAGTCAGGAATACTTGTGTTCAAATCTGACCTCAGACACTTACTAGTTGTGTGACCCTGGGAAATTCACTTTACCCTGTTGCCTCAGTTTCCTCATCTATAAAACAAGGTGGAGAAGGAAATGGCAAGGCACTCCAGCATCTCTGCCAAGAAAACCCCAAATGGGGTCATGAAAAGTTGGACTGAAATAACTGAATAACAATGGGGATAATGATAGCATCCATCTCCCAGAGTTGTCATGAGTCTCAAATAAAATAATATTTGTGCTCAGCACACTGTATGGCACATAGTAGGCAGCATGTAAGTACTAGTTGCTATTATTAGCTATTATTATTCATCTGAATATTTAAGCTTATTACAGTCTCTCTGGATCCTGATTCTGTCCTGAAGTGTTAGTTTTCCCTCCCAGCTTTGTGTCATCTCCAAATGTGACAAGAATGTTTTCCTCCTCCCTGACTGACCACACCTTCTTCCTTAGGTTTCTTTACTAGATCTTGTGCGCGAGGACTTTTAAGGAAAACCAACTATCTTTACGTCCTTAATACATTGTCTGGCTCACAGTATGTATTTAATAAATGAATAATTGAATGAATGAACAAAAGGCATTTACTAAGCAGTTACTATGTGCCAAACACCATATTAAGTACTGGAGATATAAACAGAAAAATTAACACAGCCCCTGCTCTCCAACTTGGTGGGGTAGGGTGGATAAAATGTAAAAGAAATTTTACCTGCCTGGCAGATGCAAAGACCTGGAAATCCTAATGGTATCGTAATGGGACAGATCAACGCCCAAAGGTCCTTAGGTTACAGAGACAAAAATTCAAGTTTCTACTCTCAAAGAGCTTATACTCCATTAAACAGAAACAACATAAACACAAATAAGTAACTATGAAATATATACAGGTGCTCTCCATCCTCACCTGCATCTCTTGGAAAAACTAGTAACCTTCAAGGTTGAGCTAAGTCACCTCTCCTAAGAAGCCTTTTCTGACTTCCCTAGTGGTTAGCCTCCCCTCGCCCATCACTGTATATTTATTTTGCATACAGTGTCCATCTACATTTACTTATCTGTGAACATGTTGCATTCCCCTAGTAGAACCCAATAGGCAGGGGTTGTTTCATTTTCATATTTGTATTCCCTGTGTGGACAGCACAATGTTTGCCACATGGTTGGTATCTAACCATCATCATCACATCATTATCACATCATCATATCATCATGACCATTATCACATCATCCTATCATCAACATCATCTCCATCATTACCATCTTCAGGAAGAAGACTGACAATTTAAAGAGAGATAAAAGTCTTAAATAGAATAAATGAATGAATGAAATCAAGTGCACTGGAAAGAGATAAAATAGAATCATCCTAATTCTATTCAAATCCTACCTACTTTGAACTTGTTCTGTTTTTACCCTCCAAAACAAAGATTTCAATTGCATTCTGGTGATAATTATATCTAGTCCTAAGCTATAGGTTCAAATTTCATTTCTGTGACTTCATAGCTGGGTGACCTTGAATGCGTCACTTCAACATGCTAACCCTTGGCTCCCTCATCTGTAAAATGAGGCTAATAAAGTCAGTAACATCTACCTCAGGAGCTTATTTAAAGGCTCAATAAAGATAATGTGGAAAAAGTTTTGCAACCTTTGAAGAGCTTTATGAATATTAGCTGTTATGAAGATGATGATGATGATGATGATGATGTCTTACCAATAAGATTTTTTTTTATCACTGAGGGCATTAAAGAAAAACAGCTACCAATTCTATTCAGAAACATTCAGCTCAGGAAGGAAATGATGCTTCTTCCTTATCTATTAGTTGGGATGACCAATGACATGGTTATATGAATTAAATTACAAAAACAGATGACATAATGGAACTAATGGACAATATTCTACACCCTCCAAAAAAAGAAGACTTTCTTTGACAGAAGGCTATTGAATAAAATCCCCTTAACCATCATAAATAATCAAATGGTATTAAAATGCAAATTCAAGGAGCACATTTCATTGATTTGGTACTATTCCTCCCCAGACGTTAATGATCAAACTACCTTCTTCCCTATTCATTTTTCATAATGAAATCTATGCAATCAAGTAGTCTAAGGTTCAGGGTGCATAATTTTCTAATTGCTACATATTTCATTGATTTGGCAGATTCTTCATTTGTTACATTTAGTTTGATTATTAAACTTTGATAAACTGAGTGATTTATTTCCTATCTTCCCTGTGTACAATATAAACTGAATGTGCATCTTTTAGGTCAAATAACTTTTACATCACAACCATTATATTACTTTACAATTTCTGCCAAGGTTGCCTTGGAAGTCAAGAAGAATATTTTGTCAAAGATATCTGACTGTAAAGGCTGTTAGTGGAACAGACTTGGGTAGAGATTTTGAGTTCCCTTTTCATAGAACTGGGCAAAAGTAGGACAGAAAACAAGCTCTTCCTGATGGGTGAGAACCAAGAAACTAGAGGCTTACCTGAGGCTCTCTCTCATAGGATTCAGAGTTGAAAGAAACCTGACTTTAGAGAGGATCACATGGATGGAGGTGGAGGAAGAGGAGGAATGACAGTGGTCATCTCTGCTACACATTTGGAATTAAAGGACTCTCTTTAAATGAATTTTTCACATTCTTCTCCTCATTGACTTTTTGGACTTCTTTTGCCATTCAGGTTAGTCTACTTTTTAAGACATTATTTTCTTCAGGTTTTTTTGGGTCTCCTTTAGCAAGCTGTTGACTTAATTTTCATGATTTTCTTGCATTGCTCTCATTTCTCTTCCCAATTTTTCCACTTGATTTTCAAAATCCTTTTTTTCCTTTTTTTTAAAATAAATTTATTTATTTAACTTTTTTACATTCATTTTCACAAGATTTTGGGTTCCAAAATTTTCTCCCCATTTGTCCCCTCCCTCCTCCCCAATACACAGAGCATTCTAATCACCAATCTGCCCTCTCTTCTATCATCCCTCCCTTCTCTTGTCCCCATCTTCTCTTTTGTCCTGTAGGGCCAGATAACTTTCTATTCCCCATTACCTGCATTTCTTATTTCCTAGTAGCAAGAACAATACTCAACAGTTGTTCCTAAAACTTTGAGTGCCAACT
>CM053771.1:161933164-161978399 GCA_028658325.1 Potorous gilbertii | reverse complement strand
GCCTCCATCTGTTCCATTCTAATTTTGAGAGAACTATTTTCTTCAGTGAGCTTTTGCACCTCTTTTTCCACTTGGCTAATTCTGCTTTTGAAAGCATTCTTCTCTTCATTGGCTTTTTAAACCTCTTTTGCCAATTGAGTTAGCCTATTTTTCAAGGTGTTATTTTCTTCAGCATTTTTTTGGGTCTCCTTTATTAAGGTAGTGACCCGTTTTTCATGCTTTTCTTGCATCTCTCTCATTTCTTTTCCCAGTTTTTTCTCCACCTGTCTAACTTGATTTTCAAAATCCTTTTTGAGCTCTTCCATGGCCTGCAACCAATTCATACTCCTCTTGGAGGCTTCTGATGTAGGAGCTTTGACTCTGCTGTCCTCCTCTGAATGTTTGCCCTGATCCTCCTTGTCACCAAAGTAAGATGCTATAGTCTGAGTTCTTTTGAGATGTTTACTCATCTTCCCAGCCAAACACTTGACTTTCTAACTCTTTGTCAAGGAAGAACTGTTTCTGCTGGGGGTGGGGGTGGGGTACTCTCCTGGGCTTCAGGGCTTTTCTATCAACTGCTTGATCCCTCATCATATGTGGGCTCAGAACTCTGGAAGCAGCCACTGCTGCAACCTCCCCAACCCTGGGGTTGGGGTTGGACCCTAGCCCAACCACGTACTCCTCTTTCACTCAGGTTTCACAGAGTTTTCCAACTGACCTTTTTGGTGTTTATGGGTTAAGAAGTCTGGAAACCACCAATGATTCAGTCCTCTGAGGTCTGCTCTGGCCTATCTGTGCTGGTGTGGCCTTCACCAGACTGTGCTCTGCTCCCTAAACAGTGTGAAAGACCCTTTCTGTTGACTTTCCAGGTTGTCTTGGGCAGGGGATTTGTTTCATTCTGTCATTTTGTGAGTTCTGTTGCTCTAAAAGTTGTTTAGAGTCATTTTTTACAGGTATTTGGAGAGCTTTGTGACATTGCTCAAGGAAGTCCCTGCTTTCACTCCACCATCTTGGTTCCACCCCCTACCTCCACTCCTTCCCCCCTTAAACAAGCCTATTCACTGAATGGGCATTGCCTCACTCAAAGTGAGAACTTGGAAAGATCTTAGTTAAAAAGGCCAAGGTCTCCTACTGCACCTTGGGTCATCTCTGGTCGTCCTGGTCTGGCCACTAGACCCAGGGGGCTCAGGAGGAGAAAGTGAGGCTGGTGACTTTGCACAGCACTCCCTCACTTAAGTCTAATCCCTCTGCAATGTCATCATCTTCCTGAAGCCTTCATGCTCTTTGAGACAAACCACACACAACCTCCCTATCATTTTTACTTATTACTTCTATTTTGTACTCTGGGACCAAGTGGAGTAAATCAAATTCCTTTTCCAGAGGGCAACGTCTCAATTAGCTGAACTATTACTGGGAAGGATGTGAAAATAAAGGTCTCTACTGGCAAAGGCAGGAATGACCCTACAGAGAATCCTTTGTGGCAAAGGTCACAGAAGGCCCAAGAGATTCAAAAACTATTCTTAATCAATGAATTAATCAATCTTTGCTAAATGCTATTTGTCAAGTACTATGAGATACTAGGGATACAATTACAATGCATGAAAAAAATCCCTACTTGTAAGGTGTTTATATTTCAATAGAGAAAACAACAAAGATATATATATGTGTGTGTGTGTGTGTATGCATATATATGTATGTATAGGTATACACATAGCTACACACAGAAAAAGGATAAAAAATCAATACAAATGTTGTCAAATATAAGGCTATTTTGAAAAGGATGGCAGTAGGAGTTGATGGATGACTTCATGTAGATAAGACATAGGGGACAGTCATATCAAAGGTACTAAGATGGGAAATGAAATGTCAGAGGTAAGATATGTTCATATTGCAGAGTGTGTGAGAGAAGAATAATGCATAATGAAGCCAGAAAGATAGGTTGAGGACACTGTTGTGAACTGAATGGAGGTATTTATGTTTGATTCTGGAGGCAACAGGAAGCCACTGAAGTTTATTGAGTAGGTGAGAAATACGGTCAGACCCAAGCTTTAGGAAAATCACCTAAGCAGCATTTAGGAGGACGGATTAACATGGGTAGAGACTTGAGCCACAGACACTAATTAGAACCTTAGCAGCTCTAAGAGTACAGAGAAAGGTGGCCCCTGTTCCTCACACACCTCAAAAGGTAGTCTGAAATGGAAAGTGAACAATATTTAATTTTGACTGCTCAGTTTCACTTCTGAGTGCCAAAAGACTTTTGAACAGCTTTGTTTACAGGGTATAAAGTCAGCTAAAGAGTGTCTGTTACAAAAAATAATCTTCCTGATGGACACTGGCAACAAGCTAAAGGCCAAGACTCATTCTCAGCCTACAGAACAATTTGCTGATACAACATACATGCCCAACCATCTGTTCAGGTGGCACTGTGCCTCTAAAAGATGGCATGCCAGTTTCATCTGAGCTCAGGTGCCAGTCAAATGGAGGACTAGAAGGGACAGCTGCCCTACAGAAAAAAAACCCTTCCTGATGCCAAGGAATGCCAAATTAAGGCACATGTCAGATAACAAAAGATGGTATCTGTTGGCACGTTGGGACATTGTTTTCACAATAAATGATTTCCCCTTAGCATCTCTTTCTTCTAGATTGCTCCTCTGCTGAAAGTCTTATTATATAAGGAAATGGAAGCATTAGGGGGCTTGAGGAAGCAGAGAGTACATAAAAGTATGGCAGCTGTCTGTGGTCCAGACACTAATTTTCAAGACTGCAAAAATACTTTTGACTTTTTAAGAGAGGAGGAATGTTAGGAAACATGTTTTAAAATAATGAAACTAAACAAAACATGGAAACAGCATTTTTTTGGTCTAAAAATCTCATGTCTCTACCTTTCTTTGAAGTCTCTCTGATGATGGTGGTTAGGGTTAGTCTGGGCAAGTGAAATCAGCAAAGACCTCCAGTCTTTCTTACCTTCTAAGAAATCTCTCTCTCTCTCTCTCTCTCTCTCTCTCTCTCTCTCTCTCTCTCTCTTTCTCCCTCCCTCCCTCCCTCACTTTATGTGTGTGCACACATACCCAAACACAAACATACACACACACACACACACACACACACATCAAAGCATTTACTCCTGTGTTAGGACAAGTAGCAAAGATTAAATGACATAAGCTTCCTAGGCTTCTCCTTCCCTTTCCTATTCTTAATTTTGAAACTCCAAGGGCAATAAAATAACCAAAAGTTGGTTGGCTTGAACAGGGATGTAAGGAGGAGGGAATCAAACCAAGTCAAACCAACAATGATTTCTTAAGTAGATGCTTAGGCACAGGAAAAAAGATAAGACAATCTCTTTGTCTGAAGCCACTGTAAATAGGAGCAAATAGGAGTGCTAAATCACTGCCCTTTCCAAAAATTTTGATATAATTGGGAGGGAGTTTCAGAAGGGACCCCAGGCATGTTTACTTCACCCTTGGCACAGCTCTACCTCCTCGCCAACAACAGCCTTGCCCCCCTCAAGGTGTCTCCCCTTCTAGGGCCTGCTCTTTTGATTGTTGAATCTCTTGATGGGTTTGCCATTTCTGAAAGGGACCTGGTCATGAACACTTCACCTTGGGCTAAACTCACTCTTTGGACTTCGCATCTCACCAGTAGCCTTGCCCCTTTGTAGCTACCCTATGCAGATACCCTCTATGCTTTGTGTTCCCTTAGTAGAATATAAACTTCATGAGAGTGGAGACTATCTTATTTTCCTTGATGTGTATTGTCAATATTTAGCCCAGTGACTTGACACATAGGAAACACTTAATAAATTATCTTTCATCTATCTGACTATCTATCAGTCTATCTGCCTGTATAAGTATCTATACTATGTATCTATCTGTATCTCTCTAGTCTTCCTATCTATCATCTATCTGTCTGTCTCTCTGTATGCCTATCTATCCAATCTCTACTCATCTCTCTTCTCTCTCTCCCTCTACATATATATATGTAAATTGTTATTGTTGTGTATATATATATATATATATATACACGTATATCTTTCACCCTATCTCTCCATCTATCATACCTATATTTATCATTAGTCTCAGAACCTATTCCTTCCACCAATGTACACTGCAGTTTATTTACTTCACTTTATGTGATTTTTAAATCTATATTTTTCTCATGAATACTGACTGTATAGAAGATCCTAACCGAGGTCCCAGAGACATTGCTCTGGTTCTTTCAGTATCTGAGAATACAAATTCTCATGGTACGTCTCTTTTCAGTAGGTGAACAATAATAGTTATACACATTCCAGGAATGTCTTTTATGCCATTTTTAGTGCTTCTCATTGTTGGCAATATGCTCATGTCATCATGCATCTTTCCATTGTCCTTTGGGGTCTCTGTAATGATGACAATGAAAATAGATTAACTACATAGCATTATTAGGAAAATTATGGTGAAACAGACACTAGATCTGTAATTTTCCAATTCCCAGATTAAAAAAAAAATCCTGTACCCCAGCAGAGGTCAGTACCTCATTATTAGAGAATTGACTAGAGCACTGAGAGATTAATTGATTTGTCCAGGGTCCCATAGGCGCTGTGTGTCTGAGGTGTGAGCGGACTGGCTTTCAGGCCAGTTCTCCATTCAGTACTCTATACAGTCCTTCTGTGATGCTCTTAGGGTAAAGTGTCTTCTCCTTCTTAACTTTTTTAATACCTTGTTTGTACCTTCCAATGGACTCATCAAGAGATATTACAGTTATTTGTACACCTTGTACAAGTATCCACAACTTAAAGTTTGTAAAGCACATTTACATGTTCATCTTATCTGATCCTAGCTACAACCTCATTTTACAGATGAGGAAACAGAATAATACAAGCCACTGACTTGCCAAGGGTTAAATAGCCATTAAGTGTCTGAGGAAGGATTTGAAGTATTACTTGCCATTCACTCTGTCTCCCAACTGACCTAACAATAATTCACATTTATTTACTATTTAAGGTTCGATAAGTCTTCAAGTATGGACCCCACTTTACAGATAAGGGTATGTAGGTGGTGCAGTGATGGAGTTCTAGGTCCGGAATCTGGAAGACTCCTCTTCCTGAGTTCAAATTCAGTCTCAAACACTCACTAGTGACACTGGGCAAGTCACTTCACTGTTTTCCTTAGTTGCCTCTTCTATAAAATGAGCTGGAGAAGAAAAGGGCAAAATCACTTCAGGATCTCTGCCAAGACAATCTCAAATGGGATCACAGAGAATCAGAAACAAAACAACTAAGCAAAATCAACATAGATAAGGAAACTTTCAGAGAGGTTATTTACTCTGCCCCAGGACACACAACTATTAAGTGCCAGAAAAAAGAACTGAACCCATGCTTCTTCTTACTCCAATTATGACATACTTTGAATGACCACAAGTACCTTGATTCCCCTCTCCCAGACTCCATTATATGTATTTTTGTCTCCCCTACCAGGTGAGAAATTATCAAGTGCTCTATAAATATTTATTGATTTAGTGAATGAGAGCCTATGCCACAGGTTTACTCCCATAATTTTTCCCTCTTTTTCAATTTCTTCTTCTTTTTCATATCTCAACCTAGAATGCCTTTAAAACCTCCTAGCCTTTTCAGCATCATGAAAGTCACAGGAGAAGCATTTAGAGACAAAGTTTGCCTGTGCTGAAGTCCATCCTTTCCCAACCATTTTCCCCCTAGAGTAAATCAGAGAAAATCTTATTAAACGGTTGTCATTTGAGCAGTTAGAAACCCCATCATTTCTGCCTTTAAGATCCACTATGGTATTCTTCAAGTTCCTTGATCACCTAGTTATGGTAGATAAATAATGGACTTTCAATTAATTTCTTCCTTTATCCCCTATTTCCACTGTCAAGTAAATATGTCACAGTCTTTTGAGGAGGCTCAGGAATATTTTTATAAAATAACAAAACAAACCTTATTGTGAAAAATTTCTAATGGACTAAGTACTAGGTAATACAGTGGAATACTGATCTTGAAAATTTGGTCTAAGGATCGGACCAATCACCAACATTGGTTTGTAACAATAGAAGTGAAAGGACTTTAAAAAGTGCCAGACAAAGGCTTATACCATTACCATCACTTTTTAAAAATAAATTTTATTTTTTTGAATTTACAAAAATCAATCTTCTCAAACACAGCTACTCAATTCATGATTTCCAAGTTGTCTCTAACTTTTCACACCTTCACACTCCCAAATTGAATAAGTCGCCATCTTATTGGCTCTCCCTCCGTAAATATCCCTTGTATCTGTTGCCCTCTCTTCAGATCTGTGGCTACTGCCACTGTCCAGCCTGCATCATCTCTCACCTAAATTATCCCAGTTACCTCCTATTTAAGATCACCCTGCCTCAAGTCCCCCCTTTCCAATCCATCCTATCATATACTGGGCAAAATAATCTTCCTAATGTACAGATCAGATGATATCTCTTTCTTATTCAAAACCTGCAGCAGCAATCTATTGCCTCCAGCATAAAATACAAAAGCTTAATTAGGTTAATCATCTTAAGAACCTCCCTAATTTGACTTCAGTTTACCTTTCCAGTGTTACTTCACAAAACAACAACTAACATTCACATAGAGCAGGTAGATGACACAGTAAGTTGAGTGCCTGGAGTCAGGTAGGTTCATCTTCCTCAGTTCAAAGCTGGACACTTAAGGACACTTAATAGCTGTGTGACCCTGGGCAAGTCACTTTACCCTGTTTGCCTTAGTTTCCTTATCTGTAAAATGAGTTGG
The DNA here is from genome assembly GCA_028658325.1 of Potorous gilbertii. NCBI lineage: Eukaryota > Metazoa > Chordata > Mammalia > Diprotodontia > Potoroidae > Potorous > Potorous gilbertii. The sequence goes on along the minus strand of CM053771.1, from coordinate 161,971,666 downwards.
AGAAGGAAATGGCAAACCACTCTAGTATCTTTACCAAGCAAGCACCAAATGGACACAAAGAGTTACACATGCTGAATACTTTTTTTAACTTTATTTTTCTTGAGGATTTTTTTGGTGTTTGTTTTCTTTTACATCATGACAATTATGGATATGTTTTGTATGACTTCACATGTCCTATATCAAATTGCCTGCTTTCTCAATGAGGGGCGCTGGGGAGGGAGAAAGGGAGAGAATGTGGAACTCAAAATTTAAAAACATGAATGTTAAAAATTGCTTTTACGTGTAACTGGGGTAAAAATAAAAACACTAAAAAAAGAGCTAGACATGACTGAACAACAACATAGCATTTACTATGTTCTAGGCGTAAGCTAAGTGTTTACAACTATTATCTCATTGGATGCTCACAACAATCCCAGGAGGCACCCCCATTTTACAGACAAGGAAACTGACTTACCCAGGGTCCCATCACTAATAAGTGGCTGGATTTGAACTCAGGTCTTCCCAACTTGAGGCCCAGTGCCCAATCCACTGTAACACCTTCATGTTACCTTCCAGCCACACTATTCTCCATATACTACATCTCTTATCTTCATACATATGCCTTAACTGTACACTTTTGTCATGTCTACTTCTCAGAATCCTCTTCCTTCCTTCAAGGTTCAATCAAGGTGATACCTCTTCCATGAAGCCTTACATGATATTCCCTTTTGCTAGCCCTCTCTTGATTCTCATATTATGTTCTATGTGAATATGTGTTATGTCTCTGAAGTGTAAGCTTCTAAAGAGCAACTACTGTTTATTCATCTTATCTTTAATGGCCCTAGTACACAGCATAAAGCCTTGAATATAGTAGGTGTTTAATAAATGCTGGCTGGATTGCAAATACTAGCGATTAAAAATCCTCACCATTTGAAGCATATATAGGATATCCTTCATGACAGTGGCAAATAACTTTGGTGAGCATAGCTCTGTTTTATGTCTTACTTGATATTGATAATCAGAAGATCACTGAACAAAGTTATCTGTGTCGTTACTTCTACCAAGGAATATTAATGACTTTTAATATATGTATAATGGATACCTTGTTGGAAGTCTTTAAAAAATGTGTTTTGTTCTATGAAGTCAATTTTTTTTTGTAATCAGTCAATAAACATGCTAGCATCTTGCATCCACTATACATTTCAGTTCAATGTATCATTGTGAAGAGAGTGTCGGCTATAGAAAGCCATTTCTCCAAAGCCTGGTTGTTCTTTTCACATATTTCAATCAAGAATATCTTTGATGCATCACTGTATGTGTAGCTTATTCTCATAAAAATTTTGTAGAGATCAAAAGTAGGTTTATAGGTCAGTGATTTCAGATATTTCTCTATCACTTTTACTTGGCAACAATACAATTGGTGTTTTTTTAAAGTTTTTTTTAAACACCTTTGAGAATCTAGAAAACCAATACCTCATTGATTTGAAAAGTTGCATTGCTTCTAACATAAATTACTTCTGTATACAGCTTGGACTAGTCTGGTCCCTCTTCCTGAATGCCATGTCCACTTTTTCATTTAGAAAATTGCTTATTAAGGAATTAAGAGCTTATATTTAGTAGTCCCACTGACACTGATGAAGAGATCTGATCACTACAGAAACACTGACCAATACGGTTTTTGGTATTGTGCCAATTTTTATCAAGCCGCAGGATATTACAGAGCCTGGTCAAGGAGATTCACGTTTAGTGGTATTCCATGTGGATAAACCGTATACCTGGAGTCAAAAAGACCTGAGTTCAAATATAGCCTCAGACACTAGCTAGGTGACCCTGGGCCAGTCACTTAACCTCGACCTGACTCGGTTTCTTCATTGTAAAATAGGGGTAAAACACTTCCGTGGTTATCGTGAGGATTAAAAGGGACAGTATTTGTAAAGTACTTTGCAAACTTTATCATTGTTGCTGTTTTTGCATCATTCAAAATAAACTGGTGTGACAATCCGCAAAGCCAAAAAGCACGTCTAACGTTTTTAACATTATTTAACTTCTAGACAGGGACGTGTCACTAAATGGGTAATTGATTGACCTTGTACATTAGCATATACATGTTGAAGGAGTATTACTGAAGGATGATGAGAGAGACCCAGTTTTTATAAGGGAAAGAGAGGATCGCATTGCATTTGGCAAACTGTGCTTCTGCTGATCTCAAACTACTCCTTTGACACAAAAATCCTTTCTTTCCAATGTTAACATTCCTCCTGTGAAACTATAATCTCTGAAGGATTCAAACTTTGAGTGACCCAAAAGGTAATGGAGAGATGATGGTGGGTGTAGAAAGGTTGCTGTGTGTTCCCCAATAATTGCTTGCAATGAAGTGGGGGGAAGAGGTTTTCATCCAGGAAATATATGATCAATCTGAAAGGCAGGCCATTCACATATTATTAAGTAGGAATGAAAGGTAGGTAGTCTCATGTTGCATTGATACCCATGAAATGTGAAATGTGAAAAGACCAATAGGAAAGTTTCCATAAATTTGGTTAAATTCTTTATGGAAGATTTACAGGGAGTCATGGGCAGATAGGTGGTGCAGTAGATGAAGTGCTGGGCTTGGAATAAGGAAGACCCTTCATGAGTTCAAATCTGGTCTCAGAAACTTACTAGCTGTATAACCCTAGGCAAGTCACTTAACCCTGTCTGTCTCAGTTCCTCATCTACAAAATGAGCCAGAGAAAGAAATGGCAAACCAGTCTGGTATTGTTTCCAAGAAAACCGCATATGGGGTCACAGGGAGTCAGATAAGACTGAGCAACAACAACACACAAAAACAACATAGGATAAGACAGTATGGAGAGAAAGGGTGAGCTCTTCAGGGTATATCCACATTGATTGAATCCACTCAAATAAAGTATATTGAAATTAGAATTGAATTTAGAATTGAAATGACAATTAGAATTGCCATGCTAAGATACAGACCTTCTACCTGTACACACCAGAATCTGGTCCTTGATAATGATTGGCATCTTCTACTAAAGCTTTATTATTTTTATTTTTTAAATTGCTATTTCTAAATTACAGACTCTAGGTCCATAGATAAAGTCTATATAACTCATTTGGACATAATTATGCTTGGAAGGCAGTTCAGTTTCCCCTTTAAAGTAATATACTACCTCTCTCCTTTTTTCGTTTTTAAACTGGGTGAAGATGAGTGTTTGCCACTCACACAATTTAGGAAGGGGGTAGAGTGCCTAATATTCCCTGCTATCAAAAAACTGGGATTCCAGATATTTAGTTTCTCTGTCTGTGGATAGAGAAGGAAAGATAACTGTCCGGAATGGATTAAGGTCTCCAGAGGATTTCCCATACTTGAAAATAATCTCACCAGCCACCACTACTCATTTAAATATCAGCATTTGAGAATCAATAAGGTTAAAGATCTGTCTAGGGGTGCAAACATTCCCTGGGAAGCTTAAGCTCTTTGCCCATTTATATCTCAATGTAAATTGCTTTAAACAAACCAGTAGTCAATTAAGATCTGTCACATGAAAGGAGTAGGGGAAAGAGGAAGGCAGGGAAAGTTATAAATCTACATTAATCAGAATCTCATCACCCCCATTGGCTCTTGCCGGCTCCTGACTCATCATCTTTATTATGACTATGTACTGATAGCTATACTCTGTAAGAAACCTACAATTCCCTCTGCCCTACAACATTTCCTATTGGAAATTGTTGTAGGGCTCAAATGAGATAATATATAATAAAATGCTTTGGAAATCATAGATGGCTATATACATGGCAGATATATTATAACTATAGTTAATAAGAAAACATTTCTTCATCATCATCATAAAAATCTGAACATAGTTGCTAAGGGATCAGTTGATAAGGCATGTCCTGCCTCTGATATTTTATCAGCCCTGTCTTAAGCTACCAAAATATCATGATTATATTTGGGAATTAACAAAGGCTTATCTCTCCTTCTTTGAGTTAATCATTAAAAAGCCCATTAAGCTTGCTTATATGTGGATAAAGTGAAAGAAAAAGCTAAGCAATTATGTAGTGGATCAATAACAAAAAATCAGATAATTTATCCAAATACAACAATTTTTCTGCCATAATATCTATTTTTTTAGTCTGACATACATGTAAATTGGTTCAAGACTTAACCCTCTTCTCTTCCCTACACCCGCATAAGACTGATTATAAATACCAGGATGGCAGACATCATGTTCCACGTTTATTTGTATTCCGGTGGTACCTAGTAAAGTGTTATATACAAAGCATATGATCAATATGTTTTTAAATGAACTCTATATTTTATAACCACATTGATTGTTCTTCAGTTAATCTTTTTTTTGTGGATAATCATTCTTTCCTTGACTGGCTTTGAGATTTTCAGACAAACATAGACACAATGGCACAAAACCATTTATTAATAGAAATAATCCTAATTAAAGATTTCAACACATGTTTTCTCAAGTGGGTGGGTAAAATCCTGGTTCTTTCAGCCAAAATTATCACTTGTATTTATCTGGGTCGGAGTATCTGAAGAACAGCTGAATTTTTAAAAAATGCTATTGGAGCCCAAAGATTGCTTAATGGGTAGATATTCCCTGTAAGAGACAGTTAAGACTTGTTTGTGTTGTTGTAGGGCTCAAATGAGATAATGTATAATAAAATGCTTTGGAAATCATGGATGGCTATATATGTGGCAGATATATTATTACTATAGTTAATAAGAAAACAATTTCATCATCATTATCATTAAAATTTGGACATAGTTGATAAGGCATGTCCTGCCTCTGATATATACTGGTTGTGTGACCCTGGGCAAGTAATTTTCCTACTCAGCACCCTCAGACAAATCTCTGAGACTGCAAATTGCATAGCAGTTGTAGATCATCTTTGGTTGATGTTCTGCCATTTTTTGGTCATGTCTGACCCCTCGTGATCCCATTTGGGGTTTTCTTAGGAAGGATACTGGAGTGGTTTGCCATTTTATTTTTCAGCTCATTTTCCAAATGAGGAAACTGAAGCAAACAGGATTAAACGAAGTGCCCAGTGTCACACAGTTAGTAAGTTTCTGAGGCCAGATTTGAACTCAGGAAGATGAGTTTTCCTGATTCTAGACCTGGAGTTCTAGCCACTGTGCTACCTAGCCGGCCATAAGCTTTAGTAGGACACTATTTACCAGAAACTCCCTCTATTCTTGAAATCAGGTTGCTTCTGCTCTCTTTCCCAAAAAAACAGAACACATTTTTTTTCTCTGTCTTTGGAGTAATAAAGGTTATAGATACATTGCCATGCTTTTCCTTTAGAGACTACTTTGGATTCCCATTTTTCTTTCCCAGAGGGGCATAATATACTCTGTAATGCTTTAAAGGCATTTTTTTAAGGTATCAGAACACCTCATCTTCTCTACCATTTCGCATGGTTTCTCTTCCCCACTTAATACCCCCCAATTGGGCCCTCAATACAGAGGGATTCAGCACAAATAAAGCCCTATGGGCAAATGCCCCTCAAGATTTCCCGACTTCATTTTCTTGCCCCTGTAAGTCGAAAGCAATCTCCTAACTTTGCCAAGTGTTCACAGACTAACAGAAGCCCATTGGCCTTAGAATCACAGGGTTCAAAGCAACTAGAAGAACTAGTCAATTCCACAGCCTCCTTCTATAATCAAACACAACTAAGTAATGTCTAACTCAGGGCTGGGCACTGAACATAGTTATTGTTCAATTGTTTCAGTAGTGTCTAACTCTTCATGACTCCATTTGGGGGTTTTCTTGACACAGATACTGGAGTGGTTTACTATTTCTTTCTCCAGCTCGCTTTACAGATGAGGAAACTGAGGCAAATAGGGTTAAGTCTCTTGCCCAGAGTCACACAGCTGGTAAGTGCCTGAATCTGAATTTGAACTCAGGTCTTCCTGACTCCAGGGCCATTGCTCTATCCACTGCGCCACTTAGCTGTGGAATGGACAAATGATGATCCACAAGAATCTATCACATTTTTAAGGTCCACAGAAGGAGATCCTAAAACAGATCTCTGTAACATATTCTAGCATCTGAAAGAGATGCATATCCTTGCTCTTTTCCAATTTCATTTCTGCAATAATGTCAGCAAGAAATGGGTAAGGAGAGCTTAAGGGAAATGGAGCAGAGAGTAGAAGGAACAAAATGTGGAGAAAATAACTATTGGGATGTGGGAAGTCATATTAAAATTAAAGAGGATTAGGATATGAATCTATAAATCACTTCTATGTATTTTTTGTTTATATCCTACATTTTTTTTAAATCTATGAACATGTTATCCACCCTTTGGGAAAAGGTAAGCTTGAATGAAAGTGAGGACAGAGGTGTTAGATTTCCCAGGGTCATTGGGCTAGTCATAGAAGATAAAAGCAGCCCTACGTTGTACTTGTCATCATTATCCAGCAAACTACAAGGCCTATAGATCTCCTTATGATATGAGAAAATTCCTTTTAATATTTTTAGGAAGTCACATTCACACTGTGGAAAACACAGTGGAACACTGATTTCTCAGACCTTCACTTTCTTAAAAAAAAAATCAAGGGCTAATAAAAAGAGACCTTTGAGTAATTACAAGCCATTTTTTATCAAACCTACTTTCCATCAATTAGGTCAGTTGTAATAAATCCTTTTTTTCCCATATAAAGTACTCAAAAGCTAAACTGTCATTTGAGAACACTCTGGTTCATCACTATGTGACTCTTAAGGTAGTTAATGCCTTGGGGAAAATACTTAAACTGGAGCATTTTAATCATATGCTTAATACACGATTGTTAAAGGATAAGGACATATCTGATTTGAGCTCATTTTAAAGTCTGCTCAATTTACTAATATGTACAATAAATTATAAAAAGGATCAAGGGTTTAGGAACCAGACTATGTTGTTAAGGAAGTAAGAACATCAAAGAGGGGCATTCAAGCTCTTTATGGGTTTAACCCTGAAGACCTCCCAAATTCATTTCTGTGCCAGGCCTCCTCAGTCATTTCAGCACTACTAAAGGACTATGGAATTTGTATCATGGAGATCCTCTTTCCCCAAAGTAAGTATGAGGTCAACATGCAAGTTGGATGATGGATGTTAAAAATTCTGAGAATCTTCTAATTTTGGAAACTGGTCCTCTCAAGTTCTCTGTTCCACCAAAATATCTGTTATATGTCATGAGCTGAGAAGCACCTTATTTTATAGGCCATCAAATACAGCATGGAGAAAAGATTAGGAGAAGCTCTGGTACCCCAGATTCATTTCTACATGAATGTCAGTTATTCTGACCCCACCTTGCCTATATGGCAACTGCTGCCCTGTGGCATACAGAGCTGTGGAAAACCTTTCAATGATGATGATCATGACGGCGACTGGCATTTACATAGCACCTAACTGTCAGCCTTCTCTACTAAGTGCTCTACAAATATTATCTCACTTGATCCTCACAACAACCCTGGGATGCTTTAAGTATTACTATTACCCCATTTATAAATGAGAAAATTGAGACCAAGGGAAGTCAGGACTGAGGTGAGATTTGAATTCAGATCTTCATGCCTATAGGTCTAGTGCTCTATATCTACTCTGCCACTCAGCTACCACTAACACAAAAAGAAAAGGTCAACCTCTAGTCTGGCTGGTCAGTAGACATGAACTTTGAAGGAGAGTACGAAACGGAGGGGAAATGTAAAAATGCTGATTCATCAATTTCACAAACTGCTTTATATTCTTTATGATGAGGTTGGATCACCTATGAGAATATAACACTATTTACACTATAAGTTAAATTACTGAATTCTTTTTTTTTAAGTCTTTCTGTTAATACACACTTATGAGTGTTGTATGTTTGGCGTTTCTTTTGTGTGGAGGAAATAAATACCTGTCCCATATCTGATTCATAATGAATATTAAGCACCTTTTTACTGCCCTCTTTGGGAAGGACAGTAAATATGAGCCACAAAATAAGCTTTAAGTAAATTATCCCCAGGATGTCAAGATATGGGATGCAAAAGTATGAAAAAAAGAAACGAATTCCTCTCATGCAGGTTTTTTCCACAGTCACCACTAGCATGTTTCCAGAGTAGAGGATGCCTTCAGTGAAGAGGGAGAGCACAGACCAGGCATGACTTCTGTGCCCAAAAGCAGGACATAATTATTAGACTTAAGAAGAATCTCTACTATCCAGAAGTTTCTAGAGAGAATGCAAAATTCAATTCAAATCACAAACATTTCTTAGGCACTTGCTATATAAAAAGGCAAAGTACTACGGCCAATGGACACAATACACCAAACAGTTTCCTCAGGGCAGCTAGGTAGTGCAGTGGATAGAGTACTAGCCCCTGGAATCAAGAAGACCTTTGTTCAAATCTAACCTCAGACACTGACTAGCTGTGTGACCCTGGGCAAGTCACTTAACCCTCACTGCCTCCAAAAATAAAACCCCCAGACAAATGCCTCCTCTAGGGAGCTTCTAACATAAATTAGGGTACAGATGGGGGTGATAAGATATGTGCACTAACAGATATGATTTTGTCCTTTGAAACTTGCTCTGTTAGTAGGGAGCACCTGGTAAGGGACTGTCTCTACCACTAATATCATTACCTGTGTTACTTAAGTGACTTCACGGAGTCACAAAACCATTATGTATCAGAAACAAGGTGTGAAACTATGTCTTCCTCAATGGGAAGTCAGCTCTCTTTTTCTTTCTTTCTTTTTAAAAATAATATTTCATTTTATCCCAATTACAAATAAAAATAATTTTAACATACTTAAAAAAAGTTTTGTGCTCCAAATTCCATCCCTTCCTCTCTTCCCTCTCTCCTCCCTGAGATAGTAAGCAATCTGATATAGGTTATACATTGCTGTCATGTAAAAACATTTCCATATTTGTGATTTCGTGCAGGATTAGAAAGAAGGAAAGAAAGGAAGAAAGGAAATAAAGGAAAGAAGGAAAAAGAAAGAAGGAAGAAAGAAAAAAGAAAAATAGCATACTTCAATCTCTCTGCACTATAGTACTTCCCATTCTGCCTCTTGATTAGTATGAAATAAGAATATTCTGGGACAGAAGGAGAAATGTAGGCAAAATGCTATGAAAAAATTAAGAAGGGAGAGTTAAGAAGGAAAAATTTCCAACTGCTGGTGAACTCTCAATTTAGAGCAAACTAGTCTTAAGAATGTATTAAAGCAAACCATATTTATATTAATATCTTGCCCCATGTATATTCTTTCCAACCCCTTTATGGCATTTCAGAAAGCTCCTTCTTTCACAGAAAATATATGAGGAAGTTCTCTCTTTCTCCCTTGCTTCAGATGGGCCAGATTTCTCTTCACCATAAGCTATTAGATTCATACAACCCAAGAATTTATAGGGATAAGTATTATTAGGATAGTACCTGCACCTGTGATTTCAATTGTATAAGGAATTCCAAGGGGAGGAAACTTCCAATACTCACACAGACTAACATCTTCTCTATGTGTTATACTCTTAGAGAGGTTCTTAGGACACTGAGAGAAACCCTGGTTGATCTGGCTTCAAGGCCACCTCTCTATTAATGAAAGGGTGAGGAATCTGCAACTTGGAGGCCACACATGTCCATGTAAGTCCTCAAGTGTGGCCCTTTGACTCAATCAAAATTTCACCATGAAGTTTAAATTCATTCAAGGGGCCACATAGGGCCTCCAGACTGCAGGTTCCCTACCCCTGCTCTAGAATATCTATACCTCTCCTAAATTCTACTACAGTGCCTAATGGCATTGACGTGACCATAACTTCCAAGAACTGGAAGACCCCAATCCAGTAAAAGAATCTAAGAGAGAACAAGCAAATCTTTGCAAAAGAAACTGGATTTGAAGTTAGCTCAAATCCATCTGATTAATTCAGTTCCTCAAGCAAAATCTACTCTTGTCTGATTTAGCTTGACAGGCAGTAAAGAGCCCTGAACTTGCTCTGCTCCTCTCATTTCATATCCCCCTCTGTTGGGCTTCAGTTGTGTAGATCTGACATCAAGAAATTGTTTCTTTGACAGAACATTAGAAGCAAAAGCCTTCTTTTCCTTAGTCCAGCTCTAGCAACAGACCAGTTAAGAGTCCCAAGGAAATTCCCCACTTTTTCAGGACTTCAAACCCAATAAATAAAACAGTAATTGATTCTCTCAAAGAGCTTTCACTTGTAAACAGTCAGTAAATAAACTCTGAAGAATAAGAGATTGTCCCATGTTATAAGTAATCCATGGGCTTAAACAAAAAGCAAACAGTTTCCTAAAATAATTATTAAGGGCTAAGATCTCCAAGTCTAAGTATACTACCTGAAAAGTGTTAGTGATCTGAAAGAATTACCAAAAACAAAACAAAACAAAACAAAAAACCATTCAAAGACATTTGGAAATTTTATATGTAACCTCAAAAAGCAAACAAAACTCACAACAACAACAACAAAAAAGAAAAAATCCTGGAAATTACCTAATCATCCAACAATTGGGTTAAACAAACTGTAATGCATTCATATCATGGTCTTCTGCTAGCAATTAAGACCAAAAAGTATGAGGACTACAAAGAAGCCTTAAAATCCTTTATGAAATGATGCAAAATGAAAAAAGGAGAACCAGAATAAAGAAGTATCCAATCACTAAACATATTAGAGAAAAAGTGAATGAGAATTAGTGGACAAAGAATCCTGCTAAGAGCTAGAGGGATTAACTGAAAAAGTATTATGATACTTTATGTGTTGAAATTAATTTAAATGTAAATTGTTACAAAGCAAGTTCAGTTAATTGAGTTGGTATTCAATATCAGGCTTTAAATAAGGCATTTCAACAAAAACAAATACTACCAAAATAAAATTGATAGGGAAAAGGTAGAATGCAAGACTTAAGATATTCAAGAAATTGAAGCAAATGCTGAATGCAAACAGGAAAGAAAAGAATGATTGCCTTTTGATTTGCATATTTCTAATACTGCCATGGAGGATTAATTATTATTCAAAAAGGAGTATTAATAATTCATTCCAGCCATCTAAATATTTCATCTTTTAAAGATATTGAAATGAGGTATCTGGTAAATAGAGGAAAGACACTTCTTAGAAAATACTTCAATCCTTCAATGCATCAGTCATCTCAACTATGTGAGATGTTTTCCCCATTGGTCAAGATTATAGCCCATTCACTCCTCTTTTCCCCATGCAATTCCTGTTCCTTCCATAAATACTCCGCAGTGGCTTCACCAAATAAATGATGTGGGGAGATCAGTGCAGATCTTAGTCTAATTGTGATCCCTCACTTTCACTGCATGGCCCTACTTTTTGGCTCATATGTGTCATCATTCATATGTCATTTTCACCACCCCTTATGCAAAGTAGAGAATCATTAAGAACAGGACAGTTATCTAAGTATGTCTTAGCCTGATCTACTCCTTAGACTTAGTTCATTGCCCAAGTGTAGTACCTGCCCAAGATGTATATATACTGATGGATTAATTCACTAGGTTGCCTACTCAGTTGCATGTCATAATTTGAGCAATATGTATTTTTATTCATTTTTTTGTCCAGTGTTGTTAGGCTAATGTCTTTTGAGTGAATATGAATTTCATTGAGGATTTGTAGTGCTTGGGGACTTGATACAATTAGCATAATGTCATCCTGCACCATAAACTTAAGAATCAAAAGCTTTGTCATAAGCAGACAGGAAATTCTATGCTGATTCTAATCAACACCATGACAGGTTGTGTTTTCACTAAGAAGCACCAAGATCAAGGTACATCACAACTACCATACCAACTGAAATCACAATCCTACAACTCACTGTTCATCCATCCAAGCAGTAGAATTTAAGAAGTTTCCAATAGAAAAGGGAGATTAGGACTATTTTAAAAAAATATTGGTAGATTCCCTTAATGTTGTATTCTATTGTCAGTCACTTTTGATTCTTTATTCTAACTATTAATAGTATTGTTAAAATATTCAGGTGGATTTGTAGTCTCTTCTATGTTAGTATTATACCTAACAGCAAATCATCCGAGTCTACCCATCATATGTGACTCCTGTCCATTTCCTCTAATGCATGTGCAATAAGGGATCTATTCAACATAGTAATGGTCCTCCTCCATTTCTCTTGACCTAAGTAGAGTACATAGTTTGGTCTTTCTCCTACCACATGACCAGCTTTTTAACTCCTACATTCTTAGATAATATCCTCTACTGTGCTTTTACACTTTCTTGTTTGTCATTTACTGACATCTATGAGTAATATACAGCTAATAAATAACTGACAATGATACAATGATGATAATAATGATAGACTCCAAGCTACATGGAATAAAAGACTTTCAAAGTATAGAGACGTTGCTAAGGGGACTCAAAGCATGTGAGAAACTACATCTCACTCTGTTATCCTGCATAAAACTCATATTAAAGCAAGATCATATCAACTCTGAGACTCAAACCTTATTAATAGTACATATTTCTCAACTATACATCATACCTTTTGCAAAAAAAAAATGAAACCCTAATCACTGATAGGGCAAAAATCATACAAATTAATAAAGAAAAGCAGAAATAATAAATAGAATAAAACTATAATCAACAATGAGAATTACAAGAAAGGATTCAAAGTTTAAAAATATACTCTTAATAACTGAGAGATAAAGAAATAAATGATAGAAACAAGAACAAATTTTTTTAAATAATCAATAAACATTTATTAAGCATCTACTATCTGCCAGGTTGTATGTAAGGCACTGAAGTTACATGTACAGATCTGAGACAGTCTCTGCCCTAAGGGAGTTTATAATCTAGTACAGAAAATTTAACATATTCCTATAGAATATATGCAAAATAAATGCCACAGAGATCTTTTTCTAATTTTTTTGATATATAATTTATTTATTTTTCAGTTCTTAACATTGACTTCTACAAGAATTTGAATTCAAAATTTTCTTCCCCACCCCAGGACAGCATACATCCCATCCACCCCTTCTTCCAGTCTGTCCTCCCTTCTATTATCCAACCTTCTTCCATTCCCCTTCCCCTTTATTTCTTGTAGGGCAAAATAGATTTCTTTACTGTTGCCTGTATATCTTAATTTCCAGTTGCATGATAAAACAATTTTCATCATTCATTCTTAAACCTTTGAGTTCCATATTCCCTCCATCCCTCCCCATCCATCCTCACTGAGAATATAAGCAATTCAACATATATCAGACATGTGTAACAATGCAAAGTACTTTCATAATAGTTATATTGTAAAAGACTAGCCACATTTCCCTCTGTTCTATCCTGCCCTTCATTTATTCCATTCTCTCCCTTGACCTGTCCTCTCACAATAGTGTTTGCTTCTGATTATCCCTTTCCCCAATTTGTTGTCCCTTCTATTATCTTCCCTCTCCTATCCTCTTCCCCCTTACCTTCCTGCAGAGTAAAATAGATTTCCATATCCAAGTGAGTGTGTGTTATTCCTTCCTTAAGCCAAATCCCATGAAAGTAAGGCTCACTTCTTTCCTTTCATCTCCCTACTCTTCCCTTCCATTGTAACAGTTCTTTCTTCCCTCATGTAAGATAATTTGCTACAGTCTACTTTTCCTTTTCTCTTACTCCTAGTACATTCCATTCAAAAGTAAATTTTATATTTTTAGGTATTCTCCCTTCATATTTAGCTCACCCTGTGCCCTCTGTCGATATATATATGCATCATATATACACACACACATACACACATGTGCATATACATACCTACACATAAATAATATATACATACAGACATACATACCCATACACACCATACATACCCATACACACCTACATATATACATATACATACACACACACACACACACACACACACACACACACACACACACACACATATATATATATATGGGGCAGCTAGGTGGTACAGTGAATAGAGCACCAGTGCAGGAGTCAGGAGGACCTGAGTTCAAATCTCACCCCAGACACTTGACATTCACTAGCTGTGTGACCTTGGGCAAGTCACTTAACCCCAATTGCCTCATCCTGGCTCATCTCTAGTCATCCTGATGAATATATGGACACTGAATTCAGATGGCTTGAGTGGAGAAGTGAGACTGGTGACCTGCACAGCCCTCCTTCACTCAAAACAAAGTCAAGTGCAAGTCATGTCATCATTTCTCTGATGTCATGGTCTTCTTTGGCAACAAAGGACAAACACACACAGACACACACACATTCCCTCTAACTACCCTAATACTGAAAAAGGTCTCATGAGTTACAAATAACATTTTTCCATGTAGGAATGTACATAGTTCAACTTTAATGAGTTCCTTAAAACTTCTCTTTTCTATTTACCTTTTCAAGTTTCTCTTGATTCTTGTATATGAAAGTCAAATTTTCTATTCAGCTCTGGTCTTTTCAACAAGAATGCTTGGAAGTCCTTTATTTCATTGAAACTCCATTTCCCCCCCTGTAGTATTATACTCAGTTTTGCTGGGCAGGTGATTCTTGATTTTAATTCTATCTCCTTTGACCTCTTGAATATCATATTCTAAGCCCTTTGATCCCTTAGTGTAGAGGCTGCTAAATTCTGTGTTATCTTGATTGTATTTGCACAGTACTTGAATTGTTTCTTTCTGGTTGCTTGCAATATTTTCTCCTTGACCTGGGAATTCTGAAATTTGGCTACAATATTTCTAGTAGCTTTCCTTTTGGGATCTATTTCAGGAGGTGATCAGTGAATTCTTTCTATTTCTATTTTACCCTCTGGTTCTAGAATATCAGGGAAGTTTTCCTTGATAATTTCTTGGAAGTTGATGTAGAGGCTCTCTTTTTGATCATGGTTTTCAGGTAGACCAATAATTTTTAAATTATCCCTCCTGGATATATTTTCCAGGGCAGTGCTTTTTCCAGTGAGATATTTCACACTGTCTTCTATTTTTTCATTCCTTTGGCTTTGTTTTATAATTTCTTGATTTTTCATAAAGTCATTAGCTTCAATCTACTCCATTCTAATTTTTAAAGAGCTATTTTCTTCAGTGAGCTTTTGAACCTCCTTTTCCATTTGACTAATTCTGCTTTTTAAAGCACTCTTCTTCTCCTCATTGGCTTTTTGCACCTCTTTGGACATTTAGGTCAGTCTATTTTTAAAGGTGTTATTTTCTTCACATTTTTTTGGGTCTCCTTTAGCAAGCTGTTGACTTGCTTTACATGATTTTCTTGCATCACTTTCATTTCTCTTCCCAATTTTTCCTCCACCTCTCTTAGTTGATTTTTAAAATCCTTTTTGAGCTTTCCCCTGGCCTGAGACCCCTGCATATATTTTTTGGAAGTTTTGGATGTAGAAATCTTGACTTTGATGTTTTCCTCTGATGGTATGCTTTGTTCTTCCTCATCCAAAAGGATGGAAGAAAATAACTTTTCACCAAGAAAGAAACCTTCTGTAGTCTCATTTTTTCCCCCTTTTTTGGTCATTTTCCCAGCCAGTTCCTTTACTTTTGAGTCCTTTGTCAAGTAAAGGATATACTCTAGGGACCTGTAAGTTCTCAGTTCCTTCAAGGTGGCACAATCAAAGGAGAGGAGTTACTCCTCTCCTGTGCTCTGGTCTGGGAGCAACCACAGGTGCTCTTTTCTGCCCAGGATCTGTGAATAGGATTCCCTCTCCATAGCTGCCACCAGTTCCACCACACCAGCACTCCTCCTCACCCCAGGACCACCACTCAGGACTGAGACCCAGATGGGCTGCTTGATTCCCCAGGATCTTTAGGGGAAAGCTCCAAAAGTGGACAGTGTTCCCATAGTGGTTGCTGCCACCCTGGGGCCAGGGCTGGGGCCAGACTGCACACCCCTCTTATCCAAGTGAAAGAGCTTTCTCACTGACCTTTGAAGCTGTCTTTGGTATTTGTGGATGGAGAAGTCTGGGAAGAGCAGCTGCTGCCTTTGATTCCAAGCCCTGAAGCCTGCTCCAGTCCTGTCTGTGTTGCATGGCCAAGGCTGGGTTGCACTCTGCTCTGAGCCCAGCACAAGAGACCTTTCCTGTCATCCTTCTAGGCTGTTTTGGGCTTTCACTCTGTTGTTTTGTTGCTACTGCTGCTCTAGAATCTATTTAGAGTCATTTTATACAGATATTTTATGGGCTATGAGGGGAGAGCTAGAACAGGTCTGTCTTTCTACTCTGCCATCTTGGCTCTCCCTTCCCCCACTGACAGTAAAAACAATTTTTATCAAAAATAATGGCAATGAGTTTTGTCAAAACCAAAACTTGTAATGCAGCCAACCAAATAAAGAGAAATTTTACAGGTCTAAATACTTTCATTAATAAAAAGAGAAAGAATTGACTGATAAATTGGGCATATAACTAAAAAAGTTAGATAAGCAACAACTCCAACTAAAACCAAAAGATAGAAATTTAGAAAAATCAAAGAAAAAAGTTTCGAAAATAAAAATGTTAATTTGATAAAACCAGGAGTTATTTTTGGGAAAAAAAATTAATATAGGTAAAGATTAGTTAGTTTGATGGAAAAGAAGGAAAAATCAAATTAATACAACAAAAAAGTAAAAGGAGAATTCACACCAGATGAAGAAGAAATAAAGGGGTCCTCTGAATGAAAAGGGTAGAGATGTCTTTCCAGAGCCTCTATTTAAGGAGGACCACCAAGGCAGTCAACTCATCATTTCCCTTCTGGCTGTAGGATTTCATTATGTTCTGGGTGGACAGTACCCACCCTCCTACCTCTTTTTTTAGCCTTTTTTTATGTACTGTCTTCCCTATTACATTGTGAGGTCCTTAAGGGAAGGGGCTATCGTATACCTTTCTTTGTATTCTAGTCTAGAACACAATAGATGCTTTATAAATATTTACTGACTGTCCTAGAGAGGATCAGTTTACATCCTAATAATTCTATTCGTCTACTAAAAGCAATTATTTTACCTACCTCAGCAAAAGTCAAAGGCAAGTAAAAATAGATGAATTGTTATTTGCCCAAGATTGTTTCTATCTGAACTCTATTGAAAAGGATGAGAAAGTAAAACTTACATATGTGCCAAGGGAAGATGAAGTCACCACAGAACTACATCATGTCATAAAGCAAATACAACATTAGAGCCATTACTCCAGGGAAAACCCTTTACTTCTGCTTTGATGGGTGTAACAGTGATTGATTGGCAAATCAATCAGTTAATGAGTTAACAAACATTGAAGTGTTTCCTATATGCTAGTTTCTGTGACCATAAAGAAAGGCAAAAATAAGTTAAAAAACAACTAGATACATACAAGCTAATGGAGTAGATGGAAAGTTATTGAACAGGGGAAAGTATTAGAAACTTAGGGAATAGAGAAAGGCCTTGTGAAGAAGATGGGATTTCAGCTGAATCTTGAAAGAACTCAGGGAAGCTAAGATGTAGAGATGAGGGGACAGAGCATTGAAGGAGTGGTGGACACCAGGGTAAAAACATGGGGATGGAAAATGTACTGTCACATGAGAGAAACATCAAGTAGATCTATGATATTCAGTTCAACTTAATAAACCTCAACAAATATTTATTAAGTAACCATCATGTACTAAGAACTGTGCCAGGTGATAGGGATGCCAAGCCTAAAATGAAACAGTCCTTACCCTCAAGAAACTTCCATTCTCCTGTGGAGATGGTCTGACACAATGAGAGATGGATAAAGCATCACTTGAAAGCAACTTGATGAAAACTCATTTAAGAGGTTATAAAACAAAACAGCTTCAATAATACGGTAATTAAATAAAACGCTTTGGGATTAACTTCAAGGTTGCAAAGGATAAGGCTTGTCTTCACCAATCTGTGCAGACACTTTCTCTTACCCTCTTATGTCCCAACCCTAATTCTGTGATAATATGATCATCTTCAAAGGACTAAGTCTCCATTAGCTACTTTTGCCTACATCTGCACTAATGGCATTTTCAAGTACAATTACAGAGACCACATCTGGGAAATGCTCATCTAGGGGCTATTTAAAAACAATGCAAATCCATATGACATGGCAAAAAACATCAAAAGGTATTGGTTCTTTGTTGGAAATGTTTTTTGCTTTGTTTAATTTTTTTTTCTTGAAGCTAAGGAATTTGAAGAAATCACCATGTACGGGGAACAAAAAAATCATAGGGTACATTTTTATTCAACTAAGCAGATTTGGGAAATATTAAAGAAATAACAACAACAATGAAATGCCAAGGGCATTACCATCATGAAAATCAATGAAAGGGAGCTGAAAGAAAGACGGTAAAAGCAGGTTACTCAGGATGGTGCAGTGTGGCTGGTACTTCAGTGGCAGTTACATATATTTGTTGATCAACAGTACAAGAAGCTGAGAAAAGGCAGAACTAGGTGGAGTGATGTTGATATAAACTGTCAGGGTTTCCATATCTCCGTGAAGTGCTATTTTGTTCTCTTGTCTGCAAGAAAGGCCCAATTGTAGGAAACAGAGAAAATCAGGTCAGATGAATATTTCAGAGGCAAGAGTGTCACTTTTAATTAGAGACAGGAAAGGCAAGTTTGTTTGGTTTCTAAACTTTGGTGACCACAATTGCATGATTCTCTCACACTGGATATCTATGCAAAGTAAATGTGGACAAGACTGAGCTATTCAGCTTCCCTCCTTATCTTAGTCCGGTGCCTGGCTTCCTTATCACAGGAGAAAATCCTGATATATATCACTGCCTTTCTAAATTAGGAGCCTTAAAGTATCAGGTTTGCTCAAAATTGCTTCCTTTCCCTGATGCATTTCTTAAATTCACTATTCTTTCCCATCCCTTGGGATGGAAAATTCCAGAGCCTGATCAATCATTTCTTGCCACCAGGCTGATAATGTATTTGACTCACAGTGCCACCTCTTCCAGGGGACCCTCATGTAGCTACTGAGGTTGGCATTGCTTGTAACTACCCAGAGTAACCTGGAAAATGCTCTGGAATATCAAGCAAGTTCAAGGAGCTAATCTACTTCAAAGTCTTTCACTTCAACAATTGAATAAATAAACATTTACATATTGTTCGTTATCCTGGGCACTAGGTTAGATAGTAGGGATACAAAAATTAAAATGAAACTTCCTACCTTAAGACGCTTATATACAGAAAATTTATATAAAATGAAAACAAGGTAACTTTGGGAGAGAGAGAACTAGGAACGAGGGAGAGAGGGAAAGGATCCATTTAGCAATGGCCTTGGGGTTGAGTCCTGAACAAAGCTAGGACTTCTCAGAGGCAGAGGGGAAGAGTGAAGTCTCCCTGGCAGCAGAATAAATGCATAAGCCACAGCATGAAGGGCAGTTTGGCTAGAGTGCGGTGTGGGCAGTAATGTATGTTGTCAGCCTGGACACCTTCCATTTTCTCCTTCCCAGCTGCAAGTTTCTAGGTCAATTCACTTACTCCCTCATTTTTATGCTTTAAGCCCCACCTATAACGTTTATTTCCCTTGACCCTCTCTTAAATCCTTTTATTTTTCATGCCTCTTGATTTCCAAACATGAAAACCTCCTAACTCTTTTTCCATTCAATGCTTTATAAAATATAATTCTTTGCTCACATATAGTATAAGTAATGCAGCTAACAGAATGCTGTACCTGGGGTCAGGGAGACCTGAGTTTAAAACTGCCCCTGGACATTTACTAGCTGGGTGTCTGTGGGCAAGTAAGTCACCTAACCTCTGTCTGCCTCTGTTATCTCATCAATAAAATGGACATAAAAGTAATTCGGAACTTCCAGGGTTGTTGTGAGGATAGTAAAATAATAAACAATTTATTGAGCTCTCAGGTACCAGGTTCTGCGCTGGGCTTTAAAATCATCTCCTTTCATCCTCCTCTTAATGAGGAGAAAATGATCTGAAATCAATAAAGCGCTCTGCAGATCTTGAAGCCTCACATACATGTCTCCATTGTGGTTGTTATCATTATTCTATGACAGTATCGTACAGCGGGAAGAGCAATGAATTTAGAGTTAAAGAACTCACACGAACACTTACTAGCTATGTGGTCTTGGGCTAATCACTTCACCTTTTTGTGACTCAGTAAAAAAAGAAGTGACTGGACAAGGTGGTCTTTAGGGCTCCTTCTAGTCCTCAATCTATAATCACAAGAGGTATCCCCCCCAAGGGGGCACTTTAATACCAGAGAATTGAGCCACAGAACATCTGAACTGCAAGGAGACTTAGTCATTTAATGAAACACTTTTCTTTTATAGATGAAAATCTAAGTTCCACAAATGAAATGACTGCTTCCAAATCATCCAGCTCCTTTGCAGCAAAGCCAGGATTAGAATTCAAATCTCTCGACTCTCAGGTGAGTTTTATTATCTGTTTTTTTAAAAATAAAAGGCTTTTGTGGGCTAGGGTTAAATACCACAGAAAATTATATTTTATAAGAAACCTCATTCCAAACTGCAATGTCCTTTATAGCTACCAGTTGATATCAATGTTGTGTGATAAATTCTAAACTTTTGGAGACAAAGGACCCATTTTTTTTCTATAAAGCTCAAAGAATATTTATTTAGTACCTACTATGGATTAAATACTATGTAAGACGCTAGTAAAATATATATAGTTTAGAAAATACCCGGTCTTCATGGAGTTTACAATGTATTTTGCAGGCTATGACCTATACAAATAACTTAATACTGAACATATGATAGATACTTCTGAGGAAGACTATGAATTTTCTTGGTGGGAGAGGTTGTTTACAATTGGAGGCATAGGGGAAGGTTGGTTGAAATAACTTCCGATATATGTCAAGAAAAATTCATAAGTAAATAATTTAATTATTTGTATAATTCATATTAAATGATATATGTCATTTTATATAACTGGGCAAGATGATACTACAGATGTGTTTCCCTGAATCTAGACCCTCCATTTTTACCAATTCTTTCCCTAGGTTAGGTTCTAAATGCTAAAGCATTGTAGAGTAATATATAAAGTATAGTTTTCTTATTTTTCCCAGGCAAAATTGTATTTGGTAGTAGTAGAATTTCATGAGAAGAATATGTCAAAATCAGATCAAAATGAAATAAAATACTCAACAAAACGTCTTACAATTGCGTTACAATGATTCCTCTACTTGACACTTCAAGGATCTGAAATTTTGTCAGGATGGATAGGGCTTACATGATGTAACCATTTTCTAATTTAGTGGAGAGTTTTTGAGAGTTGCTATAGCTGAAAAATGCATTACCTGGAGGCCAACCTGTAGATGCACCTCTCTGAACTGAGTTAGGCTGGTCCTTGGACAGCAAACATATAATCCATTGCCAGGGTGATATTCAAAGTCTTTCCAGCTTGGTGGGACTTGAAAGAGCTTGCACTATAACAGCAAAGCTTTTGAGTAACTACGTTCACCTTCATGCCACAAACATTTGAGTAGAAGGACTACAGCCACCCACTTATACCTGTAACATCCTGTGCAGCTCTCATGTCTTCCCATGAACTCACTGCAGCAGGTCTACCCAAAGTCTAGGACCTTCCTTGCTGTCTGTTGTCATTGTGAGGATACCACAACAATGCACTGACTGTCCATCAGTCACACTTTACTCTTGCCACATGACTAGCCCATCTCCATTTCTGTTCATGTATGCTATTGATGGGAAGACATCATCAAGGAATTTGTAACCAAGTGATCCATCTATTGGTGAGGAGTCTCTCCATACTTAGCTAGGTTGGTCCTTGCACAGCAAACTCAGCCTGTTCCCAAGACCTTTCTAGGCCCGTGGTGCCTGCCAGAGCTTTATTTCCACAGCATGCTGAGGCATCACACTAGAATTATGGGAAAGTATTTCATTTACTGTTTATAAATTTGATGATGATCAAAGGTTTACTTGGATCAATCCAAAGCTAACCTTTCAAACATTCTGAATATGTCATTTTCCTAGGGAGAGTATCAAATGACAATCTTTAGCCAATGAAAAGAATATCTGATGAGTAGGAAGACTTCAGAGAGACCTGGAAGGACTTATATGAACTGAGGCTACATGAAATGAGCAGAAACAGGAGAACGTTGTACACAGTAACAACCACAGTGTGCAAGGAATTTTTCTGGTAGACTTAGCTCTTCATAACAATGCAAGGACCTAAAACATTCCCAAAAGACTCTTGAGGCAAAATGCCATCCACACCCAGAGATAGAACTATGGAATCAGAACACAGAATGAAGCAGAATATTGCCTCTAGTGTTATGTTGTTTTTTTTTTCCTCAGGGTTTCCCCCATTCATTTTAGTTCCTTTGGACAACATGACTAATGTGAAAATGTGCTTAATAAGAATGTATGTATAGAAACTATATAAGATTGTGTGCTGTCTCAGGGAGGGAGTGAGGAGGGAGGGGGAGAAAATCTAAGACTTATGGAAGTGATTGTGAAAACTGTAAACAAATATATTAATAAAAAAATATTTGAAATTCACGATCCTTAAGAGGATGTTTCTTAGAATTGGGAATCATTCAAGTATTCTTCACTGATCTTGTTAATCACTTTGCATTTTGTTTTGACAGGAGAAGTAAGTCTATTTTAAGGTGATTTCTTAGTAGAGACTATGTAGCATCTAACATACTATTCAATATTTTGTAAATTAATTAGGGCAAGCATTTTAATTGCAATTTCTGAAAACAGAGGAGAGAAACCTTAATTCAGTCAGACTTGAATGCTTTTTCTGGTTCACTTTTGCTGAAACACCTTACAAGTCTAATAGGACAAAAAAACAATCCTGTATGGACAATGCAGCCTAAGTGAGACAGAAGAAATAACTGAGAAGTGTATTCAATGAATACACAAACTAAAGGGTTGCCCTTTGATTTTTACAAAACCTTAGAGAACTCTATTACCAAAAACTCTATCCCAAAGTACTGTTCTGATGCTAATTATTGAAAGTTTGTTGACACTGCTGTGCATTAATTGTCCTATTCAAAAATCTTAAAAGTGAAAAATTAGGAATTTTAAATGAGAAAACAGTGATGACTTTCATCAAGCCTCCTCCCTTAACCCCAGCAGAGGAGTGAGATCCCACTGACCCCAACATAAAGAAGAAACTTAACTGAAAGGTATTCCTTTTTTTCTTCCTTTCTCACTATTACGTTTTGTATTTTCTTCCCTGTTCGTATCTTTCATCTCCTCTTAGCTATCATCTCTGAGCTATGATTTCATAGGCTGTAAAATTAAATGCCACTTTGTCTGGATGATCTGTCAAATCACATTTTCTTAAGAATCCACTCCTAGAAATCCAATACAAGATTAGCCTTTGAGAAAACAATGGTGATAAGACTGCCACTTACTATGTAATGTCATGCCTGTTTTCATTCTGTGTAATTTCGTATCTAATTAGCTCTTTTTTTTTTTTTTGTCTTCAGAAGGGAGCTCATCTCCATTAAGAAAAAAATTGAACATCTCATTGCCTGGCATTCTAGCACAGGAGGGAAGTGAGTGAGGTAAAGGGTATTATGAGGGAGGAAGTATACCACCTGGTTGCTTCCTATTTTAACTAAGTTTTGACAACTAGGTAATAAGCTGATTTGTTTCCAGCTGCAAAGGGAATACAAATGCTGTCAAGGTTTTATAAATTTTACAAATGTATAAATTTATAAATCCTAGCCACCCCACCCTAGTAATAGTTCTGGTTAATGTTGTCTGTATGTGAGAGAATTAAATGTCTAAAGGGCAGGGATTTTGCCAGGGTCATCCACTTTGAAAAAAATCTAGAAAAGTACTAACCAGAAATAGGCTTTTGCAATATTCATTTGTGGATGATCACAACAAAGATCTCTTGATTCAAATGGAAACGTCTACCCACTTTCTGAGAATACATATACTTTTTTTAAAGTTCTTCTATTTTCTTAATTAACATAACATGAGGAATGTTCTCAGGATTGGCTATAAACTCAAAGTTAGCAACAGAATCACCTTTATCTCAGTAGCTCATTAAAGATGCTTTTTGTATATTGCTTTTTCCATTAGGTAGTACTAGGGATTTGCAAAGGTTATTGTCTCTACGGGAGAAAGTCCTGGTAGTGAGGAATGAAAAGCTGTGCAGAGAATGGCTTAGAATGAGCAAAACCTAAGCTTGGAATAAACAAAATGTGGAGCTTGAAGGTTATTAAGACCCTGAAGCTGGAGATGAGCTGCCTTTTCCATTAATGCAGAATATACTAGGTCATTGCTTTTTCCTTATCATACTCCTTTAAATGGTCTAACTAATTTAGTCAACAGAATAGAAAGAAAAATATTGAAGTTTATCCTCAATAAAATGCCAAAAGGTCCTGGGTGTCATATTAAAAGAGAAGATTTGGTTTGCATTGACTCTAGCAATGTGGGAAAATGCATATCAGATGCCGCAAATGTCTCAGGAAAGACGGAATGTCAACATGGAGAGAGCAGTTGAAGGGGAAGGAAGGTAAACTTTTTATGGGTGGGGATGAGTTAAGGTGGAAAGAGATGTGAAGAGATGGGAGGGCTTTTCTTTAGAGTAAGAAGTCATTCCTTCTATTTTTATGTGCCCTAATCCATTCTTCTCTTCTTAACCCTTACATAGGACTGATTTCAGCTTTTCATATTGTTATTATTTTTCTTTTTTATGAGAACTGAAATTTCCTCATTGTGGGGAGTTTCCAACCCAGAACTCCTTCTACCAATGTAGTTTTACAACTTAAAGTCTTGGGGATTTGTTTGGAGTCAGTGACTTGTTCATGGGTAGTATGTGTCAGAGATGGAATTTGAACCTGTTTTTCTGAATCTGAGGTCAGTTGTCTATCCACTACCTATTATATCTTTTGCGTTGGGGAAACAAACATACTGAACAAATATATAAACCAATATATTGAAAGCGAATCTTTCTCCCTATCTGAAAGGTAATCATGAAACATTGTGAAGGATTAATCTGCAAGACCTGTTTCAATGCTTCCAGGCCTCTTCTTTTGTGGAATAAAGCATCAGTTAAATAGTAAAGTAAAATAACTTTGCCTCTTAGGTTCCTTTTTAGGGATACTCTAGAGAAGTTTAAATCAACCACAGCAAGGAAGATTGTTACAGAAGTAAATAAGGGAGGGCTTTCTGAGGAGGAGTATTTGAGTTGGGCTTTAGTAGGAAATCAACAAATAAAGAGTTGGAGAGCATTCCAGGCATGAGAACCAGGTAACAGAAGCAGATGAGCACAGGGTATATTCCAGGGACAGTCAGTACTTTGGGGTATCTGGAACACTAGGTGTTTTTCTGGCTGCAGCATGGATCAGGATAGGGAGATAAGACAGTTGGGAATGTTTTTTAAGGGATTATTATCTGGGATATCAGAGGTTAAGTGGTTTGTCCTGGGGCACATAGCTAGCATGTGTCAGAAGCAGTACTTAAACTCAAACTTTCCTCACTCTGAGTTCAGCTGTCTACTATGACACATTGCCTCTCTAAACGAACTTTCCAAAGCACAGAATATTACTAGACCACCTTAAAAAAGTGATGTACTCTAATTTCCAAGCAACACTGCCAACAGCAATAAATATGAGTAAAATGTGTGTGTTCATTGGAATCTCTCTCATTGTCTCTTCTTTATCCACGTGGGGAAACACCACATGAGGAAACCTCTTCCACCAACACAGACTGGCAACTCATCTATATCTTTGTCTTTCATGGCACCACAGATATTGAGAGATGCTGGAGTCATCTGATTTCCCTTTGCCGGTAGACTTCCAACACTTTAATCTTAAACAATTCTATCCACCTCCCCACCCTAACAGGTTATTGTTTTCAATCAGTTAATGATTAGAAGTAAACTATGGCTACTAGAGCTTGCCTGAGAGCACATCCTTTGATTTCTTTTGAAAGCCCAACCTAGAATTAATCACTCTGTAAGTCTTCATTTTAATTTTTCAGGTTTTCTTAGAGAGGCACATCCTCTACTCCAAGATTCTTACTGCAATGAAAGCATATTGGTGACAAAATAATGAAACTGGGCAATCAATTCATAAATCTGGGTCTTAGTTTTCTTTACTGTCATGTGATTTTGTTGGATAAAATTATGATTACATGAGCACATGGCCCTTGATTAAAAACTTTGGGTCAACTTAACTAGGGCTTTCTTTTTGTTCACTGGGAATGTCTACATCATGATTAATATTTCTGGTGGACTTGAGAGGCTTAAAATCACACAGGAAGAAATACAAATAATAGCCTGAAACATCAATATAAGGAAAATATGTTCAGTCATATCATATCAGACTCTTCATGACCCCATTTAGGATTTTCTTGGCAAAGATATTGGAGTGGTTTGCCATGTCCTTCTCTGGTTCATTTTACAGATGAGGAAACTGAGAGAAACAGGATTAAGTGACTTGCTCAGGATCACCCAACTAGTAAGTGTCTGAGGCTGGAAATATATTTAGAGAAAAATTAATATTTTGAATCAGTTTATACAATACAAAAAGGTTGCTTCTGATATTGTAAATAGTATGTATCTAGTGAAAATAATAATGTTGTTGATTTTATTTGGTGTTAATGCTTGGAAAATAAAAATTACTATGCGGAGTTGATAAAAAAAGTAATTATATGCCCTACCTAAAGGTATCAATGGTCTTTGCTTGTTTTATATCCATCCATGGGTTTTTGTTTCTTTTGATGACACAGTCAATAAAGTGTCTACTCTGTACAATTTGTACTACGTGGTGGGGATAGAATAATACAAATGAAGCAATCATTGTCCACAAGGAGTTTACATTCTGGTGAATCTTAGTATTGTAAGGGACCTTTCAGGTGATATAATCAAATCTCTCCCAGAAACAAGAATCTTACGTAAAAAGCTTTGCCATGATGAGACAACTTTACACTCTTTTTGGCTGAAATTCTCATGTAACTTTGGATAGGTTTCATTTTAGGGTCTACCTAATAATTTGCATCCATATTTTACTAGTTAAAAATATTCTCTGATAGTTTTACTCAGGAACACTCTGGCAAATAAACAAAGAAAAAAATCCTGCAACTGAGTCAGCCTGCCTTTATGTCTCGTGTGTAGGAATTGATATGAACAAGGGTTCATTTTAACCTGCTGGAATTTCCTTCCTGATAATTAAATCAGTAACATCTCTTGAATTCTTTTCCTGAAGCCTGTCTCTAAGATAATATTATATCCTCCCACCTAACCTTCCTCCATAACCTGGGGTAAACATAACTTTTACTTTCTAAGACTCCATTTCTCCATCTGTAAAATGATGGAGTCAGAATAGGTAAAATATAGCCCAAACATTCAATCATAATTTTCATGGTCTGCTGCAAAAATGAAAGTAGAAATTTGCATTCATAAGCCCAGTTTACACATTTAGTGAGGCAAACACTTGAATTCACAATGTTAACAGGCAATCTAGCTGGCCAATCAAGATATGTGCCCTGAAACATCTATCTGTCCCAGATTCACTCAAGAACTAACTGTTCAGCTTTCCAATTTTCTTTGAGTGCACAGTCTAAGACACAGAATGTTATACCTTTGCAAAACTCCACACTAAAATAATTGGTTATTACTCCTACTCATATAGAAAGGTACATCTGTGGCAATATTCCCTTTCAACCTATCAAGCATTCTGTTCAGATGAGAATGACCTTCTGAAATGGGAATGACTAAAATGACTCACTTTCTCTTCCCGCCTTGAGAACATTCAAAAGAGTCGTTTTTCTTATTTCCTGTCAACTGCCAGATAATGTGCTGGATTTACCTTTACAAAATTATTATAGAAATGCTCCCCTTGAAAGAGATGGTTTTTGATGGAATAAAATGCTGAGACTGGATCACTGCAGTGAACAATGGCTGTAGGGGAGTGAAAATTTACCCCAAAAAGCCCCAGAATCCACATTTCCTCACATCATAAGATTTTAAATTAGGTCCCATCATAGCTGTTTGGGTTAGCTAGCTATTTGTTGGTACCTATTCTTTTTTTAAATTTATTTATTTTTAGTTTTCAATATTCACTTCCATAAGATTTTGAGTTCCAATTTTCTCCCCATCTTTCCCTTCCACTCATCCTAAGACAGGGTGCATTCTGACTACCCCTTATCCCAGTGTGCCCTCCCTTCTACCACACCCCTCCCTTCTCTTATCCCCATCCCCTCTATTTTCTTGTAGGGCAAGATAGATTTCTATACCCCATTGCCTGCATATCTTATTTCCCAGTTGCATGTAAAAACAATTTTTAACATTTGTTTATAAAACTTTGAGTTCCAACTTCTCTCCCTTCCTCCCTTCCCACTCATCCCTACTGAGAAGGCAAGTAATTCAATATAGGTTATATATGCGTAGTTATGCAAAATACTTCATATTGTGAAAGACTAACTATATTTCCCTCCATCCTATCCTGCCCCCCATTTATTCTATTCTCTTTTCTGACTCTATCCCTCCTCAAATGTGTTTATTTCTAATTATACCTCCTCCCATTTGCTATCCCTTCTATCACCCCTCACCCTCCACTTATCCCCTTGGGATAATGTCCTTGGGAATGTCCTTCCCCTCCTCTTTTTCTCCCCCATTCTTCCTCACATTTTCTTTTTCTTTTTTCTTTTTTTTGCTCAGTGGCACAATGCACCAATCACACTGAAGAGTAATTTAAATATGGTCTATCCTGTATTCATTTCTCTTTTTCCTGTCTTTAAAAATTATCCTCCATCATCTAACCATTAGAAAAAAGGATGATAAGTCAAAGTCATCTTCTAATCCATGTTTTACACAGCTTCTAAATTTATGTTTCTAAAGTGTAGGGATGATCAGCTACCTCTCCTTGTCAAGTCAAGAAGCTTCAGCAGCCTCCTCTTGCCTCAGGGCAAATACTAACTCCTCTGGTTGCCACTTAAAACCCTATTCGACACGGAGCCAACTTATCTTTTTACATCATATTACTTTCCCTCACATGTTCTGACCAAATTGGCCTGTTGCTATTCTCTCATACACTGTTTAGTGGTGTAGTGGATAGAGTGCCAGGTCTGGAATCAGGAAGTCTTGTTCAAATCTGGTCTCACTTGCTAGCAAGTCCCTTAATCCTATTTGCTTCAGTTTCCTCATCTGTAAAAAGAACTGGAGAAGGAAATGGAAAACCACTCCAGTCTCTTTGCCAAGAAAACCCCAAATGGGGTCACAAAGGGTTGGACACAATTGAATGAAAACAACAACATACACTACATTCCCTCTCTTATCTCTACGTTTTTGCACCAGATTGTGCTCTCATGTATTGCAAAGATGTACTTCTTTACCTTCACCTTCAAGCCTCAAGTGTCAGTTCCTAAGTCAGGAGTTCTTATTTTTTTTCTGTGTCATAGATTTTACTTTTGGTAATATGGTAAAACCTATTCATCCCTTCTCAGAATAAGATTCTGAAATGGATGCAATAAAATACATAAGATTATAAAGGAAATAAATTTCACATATATATATGTACACATACATACATACACACATATTTAAGGTCAAAGACTCTAGGTTAAGAATCCCTGTCCTAAGTGAAATCTCTGTTAGTGTATGCAACCCCAATTACTTTGTACATATTTTGTACTGATGTACTGATGGATACGTTGTTTCCCCCAAGGAAGAAAGAAACTGTGTCCTTTAGCCTTTGTACCCTCAAGGCTTAGCACAGTGTTTGTTTGCCAAAGAGTGTTTGATGTTTTTCATGGATCCCTGCCTCATCATGGCAGAGAGGCTTACATAACTCAATGAAACTATAAGGTATGCCATGCAAGTTATCCAAGATGTACAGGGCATAGTGGATGACAAAAGGTGATCCACTGGAGAAGGAAATGGCAAACCACTCCAGTATTTCTACCAAGAAAACTCCATGGACAGTTGGTTCACAGAGTGAATCATGAAGAGTCATTGAATGACTGAACAACAATAACAACACAAAGTGTTTAATTTATGCTCAGTGACAGAATGAATGAGATTGTGTTACCCTGAAAAGGATTTTTAAAAAGCCCAGGAGCACATAACTAAAAGGCAACAAGGCAAGGCAATGAGCATCTATTTTCCAGGCGCCAGAAAAAGTAGCACATACCAAAGTGTGAAACAAATTTGCATTTCTCTATAGTAAACACCCAAGCATTTAGAATTTTTATTTCCTGGAATTTAAGCTTAACCTCTGGATTCCTCTTTCGAACAGAAGTCACTGTATCATTTAGGTACAATCACTGTCAAATACTTCCTAACCCTGTTCAATACACACAGGTTTATATGAGAGTGACTTAGCTCCCACATTAAAAAGTTTCAAGTCTCACGAGATTAAGGTAGACAGTAAGAGTGGCAGGTTTCCCAGGAACCAAAACACAGACATCATACTTAATCTGAAAAAATATGCCAGACAATACTGAAAACTTCCTAGTTTGAGTAACACAGTTACAGGGAAGTCCAAAGCTGGCACAGCTACTTAGTTGTAAGTTTAAAAAAATTCCCAAACCTCTTTTGTTTGAAGTTTCTGGTAGATGCAGAGATTTTTTATAATAATTATTTAGATCAAGGAGCATGTATGTATGCATGTGTGTATGTACACATGTGTATGTGCATGCACATACACACACATCCCTGAAATATAAACGGGTTACATCTTGGTTCATTATGGTGTCCAGATTATATTCCCTGCAAGACTCAAGGCAAATACTAACTCCTCTGAACTAACAACCCTGAAATTTATATCTTTCAGTACCTTCTCAATACCAAGAGGGCCCTTCTTTTCTCCCTCTAATTGAAGTGGTTGTAGTGCAGGTATTGAAGAACTCCTCCCAGATCCTCCATTTAAGGAGTGGGCCTAAGGCATCCATCTCAACCTTCTCCACCAACTTTACTTCATCATGACCCCACACTGGGTACCTTTGTTCTGTTATCTCTCCTTCCCCCAATGTCTGACACCTAGTATGTGCTTGCATCTCATAGGTAGTAGGTATAGCAGAAACACTGCTGCATGAGTCCCATCTCTACTTGTCCATCCTTTGGCCAATTTATTTACCTGCTTTTATATCTGTAAAATGACAGTTGGACCAGATGACTTCAAGGGTCCCTTCCACCTCTAACATTCTGTAGTGATGGAATTTGGGACTCTGTGAGTCTATTAATATAACCATTTCCCCTGAAGCTGAAGCAAAGGCACACATGGTCCACACTAAGGGCTGGAAATACAAAGGTGAAAGTATAATTGTGTTTGCCCTCATGGAACTCACATGAGAGATGATGTGAACACAGAGAGAGGCTGTGTGGGGGAGGATCAAAGAAAGGACTCATGCAGAGTGTGGAGTCTGAGCTGAGTCATGAAGGCAAAGGCAAAGAGGACAGAGGTGAAAAGGGAAAACATCCAGGCATGGAGGAGAGCCACTGCAAAGGCATGGAGATGCTAGATGGGGTGTCATATAAGGATCAGCAAGAGGGCTAATCTGACCAGATAGTAGAGAGTGAAGAAGCAAACAATACATAATAATGTTGAAGAGATAGGAAAGGGCTAGGTTGTAAAGAGCTTTAAATGCCAGATAAATAATTTATACCTATTCTGAGAGTTAATAGGGAACCCCTGGAGTTTGAATGTGTGGGGGTATGACCTGGTACCCCTGCACTTTAGGAAACTTACTTTGGTGGCTGTGTGGGGGACAGGTTGGAGTGAGGATGGTGGTAGGGCAAGGAGACCGAATAGGAAGGTATTTCCATAGTCCAGGTGGGAAATAAAGGGTCGAAAGGAAGATTAGAGTTCAAGTTATATGTGAGGGATGTCACGGAGCCAGAAATGACAGAAACCCTCAGAGGCTGGAGAAATCAAAGTCAAGTCATTTCAAAAATGGAGAAAACAAGTCAACTTTGAAACAAAAAGTAAAATTGCAGCCAAATGTCCTGGCTCCACCACTTACTAACTATGCGACTTAAGGCAAGTCATTTACTTTCTCTAAGTTTCTTCACCTTCCTGAAAAGTGATATGTACTGATCAGGGACAGGGAAGCTGTGGCCTTGAGGCCACACATGGCCTTTAAGGTCTTTGGGTGTGGCCTTTTGACTGAGTCCAAGTTTTATAGAACAAATCATTTTATTAAGGGGCCTTGTTCTGTGAAGTTTGGATTCAGTCAAAGGGCCTTGCTTGAGGACCTAGAGGGCTGTATGTTTCCTTGAGGCCTCAGGTTTCCTACTTCTGGTCCAAATTCAAGAAAGCTCATCCATAGAAGGCAAGTCACCAGCTTATCATGGAGGGGATATTTGATGAAAAGATGAAATGAATCCAAGTGGAATTTCACCAGTGGTGCTCTACAGCAGATCACATCTTAAGTCTCACCTGATGGGTAAAAATAAATGACATCCAAGTGTGTTCATTGTTGGATTAGACTATAGTAAAGCACTAGACTATAGAGGCAAACATAGCCTGATAGTATTCCCCAGTAAGACATTTGTAAGTAAGACATATGAGATTCCTTGATAAATGTAATCACTGAAAGAACCATTTAACAGTTGCCTGTTATTATAAAACAAAGTACTGGCTTGCCAAAGATATTCACTACTGTCCTGGGGATCCCTCAAATGAGGTCCAGATGAAAGTAGAATTTTCTGCAGTCAGCAGTTCTAAGTTTGAATTTCCACTCTGCTCCCTACCAGATGTTTGACCTCAAGCTCTAACCCTTAGTTTCTTCATTTGTAAAACCAGGGAGTTGGACAAGCTGATATCTGACATAACCTTCTAACTCTGGATCAAGGGAGAATCCTTGTATTGTTCCAGTTTGAGAATAACAGGGTATTAACTATGTTAAGATACAAAATATTACATGGCTTCCTCAGTAAGATCCTCACAAATGATCAACCTGATAATTAACACAAAAAACTTAAGTGGATAAGATGTTTATTTTCTAGACCGTGACATGCAGTTGGAGTTTTGGAAACAATTTATAGTTTAGTAAAAAGGGAATCTAGAGGACCAGCAACCCTAAAGTAATTATGTTTTTATAATTTTCATAACATGCCTTGAGCTAAGCAGCATGAGTGAAAACCTGAACAATATTCTTGATTAAATAGGATGGTGACTGAAGAATAGTTTTTATTAAATATCCATGTGGCCAAAAGCAAGTCACTTCAACTCTGAGCTTTAGTTTCTTCATCTAGAAAAAATGGATATGTTAGTACATTTCCTTGTTCTTTTATCATTTTCAGTCATGTCTGACTCTTTGTGACCACTTTTGGGGTTTTCTTGGCAAAGATACTGGAGGGGATTTGCAATTTCCTTCTCCAGTTCATTTTCCAGATATGGAAACGGAGGCACACAAGGTTTAATGACTTGCCCAGGGTCACACAGCTAGGAAGTGTCTGAGGCCAGATTTGTACTCAGGTCTTCGTAGTTCCAGAACCAGCACTCTATCCATTGTGTAGGCACTTAATTGTTGCTGAATTGTCTACCGCATGGG
This sequence comes from Potorous gilbertii, assembly GCA_028658325.1. Classification (NCBI taxonomy): domain Eukaryota; kingdom Metazoa; phylum Chordata; class Mammalia; order Diprotodontia; family Potoroidae; genus Potorous; species Potorous gilbertii. Next base: position 161,938,348 of record CM053771.1, on the reverse strand, counting down.
GGTGTTGTGAAGAAAACATTTAGCATACACTGCAAGACACCAAAAGGCTTGGTGTAGTTTTAAGCTATTAAAGCTTAATATAATTGTCAGCTATCACTACCACTACTACTGTGGCTACTTCAACTACAACCACCACCATCACCACTATTACCTCCACCACTTTCACTAACTACCCCTGATAGAAGTCTTAATAAAAGTACAACTCTGAAGAAACAACAACAAAAAAAGTGCAGCTGTCCAGGGTGCTGCATTGGGTCACGGTTACTATTCACTATTGTTCAGGTTATATTAGGGAATATCAAGTCACTTTTTTTATGTTGGTACCAGGGTAAATAATCTTTCCCTTTCTCATATTTCCCATAGACTTCTTTCCAACTCACAAGTACTTAAGAAATAACAATAATGAATTTTATTTATATAGTTAAAAAATAAACAATTATTATTAGACTGCATACCAAACTGAAGGTCTACAGAGATGTTGTTCTGACTTCATTGTTGTATGCCTGTGAAACCTGGGAAATCTACCAGGGCCTGCAAATTGTACCACTTCCATTTGAATTGTTTTAGGAAGATTCTGAAGATTACTTGGTAAGATAAGATAGCAGACACCGAGGTTCTTTCTTGAGTTAAATCTCCAAGTATTTAAACTCTACTGCAGATGAACTGGCCACAATTTTCAAATGCCAAAAGTACGCTTGCCTATAAGACTATTTTACAGAGAGCTCACACAAGGCAAGAGCTCACATGGAGTTCACAAGAAGTGATACAAGGACATTCTCAAGTTCTCTCTGAAGAACTTTAGTAGTCACTGTGAGACATGGGAGGTGCTGGTACAGGATTATCCAACATGGTGTGCCCTCATCAAAAAAGATACTGTGCACTATGAGCAAAGCAGAATAGCAGTAGCACAAAAGAAATGTGAGGTGTGCAGATCTAGAGACATCTCCATCCCAAATGTTCAGACTATTTGTGCCAAATCTGTGAAAGAGCCTCCCAAATTCATACTGGACTGATCAGCCACAATTGAACATCCTGTACCTTGAGCCCAACATCATCCTTTTCAAGTCCAAAAGAGGGACACCAGTAACATAGACTTAAAAAAATAAACAGTTCACACACACTGTCCTACTGTATCCTCAAAACTATCACATGAGATAGGCAGTATATGTATTTTTGTACCCACTTAACATATAAAGAAAACAAAGCTCAAAGAACTTGTGCCCACTATCAGAAAGCCATTAGATAGCAAAGTTCAGACTAAAACCTACATCTACTGACTCACAAAATCATAAAACCTCAGAGTTAGGACTTTAGAAATCCTCTATTCCAACCTCTACCCGAAAAGAATGCCCCTTTACAACACCCCTGACAAGTGGCCACCCAACCTATAAACCTCTAGAGATGGGAAATCCACCACACCTCATGATGTTTGAATAGTTCTAACACTTAGGAAGTTTTTGCTCAAATCAACTGAAAATATGCTTCTCTTTAATTTCCACTCATTTCTTCTAGTTTTGCCTTCTGAAGGTAGGCAGAACAAGTCTGGTCCTTCTTTTCCACAGGACAGGCCTTCAAATTCTTGCAAACAGCTTTCATGTTTCCTCTTTCCCCCAAGTCTTCTCTTATTAAGGCTAAGTATTTCCAGTCTCTTCAGTCTTCTCTCATATTGTATGGCTTCCAATTCCCTCACCACTGAGGTTTGCCTTCTCTAGATATACTCTCTGCTATGGATGCACTTATTAAAATGTGGTGTCCAGAACTGAGAACAACGGTTCAAGTGTGATCTAACCAGGATGGAGCAGATTGGGACTGTCAACTTTCTTTTGCCCTGGACACTATACCTCTCAAAGAAATCCAAGGTCAAGTCAGATATTTTGGCTGTTACATTCCACTCTTGACTCAAAATGACTTTTCAGGACACTAAAAACCTTTCAGATTGTTTTCAAAGGAACTAGTATATATATATATTTATACACATCTCTCCCATATACTCAAGAGTTCTTTTACCTACATCACAGATGTTTCTTAGGAAATAGAGGGAAAACACTCGGAGGATTATCACTAAACAGTCTCAAGTAGTTTACTTGCTCTAAGATGATTTAAGATTTTGTACAGGGATAGGGACTGGACATAAAATTTCTTGGTATAGATAATTTTCAGATAAAGGAATCTCCAATGCAGGTCTTTGTAAGAGTTTAGTGTGTGTGTGTGTGTTTGTGTGTGTGTTCGTCCTTCATTGTCAAAGAAGACCATGCCATCAGAGAATCAATGACATGACTTGCACTTGACTTTGTTTTGAGTGAGGGAGGGCTGTGCAGGTCACCAGCCTCACTTCTCCTCCAGAGTCATCTGAATTCAGTGACCAGATATTCTTCAGGATGACTGGAGATGACCCAGGATGAGGCAGTTGGGGTTAAGTGACTTGCCCAAAGTCACACAGCTAGTGAGTGTCAAGTGTCTGAGGTGAGATGTGAACTCACATCCTCCTGCCCCCTGCACTGGTGCTCTATCCACTGTACCACCCAGCTGCCCAAGAGTTTAGTATCCACAGGTAAAGAGCAGGGAAATGACCAAAACTGTTAAATATTCTGAAAGTCTTTAAGAATTTTCTATGAATCATCAAATGTAGATCAAACATTTGTTTTTTCATGTTGAAAGCAAAGATGTACATTTACACAATTTTTGAATTGTGGTCTTTTTTTGGATTTTAGATAATTTTAAAGGTTACATATATTCATGCTCAATTTTTTTTTCTGTTTGCTTAATTTGAACTCTTCCATAGCTATAAAAAAGCTTGGGATATTTTTTATTTGTACATAGCAAAGATTTTAATATTACATAAAGATATTTAAAATGTAAATGAATAAATAATGGCAATTCAAGACATTTGCACATTTTTATGTCATAAAACATACATCATGGTGAACCGAATTCCACAGGCTTAAAAGCTTTAGAAGATAAAAATATTAATGACTTCACATGTAAAACAGAATAAAATACATAAAATTAATTTATATCCTATGTTGGGGTTGACAAACCTAAAAATTTTCTTGATACGTGAAATGAAAGAGTACAAAGAGTAGGTTATGTGAATTTTAACTTCTGCACATAAGTTTTGACCTGTTGGTATTTAAAAAAAAAAAAACAAAAAAAAACCAGGCCTATCATTCTGGTCCTTTTAAGGTGCAAATAAGGACACTGGGAATCCTCTGGGAGCCTGGCACCAGAGTTTAGTAATATTTTTTTCATGTGGATCTGGCAGGGCCTATAATCATCATCTTTTAGTATTTCTTTATACCATTTTTAGTATTCTGAAGTTGTGACTTTCCCTATTAAAGTACGTGATAGACTCATGGAATTTGCAAAATTATCTTTTACATTTTTTTGTTTTTTTGTTTTTGGTGATTTGGATAACACCTCCTAAGTACAGATGGTGTGACAACAATGAGATACAGGCTAATATTTACTTGGCAGGGAACTGGAAAACTGCCATCACCATCAAACTAAATTTAACATGACAGTTGGGGGGGCACAGAGTTAATTCTGTTGGACATATCAATTCCCAGTTAATTGCTTCTGTTATAACAAGAGCATGAACTAATGAATATAAATAGTTTTTGTTACAGGGCAAAGCTAAATTTTTATTCGAATTATCACTAGAAAAATAGCACGCATTTTGGAGATATAATTGTAGAAAAAAAAATTTCATAAAATAAGAAAAATGCTTTATTAAGAAAAGCCTTAATTTAAGTTAATATTTAAACATGTCAGAGGCAAAGATACCTAAACTTGGGGAAAATATTTGGATGTTAAAGTGTTATAACTTAAAGATAATTTAAAAATCATTCCAACCATTTAAATTTTATCAGTGATGTCCATGCTGTATGGTTTAGATAAACTATTCAAATATGTTTTCCAATCATCATTCCATAAATCATCTTTCAGCTGGTGGATCATGATATGATTCATCATGAGAATGTCACACAGTCAACTCTGATCACATCATGACAGATGAGATGAAAGGATGAGAAGAAGGGGGCTGCAGAAGTGTGATGGTATTCCATGTTCTGCTAGGCACATATAAAAATGGCATAAAATATAATTTTAAAATAAGTTTTAAAATTCACTAAACCTATGCAAAATTGTTTTTGGCTTAGAGGTCTTAGAAGATAAAACTGAATTAAATACTCAGGACATAAAAGATCTCGACAAGCTAGAATATTATAGACTGATGACTTATGGAAATTTGGCTTGGGAATGATGCATGTGGAAAAGATTTACATGTGGTAGTTGACTGAAAGTTCAATACAAATCAACAGGGAAATATGGCCAAAAAAGAAATACCCACCAATGTTGAATTAATTAACAGAACTCCAGTGTCCAGACAGAGGGATGAATATTTCCATCAAATACTGCTGTAATCAAACCATCTTTGAATTACAATGCTTCATGCTAGGCATCATATTTTAAGAGGAAAAAGCTGGAAATTATTTGCAGCAAAGTGAACATAATGATGGGGAGTTATAATTTCATGTTACATGACAATCAGTTGGAAGAAATGGGGATGTTTAACCCTTTTCCTTTTAAAATAAGTCTCATTAATGCCTTTTGTTTTGATGTCACTTACATTTCCCAAAGGGTTTCTCCTTCCCAGAGAGCTATCCCTTTTAATGAAGAATTTTTTTTAAAAAAAGAGGGGAAAATTTCAGCACAACCAACCAACATATTGAAAAAGTCTGATGTTAAGTGCTATTCTCTCACCAAAAGTGTCCAACATCCAAGAAGTATGGTAAGGGGCCCCCTTATTTCTATTTCTGGGGGTCAAGCTTGGTCATGATATATCTCAGCATTTATTTTTCAGTGTTTTGTTGTTGATCTTTTCATTTGTTTGGTTGTAGCCATTGTGTAGATAGCATTCCTGCTTATTCTTTCTTTACCAGCATCAGCTTAGATAAGCCTTCTGATTCTTCTATATATTCATTATTTCTTATTGCACAGTAATATTCCACTGCATTCACATGCCACATTTGTTTAACCATTTCACAACTGATGGGCATCTATTTTATTTTCAGTTATGTGTTACTACAAAAGGTGTTGGGATATACACACACATATGTATGTATATTTTGGCAAGTATGGGGCTTTCCTTTTTGATATTACCCACCTCAGTATATATGCATAGGA
>CM053771.1:161867244-161932664 GCA_028658325.1 Potorous gilbertii | reverse complement strand
TGGTATGGACATTTTAATCATTCCCTTTACATAATTCTAAATTACTTTCCAGGATGGCTGGACCAACTCATAGATCCACTAGCAATGAATTACTATGTTTATCTTGCCTCAGGCCTTATAAAATTGGGTATTTTTTTCATCTTTGCCCATTTTCTTGATGAAAAATAAAATCCAGTTGTTTTGAGTTAAATTTTCTCCTATTATTAGTGATCTGGAGCGGTTTTTTCATGTAACTGCACACATATTTGGGGAATGTTTTTTATTCTTATGTATTTCTGAGAGTTGTTTCTAGTTCTTGGATATCAGATCCTTATTAGAGATGTTTGATACAAAGATTTTTCTCAATCAGCTACTTCTCTTCCTACTTGACATATGTTAATTTTGTTCAGTCAAAAGCTTTTGAATTTCATGTAATCAAAATTACTTTTTTATTGCTTCTATCTCTTGTTAGATTAAAAATCTACCCCCACTCACCCCCTCACTATTAATAGGAAAGGTATATGATCTGCTTCTCTTCTGATTATTTTCTAGCATGATCTTTAATATTCAGGCCACACATGTATTTGGAATTTATTGTTATGTAGCTTAAGATGTTGATCTAAACCTATTTTCTGCCAGACTGCTCCTCAGGGTTCTCAATAATTCTTGTCAAATGAGAATTCTATCCTGGGTAATTTATGCTTGGGGATTTAATATTGAAAAGATGAAAATTCAATTCAATAAATATTTATTAAGTACCTATTCTGTGCAAGGCACTGAGGATACGAAGTCAACACTCCTCTGAAGAAGATACAACATATATACAGATAAAGCAATTCCAAGCAATACGAAGAAGTAGAGAGTACTAAAGATTCCAGAGATTAGGAAATGCATTTAGATGTCTACGGCAACTAGACCAGGACTTAAAGGATGCTGGGAATTCCAAGTGTTAGAGATGAAGAGGAAATTTATTCCAGATATAGGAGACAGCCTGAGAAATGACTTGGAGTTGTGCGATTCCATGTCAAACTCAGAGAACAGCTGGTAGGCCATATTGTCTAGATTCTAAAGTGTGTCAAGGGACAGGGAACTTAGCATTTATATGACTTTGTTTATTTTCAAGTTATTGTTATGTGGAAGAAAGATTAAATTTATAATCTGTGGGTACAGAGAACAGATCTAATATCAGTAGGTGGAAATTACTCTAATTACTTGCACAGGATAAGTTGTCAAAAATAAGTATAACCATATAAGGATGTGACAGTCATTTCCTGAAACTCAAGAGATGTACAGCACCAGTACTAAAGTAGCATCCCTAAGATAAGAAAGAGAGAGAAAGGCAGATAGTGCATTAAGTCGATACTCTATGAAGTAGAGGCTGATACACTGTGAATTTATGGAAATAGATGAAAAAGAATCACAGAGGATTGTGCCATAAAGAGGGATTTTAAACTACATTTGTAGATTATAGAGTGTCTGCAGTGATGAAATAATGGATCCATTAAAATTCCAAGTAGGAGGAAGATTCTCCGAACAATCAAAATTATCCAAAAAATGACAGGTTACCTCCAGAGCAATTCAAGCAGAGTTTAGATAACCCCTTGTCAGGGACCTTTTGGGAGAGGGCAGAGAATTCATGCTTTGAGCAAAGACTGATATAGATGACTTCTGAGGTCCTTTTCAACTTTGAGAATCCATGATTATGATTTGTTCTCTCCAGCTTATATTAAAGAAAATAAAGTATTCGTTCACAGCAGGAACATTCAGAGACTAGGCATAGTCATTAACCAAATAATTCCTGAAGTACTAAGGTGTCAATTGAGAAGGCAAGATGAACAAAGAGTAGTGGTGGTAGTAGGATGGTAAAAGGATCTGTCCGGTCACCAAGGGAAGACCTAGTAAGATTTAGGCTCAATATAAGGAACACTTTCATAATAGCAGGTTTCCCATCACCTCAAGTGAAGGCAGAATGACTTTTGCCTGGGATAGGGAGGAAGATGGCCACAATGCTACTCTACATCCTAAGAGGGCTGCAAGGAAAACATTTTGTAAACCTCTAAATATTACAGAAATAACAGATGCCACTATTGATGCCACTATTATTATTAGACAGAATTCTTGTCCAGCGATAGGATGAAGGCCAGCAGATGGCCTCTGAGGTCACTTGGAGTTCTGAGATTCCTTAGTAAAGTTGTGTTCTGAGTTTAAACCTGGTTCTGACTCAGGGTTGCTCTATAATAGGGGAAGTCTTAAATTGTGAAATAAAGCTTGTCTTAAGGAATCCCCTTCTTCCCCTTTTATAGACAGACATACCTACCAATCCAGATACCCATCTCTCTATAAGTTATGCCCTCTTTGATCTCATACCCTCCTCATGCTACTTTCTGTTACCCAGCTGTCACTGGCTCCCTGAATTTCAACCCATCAGAAACTAATGTTTAAACTGGCTAAATCTGATCGACTAATTTATGCAAATGAAAGCTAGCTGCTCCCCTACTCTCTGGTATATTTAATTAGGAAACAATACCCTCACTTCAGTTATCTAAAACATTAGCAAATCTAATGTAATTATAGCAGGAAATGGATTTGGTCATCCATGTCTTTTAATGGCTTTAACATAGGCAACCATCTATACATTAGTCTATCCATCCCCATAAATATCTATGTCCATAATACCCCATTTAAAGGGAAAAGAAACAGAAAACAAAGAATATATGTAGCATTTGCACAGGCATACGCATTGCAAATACTTAAACTGAGTGATTTACTGTTCAATATATAAATTTTATAATAGTACTGTAACTTCAATAGAACATTTCAGTACATCAGAAAATTTGGGATTCATAATATCTTTTTTTACAAGAGAGGCACCTGCATATCACAGTTGATGTGTCCTTTGGTTGTCAGATTTGGATTTAAATCTTACCTCTGATCTTTATGATCATTTAACTTTTCTGAAGCTCAAAGCAACTCTCTCTGAACTATCAAGTAGTTGATATATAGACCAGATTGCAACCAGTAAGGAGTGTTTCCACACCAAGGGTATCATATATACTTTATGTTTTGAAATTTTCAATAACTATCAATATGAACTTTTATATGATTAATGCATCTAAGTTTTATCAGCCATTATACATATCAGGAAATAATACAACATATTAATGACTTGCTAGATATTTTATGGAATTCATGCAATCTCCTACATTTATTCAATTTTCATTCATTTGATAAACATTTATCAAGTTATTATATGCCAGGCACCGTGCTAAATGATGAGGATACAAGAAAAGGCAAAAGACAGTCCCTGATCTCAATGAATATAAGAGGTTTTATTGTGGGAAAGCTGAAGGCTTACAAGAAAGTCAGGATGTTATTTCAAAGTATCACATTACTATCTTTCTTTAGAAGTAGGGAGGAGGTTAATTATTATTAATAATAGCTAATATTTATGTAGTACTTCATATGTATTATTTCACTTAAATCCATACAAGTCTGGGGAGTAGGTGGCATAATTATCCTCATTTTACAGATAAGGACCTTGAGGCTAAGCAGTTACTTGACGTGTCCACAATCACATAGTTAGTGAGTTTTTGAAGCAGGATTCAAATTTGAGTCTTCCTCACTCTAGCTGCCCTAAAAGTTCCATGTAATTTCGCACCCAAATAATTATTTGCATACTCTACCTGGATGTGTCTTCCATGACACTAAACAGCTAGAGTGCAGCAGCCAATGAGGCAGCATGGTATAGAAGTGAGGACATTGGATTAGGAGTCAAGTGATGTGTGCCCCCCTACCTCAGTGACTTCTGATAATTTAATTATTCTAGGTCCCAATTCCTCTGGTAAATGAGGTGGTTAGATGTGAAAACTTGTAAGGTTCTTTCAAGCTCTCTTCCTTTGAAACTTTACCCTGTCCAAGGCACATAAGAACTAAGATCTTAAGGTTAAGTACAATGGTCTCACTGTTTATACCCCTGCTAAGAGGTCCCACTCAAAAGAATCTCAAAGTTATAATTACACCAAGCCACTATTTGCATCTCAGAAATAGCAATTCTCAGTAAGAGGTACCATAGAAAAAGAAGTCTCCTGGGTATACAGAGAATGAAAATGCATATAATGACAAGATTTTGGCTTTCCTGTTGCTACTACCATATAGAGAATCAGATTGCATGGTGTCCATTAATCATCACTTTTCTCTCTTAATCATCATTTCTTATCAATGTTTCTGCAGATGGAATCCTCCTTCTAAATTATATTTCCTGTAAATCAATCATGGAACCTCACCTATCTTAGAAATAATGAAATATCTGTTAGGACTGAAATCTCCCATGTTCTCCTTTCTTGGATTGCTTACAAGAGTTCATCGAGATCCTCTTTTGATCTAAAACTCAGATTACTGAACAATAGGACTAGGTAAATACTTGGCTAATATTCTGCATACCTTGAGTGGAAACATAGCTGCATGAGACCCTGGATGGTGAGCAGAGAACCCTCATGTCAAAAATACCAAATAGCATTTCCTTCATTCTCTCTCCTTTTCAGTTTTTTTAACTTTTTAAAAAACAACAAAAGTCAAGTTCATTTTTTAATTGATTGTTTCCTTTTCCTAGTCCCCACAATCTCTCTCTGTCTGGAGGTGTCTCTCAGGTATTGGAGGTGGGTGATGACACAATGGAGAAAAGGAAGGTATATTTGACTAACTTTCTCACCATGTGGAGAGTTCTTTCCCAAGAATAGTCTGGAGACACAACACAGAAGACTTGAACATGGATGGGAATCACTAGCAAACACAGAATCCATTCAAATGAAATGTACTTTAGTTCCCAAACTTTTAGAACCAGGGTCTTGTTTCTCCACTCAAAAGACACTTCTACCTTAGAAGAAGTTGTAAAGCACATGCCTCAAGTGAAGCATTTACTGATGTCCAGTCAGGGTTTTTGGACTGCCTTCTGCCAACCTAGCAACAACTCTGCCTTCTTTTTCAACAATTCCCTTTTTTTAATGGAGTCCCAAAGACTGCTTTGATAAGAGCCTAAAAATAAGCCCCTACAGGACATGCCTGTACAAGTATTTTAATACAGTATTTTCCCAAGGGAAATCACTGCCATTTGATGTTTTAGTGCCCCTGAGAAAACATTATGAGATTGTAGATCTTGTGTAAAAGGAATGGAGGCAATACCAAGCAATCCATACCTTGCTATAAATCTGACGAAGAGAGGGTGGGGAGGGCCCGTGACCCTATGTATCCTTTGTCTTTCCATTGAAAATGGTGGATGGCACTGCTGAAAATAAAAGCTCGAAAACCTGCCATTTTTAAAAATGCTACTTCACTGCAATCTCTGTACTTTGAGGTTGAAGCCATGCAAATAAAATCCTTAAATTTAACAGTCACAATGGGATAATTAGAAAATATTCCACACTGAACCACATTTTGGCCTAGAAGGCATTAAATGGGTATACTGAGCATTGCTATTAAAATTAACGATAATGCTGAATATTTGCTGGTGTTTAAAAGTGCCTTTGCCTTTGTATCATTGATCCTCAAAGTAACCCTGAGAGACAGAAAGGGTATATATTGTTATCTCCATCTCACAGATGAGGAAATACAGAGCTGTTTGCCTCTGTTCTCGAAGAGGACCATGACATCAGGGAAGTGATGCCATGACAAGCAAGTGAATTGGATTTAAGTGAGGAATAGTGAGTGGTCACTTTCATTTTTTGTTTTTTGTTTTGTTTTGAGGAAATTCAGAGAGCCCATGGAAGAAGATGGAAGTTAGATGCCTCAATGGATAGAGTACCAGATTGGAGTCAGAAAGACCTGAGTTTAAATTCAGCCTCAGACATTCACTAGCTGTGACATCCTGGGCAAGTCACTTAACCTCTATTTGCCTTAATCCACTGGAGAAGGAAATGGCAAACCACTCTAGTATCTTTGCCAAAAACAAATGAAATAATATATGTAAATTGGGATAATTATAGTAATATACTCCTAGAATTGAGATAATTACCAAATATACTCCCCAGAGTTGTATGGACTTAAATGAATTAACAATAATAATATCTGAAGGGTATGGTTGATAGAGGGGATTTCCCTAATCTTTGGGGTACATGCTCCTCAAACCACCCACCTAAGAGATCTTAATTCTGTTTGAAGTATAAACAATATAATCTAGATAAATTCTTGCGCTGAGGGAATAAGCCTATGTCTTTGCACTCCTCCATTGGAGTCTGCAGTGATCCACTTTCTGGTTATCAGAGTGGTCTGAGTGGAGATGGATTCCCTTGTCTAGACTGCTGAAGGTGGCTGAGGCTCATGATTAAGCTACATTCTCAGAAGGACACAATTGAAGACTGTTAGCCCACCTCCTCATTCAAACATACAACAATCAGGGTTGATTTCTCCTGTCAGGGACATTCCCTTTTAAAAAAAATTTCTGAAATCCAGTGTCACCATTAGGTGTCTTTGGTTACCAAGAGAAATCATTGATCATCAATTTATTGATTATTAGATAGCCTAATTAATAAATTATTAATTACCTAGAAATGTCTGTCTCTTGGGTTTTTCATTCATCTCAACATACACAGATAAATACAAAGTGACTGGTGGGAAGAGGGGAGGAGGATAATAGGGACTGGAGAGAACTGGAAAGTCTTTTATGAAGCCAATGTGGCTTTGGTAGCATACAAAAGAGGAAATCTTTCTCAGGAAAATGTCACTGGAGCCAGGCAGAAATAGGTCAGTAACAGTCCTCACCATAGGAATTGACTAATAACCATCTACTGTAGAGGGCAAAGTCTGGCAGTGTATTTCATACAAGAGACAGTAAATATTAAGAGGTATCTAAGGATATAAAGTACTACTGTGTGAGCTACATTACAGAAAGAAAAAAATACACATTAAGTAAGTGGGCATTTAAACTGTTTGCCTTAGAAAATTTCATTTAATCAGTGTTCTTGGTCTTTTGCTCCTTTGATGAAACAGGCCTTTTCCTGGTAGAAAACAGATGAATAGTTTCAATAGTTTAACTAAAGCAAAGGCAGCTTAATAGTTCTAATACTGTGATGATAGCACATACATGTAATGGAGATATACAATACAGATCTTTATGCCTCTGGCTGGTATAAAGGAGATTTGCATAATAAAAAGGTTTCCGGTCTTCAACAAATTTGTTTTGAGTTTCCACTATGAATTCCTGAACTTCTATACTTCTAAAAGTCATGGAACATATCCTACAACGTTTCTGTCCTCTTTTCTTCCTTTTCTTCTTGTGTATTTAATTTTTATTATTCTTTTCCTCTTTCTTCATCTTTCAAAAGACCAGGTAAATATTTTATATAACATACAGAAAGAGTGTAGTGGAGGGTAATGAACCATAGATTTGGAATCAGAAGAAACCTGGGTTCAATTTCCAATTTTTTTTTAACTTACTGTTTGTGTGACCTTGGGAAAAACCACTGAGCCCAGTTTCCTCAGCTGCAAAATGATAGGGTTGAATTAGAGGATCTATAATTTCCCTTGTAGTTGTAAACCCTATGATCCAAGAGTCAGCACGGTATGTTAGTGACAGAGTGTACATTGGCCTGACTAGACTAAAGAAACATTTGTCTGCGAAAGTAGTTGAAACCAGAGGCAAGAAGGAATTAAAATGTATGTAAAGTCAGACAGGAGAATTAAAAATTGATGCCTCACTTCCTACCTATGTGACATTGGGCAAGTCCCTTTATCTCTTTGGATTCTCATTTACCTAGTCTGTAAAATGAGGGGGTTGTACTGGGTGGTCTTTAAAGTCTTTTCCAGCTGAAGCTCTAGGATCTTAAAACCCCATCTTAGGAAAAAGGAAATCACTAAAGGTTTGAAGCAGGGCAATGAGATGATTAAAGCGATGTTTAAGGAAGATGTTTCCTGCCATTCCCCAATTAATAAAGCATTTATAAAAAGGATCTACCGTGTGCAATGTCCTAGGAATATAACATAAAAATGAGTCTGTTCTCTTAAGGAGCATGTTAATCTGAGTATCTAGAATTCAAATGAAAGGGAGTTTTAACAACTTTACTATTCCCTCCCTCATTCCCTCCTTCCCTCCTTCCTTCCTTCCCTCCCTCCTTTGTCCTTTAAAGACCAGACCTTAAACCCATTTCACTCTGGAGCTCATAGATTGGACAATAATAGGTCCCTGCTCAAGCTCCAATTAATGGTTACATTTTGGGATGTCCTGGCTCAGAACAAATGTCAATAGCACCTCTTTCTCTTTTCACCAGTAACCCTGAGGGTCTTCCCCTCCCTGTTTGATTTTTTTCTTTTACTTAAAGGGGCCATTCCTTGACTCACTTCTTAAAGAGGCCTATTCCCTGAAAGGGTGTTACCTTACTCAAAGTGAAAACCTAAAAAGATCTTAGCTTAAATGGGCCAGGGTCTTCCATTGCATCTTGGGCCATTTTCAGTCATCCTAATGAATCTAGACACTTCATCCAGATGGCTCTGGAGGAGAAAGTGAGGCCAGTGACCTTGCACAACCCTCCCTCATTTAAATCAAAGTCAACTACAAGTCATGTCATCATTTCCTTGATGTCATGGTCCTCTTTGAAAACAAAGGACAAACAAAATTATTTTTGATTACTTTGAGGAAAAAGCATGTATAAAAAAAGGCCCTATCAGCAAATGAAATTAGACTAAGTGATCAGTTAAGAAAGTTTCAGTAGATACATCCTTGGCCCTTTGCAAGTACACAATCTAAGAGGGATTAAAATCTAATCCTTCTGTACATGGAATTCTATTTGGGGAGAGGATGCAGTGGATGACCTTGGCTTCTTTGGTGTCTAACCAAGCTCTTAGCACTCCACATCTCCTGCTTCATCTGCCTTCATGGCCGTTGGAACAAATTGTTCTCATCCACCCATTCCACCGGATGAAGTGTTCACATGCTTGGGGTAGACACCCCCCTAACTCACCAATGGGTTTGAAAACCCTTGGTTACCCTCAACCTGTTTTGCCCTATCTGCCAAAACAGTTTACTGGGGTGTGGCCACTGTGCATGCTGCAGCTTCTTGGAGGCACAGGTAAGAGTTAGGCATGTTTACCCAGGTTCTGGATAATGGACAAAGCTCTTGTGCCTTCCCAGTCACCAATGGAGTGAAACAGGGCTGTGTGCTTGCTCCCATGCTTTTTTAGCATGATGTTTTCAAATGCTTTCATTTGAACACAGGATCAAGGTCAACTACCCTACTGATGGTAAGTTCTTCAATTTGAAAAGGTTGCAAGCCAAGACCAAAGTGGAAGGAGTGTTGGTAAATGATTTTCTGTTTGCAGATGACTGTGCACTCAATGCAGCCTCTGAAGCTGAGATTCAACAAAGCATGGATCTCTGCTGCCTGTGCTAATTTTGGCCTAATAATTAACACCAATAAAACACAGGTATTTCATCAGCCACCACCACATCATCCATATGTGGAATCATCAGTTATAACAAATGGAGAAGTTTTGAATGCTATGGATAAGTTCACTTAATCTTGGTAGTGTACTTTCCAGGGATGTAAACATTGACAATGAGGTTGACACACACATTGCCAGAGCAAGCTCAGTGTTTGGGAGGCTCCAAAGAAAGGTTTGGGAGAGAAGAGGTATTAGACTGACCACCAAACTGGAGGTCTACAGAGTCATTGTGCTGACCTCACTGTTGTATGCCTGTGAAACACGCACAACCTACGAGTGTCATGCCAGGGAACTGAATTGCTTCCATTTGAACTGTCTTAGGAAGGTTTTGAGGATCACTTGGCATGATAAGGTACCAGACACTGAAGTCCTTGCTTGAGCTGAACTGCCAAGCAATCAAACTATGCTTCAGAGAGTGCAACTCTGATGGGCTGGCCACATTGTTTGAATGCAAAATGTAAGCTTGCCAAAAAGACTATTTTATAGAGAACTTGCAGGGGGCAGGCGATCACATGGTGGCCAGAAGAAAAGATACAAGGACCCTCTCAAGGTCTCTCAAGAACTTTGGATTTGACTGTGTGACATGGGAGACACTGGCACAGGACCACTCAGCATGGTGTGCCCACATCAGAAAGGGTGCTGTGCTCTTTGAACAAAGCAGAATTGAGACAACACAAAGTAAATGTAGGATGTGCAAACTGGATATCCACCACAAATATTCACATGAACTATCTGTGCCCGACCTGTGATACAGCATTCTGACCTTGTGTTTGTCTGATCAGCCACAGTCAGACACATCGAAATTTCACTTTACAATAGTGATGTCATTTTGGTCCTGTTCAAAGATGAAGGACAACAACCAACCGCTTGTGGAGAATTCCAGCTTTGTCTGTGGCTTCCCCTAAATAGGGAGAAGAGACTACAGAGGGGCACTGGGTGTGGAGACGTTTGCAGAATGGAAGGCAACACCAATGCATTACATCAGTGCAAGCTCAGGAGCTATGTGCTTTTGCATATAGGATCTCTTTTGATCCCCCAAAACACATGTAAGACAGAAGGATATGTCCCCATTTTATAGGTAAGAAAAATAAAGTTTAAAAAGGTTTAAAGAGCAGTGGCCTAAGAATCAAGAGGCTTGGGCTTGGGTCCTAATCATGTCATTCTCTAGCAGTATGAGAAAACCATATAAAAAGGGATTTGAATGGAAGGGAATAAGCATTGAGTAAGCACCTACTATATGACACTGTTCTAAGTTCTTTACAACAACCCTGGGAGGTTGTTACTATCATTATCCATTTTACATATGAGGAAACCGAAGCCAACAGAGGTTAAGTGACTTGCCATAGTTCACACAGCTTGTAGGTGTCTGGGGTAATATTTGAATTCCGGTCTTTCTGATCCCTAGCAGTTAGGTAGCACAGTAATAAAGTGCCAGGCCTAAAGTTGGGAAGCCCTGAATTCAAATTTGGCCTCAAGACAAAAGCTGTGCGATCCTGGGCCAGTTACTTAACTTATTTGCCTCAATTGCCTCATCTGTAAAATGAGCTGGAGAAGGAAATGGCAAACCACTCTAATATCTTAGCCAAGCAAACCCCACAGTGGGTCATGAAGAATTGGACATGATTGAGAAACAACTGAACAACAGAAACGACTTCTGGGATGCCAGGTCCAGCACTCCATCCACCGTGGCACTCAGGGTCCAAGATTTCTTGGAGCTGTACCATTATTTCATTCTATGTGTTGCCCAAAACTACATAGCTAGTAAGTGGCAGAACAGACTTTAACTGCAAGTTCAGCGTTCTTTCTCCTACTCTACTTGTTTCCTGACTCCCTGGTGCAGTCATCCATTCTAGTTACTAGGGAAACCAGCAGATCTGGGGCAACCTCCACTATCGATGAGATCTGTGGGCAGCCCAGAAATACAGGGCTGTACACAGGTCTGACTGAAAGGTTCAGTGTGGACACAGGCATCTGTTCTAGCCACTCCATGTGTGAAAGCTCTCATTGGGACTTCAGCTGTTTACTGATGTGCTTCTACTTTTGCCTCATGGGCTGTTCAAGCTTTCACTCAGACCACCCCATTCCAACAGCAGTAAACCAAATGAGGCTGTCTGCCTCTGGGGCTCCCAAAAATCCAAAGCGATGCTTGCTTAAAAAAAAAAAAGATTTAATACCTGTGGCAGAAATGGGAGTGTGACTAAAAGTGGAAAACAGGACAGTTTAATGAGAAAAACACTGAGAGAAAGGGAGACCAGTGGGGATGGGAAGAATGCGGCAGATACAGACAGAAAGGGAAAGATAGAGACAGGAAGATAGAGCTAGAGACACGAAGAGAAAGAAGGGGAGAGAAATACAGAGAGGGAGAGACAGAGACAGTGAAGGAAAGAAGGAAGGAAAGAATCATTTTTCTTTTAAAATTAAGCACCCAATATGTGCTAGGCATGGCACTAAACATTTTAGAAACGTTAGCTCATTTGACCCTCACAACAACCCAGGTTTCCTGACTCCTGGCTCATCATAGACTTCAAGAGACAAAGATCCAGACAGTGTCAGAGACTCAGAGAAAAAAGAGGGGGAGAGATAAGGAGGGAGGGAGGAATAGGGAGGGAGAGAGGAGGGGGGAGAGGGAGGAGGAGGAGAGGAAGGAGGAGAAGAAGAAGAAGAAAGAAGGAAGAGGAGGAGGAGAAGAAGGAGGAGGAAGAGAAGGAGAAAAAGGAGAAGGAGGAAGAGAAGGAGAAGAAAAAAGAGGAGGAGGAGAAAGAGAAGAGGAAGAGGAGGAAGAAGAGGAAGAGGAGGAGGAGAGAAAGGTGGAGAAAGAGAGGGAGGGAGAGAGGGAGAAGGAGAGCAAGACACAGTGCACACCAACAATTGTCAGATTTCAATTACAAAAGTCAAAGTAGGAAATGATGCAATTTTCACAGGATAAAAAAGATAACAGATCCCTTTTAATTACACTGAGGCACCACCATCCTTCCAGTCTTCCAGGTTCACAACCTAGGTATCATTCCTCTCTTTCTCTCCCCTCACACAAAACACAATGTTGGAAAGTTCTGTGGACTCTACCTTGGCAACATCTCTCAATAAACACCCCTTTCTCTAGCTCTATCACCACCTAGGTGGAGCTCTTCATCAGCTAATGCCTAGACCAGGGGTAGGGAACCTTGGGCCTCAAGTATTCGTTCTGTGAAGTTTGGATTCAGTCAAAAGGCCACACTTGAGGACCTAGATGGCCACATGTGGCCTCGGGGCTGCAGATTCCCCTCTCCTGCCCTAGACTATGGTTACTGTCTTCTGATTAATCTTCCTGCATCAAGTCTCTTTCCACTCCATCTTAAAGCACAGGTATGACCATGTGAGCCTCCTGTTCAATAAATTTCAGTTTCTTAATCTCCTCTCAAAGTACTTCATAACACAGACCCTTCCTACCTTTCTGGTCTTCTTATATTTTACTCCTCCCTCCAAGTACTCTGTGATCCACTTGCTCCCTGGCTATCCCCCATGCCTGGAATGCCTCCTCTTCTTCTCTACCTTCTGACCTCTCTGACTTCCTTCGAGTCTGAGATTAAATCCTACATTATGGAAGAAGCTATTCATAGTAGTATTTAGTGTCTGTGTCTTCACTCTGAGATTGCCTCTAATTCATCCTGCATACATCTTGTTTGTACATAGTTGTTGCATGTTGCCTCCTCTATTAGACTCAGAGTTCCTTCAGGGCAGGGACTTTGTCTTACTTTTTATCCTCCTTACTTAACTCAGCACCTGGCACTTAGTAGTAGGCACTTGATAAATGCCTGTTACCCTTATTGATTTGAGTTCCTCTCCAGGCTCACAACATCACATATTTTATATATCTCTGTAGAAGATGTTTCTCCCAACTAGACTATGAGATCCTCATAGATATAGTCTTTTGTCTATTTATCTGCAGCAACTAACACAGTGAATGAAATACTCTAGGAGTTTAGTAATCGCTTGCTTGAAGAAATACCTTTCCTTTTGTTTCTCACCTACAAAATCTGAAATTGAAGAGGTTTCTCCTAATTTCTGATTCGGCCTCTTTTGCCCCCATTTTATAGTCAAATTTTCTTCGAGAAAAGAAATTTTCTTCAGTGTGTGCTATAATCATGAAAGTAATCCTGGATCCTTACATTTAAAATTGCTTAACTTCACATTCAAGGCCCTCTACGATGACTCCAATATAACTTCCTAGCCTTATTTTACATTTTATGACATACATTTTATTTCATCATTTTTAACATATAATGTTTTATTTTTTCCCTTAAATATTTTAGCCAAACCATTACATTTACATCCCTCAATTTCATTCTGCTCTCTCACCTCTGTGACTGTCCTCATCCTTTCCTGTTTCTGAAATGGTCTCTTTTTCATCTCTTCTAGTTTTAAATTCTTCTCTTCCTTCACATTCCCACTTGGGTGCCAACCTCTTTCATGAAGGCTTATCTGATTCTGCCCTTATAGCCAGTTACAAATCCTTCTTGAATTTTTCATGCAGGTTGGTATGGACCTCTCCTGAGCATTTATCATGCCAAAATTTGTATTTTAATTATTCCTGTTTGCCTTATCCTACCACTGTTATGTAAGTTTCTTTGCCTTCTTCATTTGTGTGTCTGAAGCACACTGGACCATCTGATGTGGTGGCAAATTCATATTTGTTGAGTTGAATTTGCAGGGTCATTTTGAAGTGTATTTATGTTAAATGTTAAAGTGATGAACACCGATTCTCATTCAAACAATATTAAGGGAGAAATACTACACAAATTACTTGGCAAAGTTCTAACTGGGAAATGATCTAAGGCAACCCTCTGCTGAAAAGTATCTAATGACAGATCTGAGTAGATATGATTCCACTTCTCTTTGATGTGGGGATTTACAAAATATGTTTCATGTGGCTTAAAATATTCATTATCAATATCTGGTGAATGAAAGCAGTCATATCAACCTTTGCACATGTTACTTTGTCAATCAATCAGAAGCCATTTTCCCTCCACAATGTCTCTTAAAACCTGTGCAAAAAGGTCTGAAAAACTCATTATCACCATCACTTCTTTACAACATGTTGGATTCCTTCATTACTCTTCTGTTTCTTCCATTGTTAAAGAGCCTATTAAATTACCATGTTGTAAATGAAAAGTTCATTCCATTGTTAAAGGAAGCTAAAAAAAATTTCACCCCTTTTCTTGGTTCCTTTAAAGTTATTTTTTGTAAAAGCAAAATGCTGAACTCCAGCTAAGGGTGACTGACCTAATGGCTTGAAGTCAAACTCAAATTTAGGTTTTTTAGCAGTCTCTATATAACTTAGAAGTTAGCAGATTTGAAGAATCCAACTTCATCAACATCAGGCACCAACTTGGGCCCTGATGTGACTTAAATAATCCGAGGAAGGCATAATTTTCTATATTTTGGTCAGGGCTTGGAGTCAGGAGGACCTGAGTTCAAATTTGGCCTAGATACTTGCTGTGTGACCTCAGGCAAGTCACTTCATCCTGTTTGCCTCAGTTTCCTCATCTGCAAAATGAGTTGGAGAAGGAAGTGGCAAAAACACTCTAGTATCTTTGCCAAGAAAACCCCAAATGGGATCACAAAGAGTTGAACATGACTGAAAACAGCTGGACATATTTTATCCTCAAGAAGCCTATTTAGGCTCCTCTTGAGTCTTTGAGATGAGGCATTTAAAGTTTATGACTGTGAAGTTCTTTGTCTATAATGAATCACCCCCCAAAACACACACACACACACACACACACACACACACACACACACACCCCTGATCAAAACCCAGAAGAGAGTCAAATGAAAAATTTGAATTTCGTTTTACTTTTGTATTATAAGAGAAAATGTACACATGATTTCTGTTAAATGGAGATTGTGAAAGCTGCTGAAGCTTTCACAGTAATTTTATTTTTTATAATTAACCACATTGTCACCCAATTCTTTAATTTTAGCTTTATAGGATGCAACAACAAATGCATATAAGTCACTCTTCTTCACTGGCTACTCCAAATGAGGGGCAGCCAATTCTCAAAGTCTCACATAAAAATCTGGGGAGAGCTACCTGATATTTATATTATAATATTTATTTTATATTTATATTATTAAAATAATAACAATAGCTACCATTTATATAACACTTGAGGGTTTATGAAGTGCTTTACATATATTATCTCACTTGATCTTTACAACAACCCTGGAAGGTGGGTACCACTATTACCCATATTTTATAGATGAAGACCCTGAAGCAGACAGAGGTTAAGTGACTTATCCAGGATCATGCAGCCAGTTAGTGTAAGAGGCAGTATTCAAATTCTTGTTTTCACAACTTCAGGTCTGATATTCTATTTACTCCACCAGGGGTTTGTGACAAAGATTTTTATAACCTGTGAACTTTCTAAAAATTGTGTTGATAACTATATTTTAACACAATTGGTTTCCCTTGTGATATTTTATTTCACTCATTTAAAAGCATTACGTTGAGAAGGGGACCATAGGCTTCACCAGACTGCCCCAGAAAGATTAAGAATCCCTAAATGATAAAGGAGGAGGGGGGTCATAACAGATATTAAAACAGAAACAGATACTTTTGTAACTAATCGCATCCAGGCTTCAACGAGCAAAAGAGTATGGTGATGAAAGCAAAACACAAAAAGGCAAATAAAGCTTTATGGAAAATCTTGTGATCTGATAAAGACAATCATATGCCATAAGAAGAACTATAACCAGAATCGGGGTCTACTTACCAACTAAAGAAATTCATTGCAAGGAGAAGAGAATTAATCAGATGAGGTGTGGGGCAAAGAATACAAAAATTATCCTTTTTTGTGGATGACAGTTGTAGTGAAAGGAATTTTCATCTGAAGGAGAGCCAGGGAATTTCTAACTACATCTATCGCTTAGAACAAGAATGAAGATTTGGGGAAGACAGAGCAGGGGAAGAATGTGACTGAAAGGGGTAAAGACAGGGCAAGGAGCAATGCAGGCACAGTAAAAGGCTGAACTCTGATAAAGAGTTAAATGGGAAATAAATGTGTTCGGCATGTAAGTGTGCTACAGAAAAGGTGACCAGCTCAGTTCCAATCTTTTTCAGATTTAGGAGGAATTAAACCAATGGAGTTCAGATGTCAAATGCATCTGTAGTGAAACCCCCTTAGAATGGCGATGTCCACACTGGTGGAGGAGGGGAGTGGTTGGCAATTCTTTTGGCAGTTGGTGAAATGAAATTAAAATTCATGTACTGTGGCATCAGGGAAGGCTTCCTCAGAACGATTTACTTTCAATTGGGTTTTTAATCTTTAGAACACAAGGTGCAGCATTTAGATTAATTTAACTAAATTGGTTTGCCCAATCACATGGAATAATTTTCAATAAAGTAATCAGATAGCAAACAGCATGACCAATTATTACTTGGACCCTCTGGAATGAGCAGTATTCTCTGCTTGCAGATAGGTATGTAGAGAAGAGGGAGGTTAGCGAGGCAATGATTCAGACTACAGATATACACTTAGAGAAAAAAAAGCATTCCACGGCAGCCTTTATAAATTGCTTCACCAAGATTTCAGATATACAGAAACACAGGAGCTTCTAGTGGGAAGGGACTTTTAGAGACTGCTTAGCCCAACGAGGATGGGTTCATTATAATTAATAATAGTTTTTATGTCATCCCTAAGCTTTCTCTTTTGCAGGCTAAACATCCCCAGTTACCACAATAAATTTTTCTTTAGTCTTTCTCCTTCTTGAGAAAGTATGGTGCAATGAAAAGAATCCCAGATTTGAAGCCAGAGGTCCTGGGTTTAAACCTTGGCTGTGCTACTTATTACTTGTCAGACCATGGGCAAGTCATCTAACATTTCTGTGCCTCAGTTTCTTTATTTGTAAAATGAGCAGGTTGAAAAAGATGATGTCTAAAGTCTTTCCCTATTTACCAGTTTATGACTATAGCAAATGCTTCAGTGGAGGCTTTGGTAAATGATGACTATGAATTTCTCTAATTACCAAGGATCCTTTCTCCTCAGCAGAGAAAAGAGAAAGCTAAGTAAATATTGAAGAGTTCAGCCTTCTCTCTAGCATTTCTTATCATGAATCCAACTATTCTGAGAAGTAGTCTTATGCCTTCTTTGACTAACCCTTTGTCAATGCAGCTTTTTTAGAGGAAAAAAAAAGATTTTTTTCTTAATATTTTTTATAAACCTCAATTCCTTCTGAATTTTAGTGCCCTTCTTTTGCTTCATCTTCTATTATCTTGCTTCCATGATATATATGGAACTTTAAAAAAATCTAAGTTGCTGGATAAATTCTCTGTGAATTCATATCAGTCTCTTTAGACAACTCTCCCTTTCCTTATTTGGAATCATTTCTTTCTGCCATCAAAATTTATCTTCCTTTGTAGAGGAGAGGGGAGATGGGAGAGGGAGAGCTGAGTTACTCAACTGGCTGGGTCCCCATTCAAACAGCTCGGACTACTCACAGGTTGTGTTTGTCCATCATTCTCCAAGAGGACCATGACATCAGGGAGATGATCAGGGAGATCAGTCTGATGATGAAGACATGACTTGAGGTTGACTTTGATTTGAGTGAAAGAAGGCTGTGCAAGGTCACCAGCCTCACTTTCCCCTCCAGAGCCATTTGAGTCCAGTGACCAGATATTCATCAGGACAACTGGTAATGGCTCAGTCATCTATTCCAACCCATATCTGAAGGACATCTCCTTCAAAATAATCCAACAAATGGTCATCCAATCTTTGCTCAAAGACCTCCTCTAGAAAAGGGGAATCTTCTCCCTCCAAAGGGAGCCCATCCTACTTTTAGATAGTTCTGATTGTCAGGAGACTTCTTTCTCCTGAGAGATATGATTATTAATAACTGATGATTTGGAGAAATCCAGAGTTCCCCCTTTTTCTTTAGTCCTCACTTCAAAAGTTCAGTCTTCTGAAGCAGATAACTGATAATGAATTAACTCTCCTTAGCCCGGTCAGACACAACCCAGGAATTTAAGGAATTTGATCTAATCTAATTTAATTGGATTTTAATCTAATTAGAATTTAATCAGAAGTGAGGAAGTTCACCCTACTCTACACAGGTTTGGGTAGGGATAAATTCTTTGGATAGGTTGCCCAAAGTTGGGGGTAATTTAGAAGTTAATGATGTAATCAAAGTTCATTAAAATAGGTCCAGCCCCTCATTTTAATATTCATTCTCATTAACTGTTAACCAGTCAGAACTGATTGCCACCCTCTGGAGCACCACCTTTCCAAGGGCATATAAGCCAAGAGCCTGCTGCTGTGGTTGTCTTGTGTATTTGAGAGTGCCACTGACCTCTTTTATTACAATGCTAACATTATTAAGAAAATGATTAATTACCCAGAAATTATGCCTCCCAAACTTTTTAACATCACACTTCAAGCTTCCTTTTCTTCATTGCATTTACAACTTTCCCATAATCCTACTTGTTCTACCCCTGGGAACCAAGCAGAATGAGTCTTCACTCTTGTCAGATAATGGCCCTTTAACATCTATTTCATAGTCATACCAGGCCTAATATACCCCAGGTATAAACAACACAAATGTGAACCTCCATCTTTAGAGGCTGTGGATCTTCCTTCCTGTTTGTTTGAAAGGAGGTAGAAGAGGGATTGAATCCAAACAATCATAGCCAGTGACAAACATACCAATCAACTTAAAAGGGAATTACAATAATAAGTGATATGAAAAAAATCTTTGCTGTGGGTATCTAGGTGGCTCAGTAGATAGAGTGCCAGGCCTGGAGACTAGAACACTTGAGTTCAAATCTGGCCTCAGACACCTACCAGCTGTTTGACCCAGGGAAAGTCACTTAAGTCTGTTTTCCTCAGTTTCCTCATCTGTAAAATGAGCTGGAGAAGGAAATGGCAAATCACTCTGGTACCTTTGCCAAGAAAATCCCAAATGGGGTCACAAAGAGTTAGACGTGACTGAAAACAGCTAAACAACAACTCAATGGAATGCAACACGCATCTCTAACATACTATGGGAGGCACTGTGCTAGTTCTGGGTATAAAAAAAGATGAAAAAACTGCACAATTTCTTCCCTTAGGGAGTTTACAATCTTGCTTTCCCTTCCTTGGACGCTTAGCACCCCCAAGAGTTTTCAAGATGAACAGTGGGGAGGACACTAATTAAGAGGTGGCAACGGCCAAGGAAAGTTACTCTCTTGGTGGTTTGGCATGGCCCTGGTTCCCTTCCTTCCCACCCCCATGAAGTTATTAACACAGATCAGCTGGATACATGAGAGAATGTAATGGTTTAAAGGAGGACTCTCCTTCACACATTTATATTTATATTTTATTCATATATTTTTATTTATCTATGTATGTATGTGTGCATATGTGTATATATGTAGATATATACGTATGCATATATACCTACATATACATACACTCATATGGATATAGAACCTTCTTTGGACATGGTTTCAAAACCCATCTCTGACACTTAACCAACTGTGGCCCTCTCAGTGTCCCAGGTGACTCTCTAAGTTCTGATCTGCACTGACAGAAATTCCTCACAGGGAGTTCCCTCTACCAATGTAATCACCTATCTATTTTTTATGCATTAAACTGTTATTCCTATTATAATTGCATTGAATTACCCTGTTCTTCTTATCAGGAAAACATGTATTTAAAATACTCACTTTTCTAATGTCTCCTCTATTTTAACTGCCTCTAAGCATGGAGAATTTCTAATTAGGAAAACTCAGTTGTTAGGGGCAGCTAGGTGACAAGGTTGAGAGAGTCCTGGATTTCAAATCCTGCCACAGACACTTCCTAACTATGAGCCTAAGGAAGTTGCAGCTTCTTTCCATCAATTTTCTCCATCTGTAAAATCATGGTAATCATGGATACTTTCTTTACCTAGGGTCATTGTGAGAAGCAAATGTTGTCTGCAAACACCAAAGCCTATATAAATGTTCTCAAGTATAATTGAAATCTCAAGGATACTTTTTAAAGTGATGATAGAGGAAACTGGTTGCCTATGTGAGATCTTCATTCTTGTACATTTCATTGTTATTTGCAAACAAAGCTGGCAATTGAAGGAAGAAACCTTTCTTGACCTACTAATTACACTTATTAAGAAAACAGCTTCCAAAAATTTGGCTCCATTTCATCCCCCTGGGCTAATATATTAACCCAGACCCAAGTGCGTAAGGCTAGTCCTTTCTCCCCATCACTGACTGTGACAATTTACTCTTTACAAAGCAGCTGTATTAAGGAGGAAGCCTTCTGTGATTATAATCTGCTCAAAATCCCTAGACAGTTTCACACCATATAGCAAAGGCATCCGTTAAGGTTATGTTCGCCCAAGGCATATAGAACGTGGATGTGAGAGAGATTCACAAAGCAGATGGCCATTCCACCTGCTAATGCATCTTCAGCCAGGTTGCTAGCTCAGTGAATGCCTGAAGATGATGATCCCCTCTCTTCATCCTGAGGAGATGAGGGTTACATCCAGTGGATACCAGTAAGGACACTGTAGACCCATGCCAAGTGTACACACATCCACAATACCATCCTGGGTACAGAATAAATGGGTGATAGAGATGAGTGGATGATGCTGCAGTGAGAGCAGATGTTCTGAGATGACCCTATTGGTGGGCTGCTACATTTCTTCCTGATGGGCTGGTCAGGGTAAGAAAGCTCTGATTTTCCTGGCATGCATGCCCCTAGCTCTAGCTAACACTTGGCACCCCATTTCTACACTGCGGGGAAAATGAACGGGGATTTTGCCTGCCATGCGTTTTTACCCCACTCTGTGATTTAACCTTTTGGCCTGAAGAAGCTGGCCTATTTATATAAACTGTGCCAAAATGAAGATTACTATGGAAAATACTGAAATAGATCAGCATCAACAAAGTTTAGAAAACTGACTGAAATCAGTTTTTTAAATACAACTTTAAAGGTAAGAGATAGCCAACTGCGAAGTTCTACTATGGGTCATACATTTCAAGTTGAAAGGGACCTGAGAGGTTCTTGAGTCTGAACCCTTATTTAACAAATGATGAAAATCAGGCCCAGAGAAATTAAATGATTTGTGCCTAAATATATGGGTGCTGACTGACTCACTGTAGCATATTACTAAGGAAGAAACACATAGGATCATCATAAAAGGTATTAGTAAGAGAAGGTATTACCAGAAAAGGGAGACTGAGGAATCACTTAAGAGTTTGTATACTTTACTGGCACTTAATGATGAGAGGGAGGCCCCCAAATACTTCTGGTGAACCTGATATGGGGAATATATACAGGAGCATATGGAGAGGCATCACACAATCAATCAACCAACCAATCAATTAATAAACATTTATTAAGGGCCGACTGTACTAAGCACTTTACCATTGCTGTCTCATTTGATTCTCACAACTCTGGGAGGAAGGTGTGACTGTTTTCCTTATTTTACAGATGAGGAAACTGCAGCAAACAGAAGTTACATGACTTGCTCAAGGGTTGCACAACTAGCAAGGTTATTTCTCAGCTCTTCCAGACTTGAGGCCCAGCACTGTGTGCACTGTGGCACCACCTAGCTGGCCCAGTGCTTAGTAATTAGTCAAATACTATGTGTTAGGCATTGGGCTAAGTACTGAGGATAGAAATAAAAAGCAAAAGAAAAAGAAAGCACTTCCTGCCTTCAAAGAGCTTATATTCTAATAGAATAATATATTCTAATAATAATTAATAATTATTATTTATAATAATAAAGAATGTACAAAATGAGGTACATAAAAAAATTCATAGAGAGTAAGTGGAACATAGAGAGAAGACACTGGTAGCTGGGGATATGAGACAAGCTTCATACAGAAGAGGATGTTTGGGCTGAGTCTTGAAAGAAGAGATGGAATATCTATGAAGCAGAGCTGAGAAAAGAGTGCATTCCAGGCACAAGGAATAGCCAGTGCAGAGGCATGGAGGTGGAGATTGGAAATGGAACTTGATGGGTGAGGGTTTCCAGGAAAGCTGAAGCAGAGAGTGCCCAGAAGGGAGTGAT
Organism: Potorous gilbertii; assembly: GCA_028658325.1. Taxonomy (NCBI): domain Eukaryota; kingdom Metazoa; phylum Chordata; class Mammalia; order Diprotodontia; family Potoroidae; genus Potorous; species Potorous gilbertii. Next base: position 161,910,230 of record CM053771.1, on the reverse strand, counting down.
ACGTAAGAACTCTGGCAAGTTCAGATACAGCCAAATTAGGAAAAGCTTTAAATAATGAACAGATAACATTTATATTTGAAGCTAGAGAAGGTAGATGGAGTGACTACAGTCCTAGCAGAAGGACAGTGTGGTCAGATTTATATTTCAGGAAAATCACTCTGATAGTAGATTTATTGATCAGCCTTCCTGACTTACATGAACATGTAGGGTGTTCCAAAAATCTTAGTGTAGTTATAAGTCATCAGAGTTTAAAGGCAGCTAGTGGGGCAGTGGATAGGGCCCTGGGGCTGGAGTCAGGAAGACTTTGAGTTCAAATAATGACCCTGGGCAAGTCACCTAACCTATGTTTTCCTCAGTTTCCTCAAATAAAATGCAGAAAATAATAGCTACTACCTCTAAAGGATAAAATGAAATAATATTTGTATAGTGCTGGGCACATTGCCCAGTACATAGTAGGCATTCTACAGTCACTGATTCCCTCCCTTCTTCCCTGTAAACAGTAAACAAGATCTTTGAGAAACTACGTGCATGGCATTTTAAAAAATAATAGACATTTCTTGTTTTGATTCAGAGACAATCTCTCTTCCTGCAGGAATAACTTCAAGAACCATCAACTACACATGAGACCTCCCTGATCCCTGGAATGGGTATCAGCCTCCCTCCTTAACTACCTTATATTTGCCTACTTTGTAATTCTATGTATTGATTCTCTTGATAGTTATTCTGCGCACACAAGTAAGTCCCCTTATGCTCTCCCCATTAGAATATAAGCTCCCTAGAGAGGGGATGTTTTTTCATTCACTGCATTTATATCCCCAACATCTGGCACAGTGACTGCTTATACTAGGTACTTAATAAATATTTATTAATTAATTGAGTAGGTGATGGTAATCTTAAAATCTTATAAGACTAAGAAAAGTTGGCTATGTAAAAAAAAAAATCAACCCACCAATTTATCATCAGGGAAAAAAAGCAATAGATTTTTTTTTTCATCTCTTTCTCATTGAACACTTTCTCATTGAAAGCAAAGTACATTTTTTTCTTTCTAGCAAGAACTTCTATCCATTCTGAATTCAATAATCTATAAGTTTAGTGGTCATAATTCATACTAAAAAGAACTTGGCAACAGACATATTCTTTGTGACCTATTTAAAGGGGTTTGAGAAGAAGTCAGGTTAAGTGGCTTATTGGGTTGTGTGTTTAATGAAAGTGTATCATTTTGAAAGCAGAGAGATCAATTCAAGCATGAAAAAGTGGTTATGAAATCCTGGCCTTCAAGGAATAACTTCCCACTTCAATATTAAAGATGCATAAATTATTCAGCCTTCTCCCAAGGTTTTTTTCCATTTTATTTTTCAGTAGAGAAGGAAACAAACTCCACATATTAATAACCATTAAAGCCTCTTTTATTAGAATACTTTCATTTGGAAGCCAACCAAAGAAGGAAAGGAAATAAGAAGTTAATAAATCACACTAAGCCCTGGAAGAAAAGGGGGGGAAAAAGCTTCCTCTTAATGTATTCTACTAGCTACTGATTTGGGCTACAGCTTGTTCACCTCACACGCCCACACCCTCCTGCTGCCTACAATCAGAGCCACTGTTACTAGTTTTTAAGGAATTTATTTATAACCCATCCAGAAAAATTCTCTTCAGTGTAAGAAATACATTTCTATACACATTTCAGAATGGACTGGTCCAGTTATTTTGAGGGGGAAGCAAGAAAATCTGGAAACCTCTATTGCCCATCAGTTTAAAAAAAAATACAATTTGGGGCTTTATTCTATAGTTAAGAAAAAGGTGTACCTCATTGTATGTTAGATTTGTGAAAATTGAAAGAGAGAGACTATTAAATTCTCAAGTGTTTTTTTTTAAACTTTCAAATATAAACCTGATTCATTAAGAAATTTTAAATCTGCATTTCAGTAAGTGATAATTATGATAGCACATTTATATAACATTTTAAGGTTGAAAAGTACTTTAAATATGTTAACTTATTTTTCAGTGTTTAGAAGACACATAAAACTGGGGCATCTGTTCTGTTTAGGGATACATGGGCCTGAGTTAGAAGTCTTTCTCCCTCTCCCTGTTTCCTTAATTACTTAAATTTGCTGTGTCTCATAACTATTCTTGGGACCCTATTAATTAGAAATTACTGCAGAGGGCTCTGTACCTAATTTCTTGGCTTCCACAGGCATCCAGGTTCACCAGCTATCACAGAATCATAGCACAAAGTTAGAAGGGTCCATAGAGACCCCTGAGTTCAATTTGTAACTGAAAAAGAAATTCTCCCAATATCCTCACAGAATGCTAGAATGATGTGCCAGGGTTACAGAGGACTCAGGCCCCAAATCTCATCTCAGACAGTTAATCTGATACAGCAGCCCTCCCTTCAGAAAAGGGGACCCTTTGTAGTGCTATGATCCAGTTCTCTGCTGCGAAATATTTTCAGTGATACTGCCTCCAATGATCTCTTTCATAATATTAATAAGTTAATGCCTAATTGACCTCATGATATAAAAAGTCTCCCTTTGAACTTAATTTTCCTTATTTCTTTCTGGTTCTGCCCATTAGTTTGTGCTTTTCCATATTAAACTATATTACACAATTCCTTGTGATTAATGAGGATACCTGGGGGCTGTCATCAGTTTTCATCTCTTTTTTCTTAATTAGGATGAAAACTGACTTGGGGGGCGGTGAACTATGGACATAATAATAGCTTGGGAGGGTGAGCTTAGGGTGCTTGTATGGACCAAGTTCTTATAATAATATTATATTATATATATTATAATATATTATTATTATAATATAATAATATATTATAATAATAATTATACATATCATAGTGTGTGTGTGTGTGTGTGTGTGTGTGTGTGTGTGTACGCTACGTACACATGGAGAAGGAAGTGGCAAACAGTATCTTTGCCAAGAAAATCCAAATGGAGTCATGAAGAGTCAGAAACAACTGAAAAAAGACTCAACAATACCACACATGCATATATGTCACACACATATCCCTATAAAGATTACTATATAATTTTCTTTATATCAATAATCCTATTAGGTAAGTCACTTGCTCAGGGTCACACAGACAGTATGGGTTAAAGGTGACTCTTAAATCTAGGTTTTCTTTCCTTATGATTAGGTCCTTTAAAAAAAACCATTATTTTACTCTGAACTATAAAACAAGCATTTCCATAACATAGCAGAACAAAAAAAAGATGATTGCCCAAGAAACTGCAAACGTATTACACAAAACTTGCTGCTTAAATATATATTATCCAAAACAAAGTCATGTGCAAGTCATGTCATCATTTCTCTGATGGCATGGTATTCTTTGGCAATGAGGGACAAACACAACAATTTATATATAATATATAATAATATAATTTTAATATATAATAAAATTATTGTGTAACTTTCTTTTCCCCTTTTTCTTCTCTCCCCCCTACAGATGGCTACCATTAGACACACACACATATATATACATATATATGTACACACACACACACACACACACACACACACACACACACATATATATATATATATATATAGTATATGTGAGTATATGTATGACCATGGGCAAGTCATTTAACTTCTCTGAGAAGAGGTAGAGAGAGATGAATTCTGTGCGGGAAGCCAAAGCCTTGTTGGTTAGGGAACACTGCCAGCACACCAGGACTGAAAGCTTGGCTGGTGACATACTAGGAGAGGCCAAGAAGTAGCAAACAGACCACTTTGATCACCCTACATCCATTGCAAGACTTCTGATGGGGGTGGGAAGAGAAGACTAACTCAGGTGGAGCAGAGAGTTGCAAAGAGCTTCCCTTCAAAAGGAAATCAATTGCTTTGCTCACACAAGAGATCCTTCCATCTAAGGTTACCAATAAGAGGAATAACTGACTTTTATTAAATACTTTAAAGTTTACAAAGTGTTTTCCCTACAGCAAACCTGTATATTGGTTAGAAAGAACATTATTGTCTCTATTTTATAGACAAGGAAACTCAACATATTCATGGAATACGAGGACTAGGGTTCAGAATGCCATCTCCAACACTTACCACAGGGTCATTTTACTCTAATCATTTCAATTTCCTGGGCCTCAGTTTCCTCAATTGCAAAATAAGAGGTTTGGACTAGATGACCAGATCTAGATCTATAAATCTATGCACATGTTTGGATGCATCTGCTTACATGCTATACTGGTGAAGCCTCCCAAGTGGCTCTTTCTTAGTCAACAAATCTTTGACAACTAGAAACTCACATTCTTTGACAGTGAGGTATCTTAAACACTTCCTTCTCCAGCCCCATGGCACCTTGTAAATTATCGTATTGCTGCTTTGACAAGCAGTGAGATATACCTGCTGTGATGGGGAACCACTTGGGATTGATCTTTACCACTGTTTTGGTAGCTTAACTTTAAGACAACAGGATTTAAGTGCTCCACAGGCCCCCAAAGAAACCTATGAGAAGGTGAGAGAACTCTGTTGGAAACTTCCAAAGGAAAACAAACTGTGCTTTTCAGATCTTGCAATGACAAAGCTCTCTCTTTCTATGTGCAGAATTCTGTTGATTACAAGGAGACATGCTTGTTCTGCCCTACTGTCCTGTTCAAAGAGAGATAATGGTTTGAACCTATCCAGAAATTCAGCAGAGTGCTTCTCAAAGTCACTGAAAGTCAATAAAACAATAATAACAGATGCATCCCTTGTTACCAATCACAAGTCATTCTGATCTATCACATACATTATTCAGGGAGTGAGCACTGTCAAATAGCCACCACAATCAGCTGCTATTATTTTCTATTCTGTCATTGCCTATGAAATAAATCAAATAGAAATCACTGTAATTAGTAAGGAAGGCCAGTAAATCCTTTTCTCCTGGGGGCAAATAGAATCAAACCTTGTTTTTTTTCCTGGAGAATTTTATTCATATTTATGAAAAAGAGGGATATAATTGTATAATGTATCTTTGCCATTCAAAGAAAGCATTGTTGTGCCTGTATTTGTAATGACCATATGCTAAAGTTTCATGTCATTTTTCTATGAAATTGTCTTCAATGGGAGTTAAAAAAAAATATGTCCATCATAAAAAGAGAATTCAAAAGGGAGAAGGTTTCACAAGAGATTGATGTTCACAGTTTGTCTTCCCACAACAATATTCTCCTAAGAAGTCAATATTTTATTCAGTCTCAAAATATCTCTTTGATTTATAGACAGGGCATTACCTAGACAGGGAATATGAGGTACGGTGACATTAAATGACTTGTTAACCAGCAAATCAGGTAGAGGGTGACCTTGATGTAAGAACTAGAAACTATTGACAGGATTGTCTAGAGGAATCTGAATTCCATTGAACACTGATGGAGGAAAAATGACAATTTGCCTTACTGTGACAGAGGAAAAAAACTATTTCTTTCCCTTCAATTGTCTAGCTAATAAGAATAAATGGGAACAAACATGTCATATGGTGTGGGCCATATTTATATTAAGATAAAACCATTTTGATTCACTATTGTGCTAGCAAATTGATTCCTTATGGCCAAGTTAAATGACAAGGAAGTTTCTAAATGAGGAAAAAGACAGATTATTAGATTAATTCTATACAACTTCAGAACACAAAATAGCAAGCAGACTAATGAAAATTCTATTCACATAATTGGTTTTAAAGTCCTCACACAACCAGGTTTTCTCAGCTTAAAATATTTTCAAGTTCCATAATTCAACGTGAGTGAGCATGATGTCCACTAATGAACAAAGCATGACGGCTGAGTTGAGCCTACAAGGATGATAGTTCACTGATATGTTAAACATTGATGCTTAAAGAGTGTAAAGGATTCCTCAAGGGTAACTCAATAAATAGAAATGTGCAAACTACCATGGGCTATTTCTTCTTTGTTGTCAGAAAATTGGTTTCTTCATAATCACAGAGGTAAACAGAAAACATTAAGGGTGCACCCAAACATGCAATATGCCACATTATGCAAAATAAATGATGTAGGCATATCATTAAATTCCCAGGTAAGGGGCAAACATCTGGGATCGATGAAGCACATTTCCTAATAAAATAAAGAAAAGGCTGATTTAAGGGTTTGGGGGGAGGGAAATAATGGCAGGAAACAATTACGTGCAAGTATAATTTTCTTCAAAGTCGTGAAAAAACTAGCTGATTTCCTGGGTACCACAGCAGGGTTTTCTATTCATCCAAAGTATAAGAAGCATCAGTCCCATGAGTAATACCTCAGCATCTCATCTAAGGGCATATGCAGCTGGAGTGAAAACATTTCAACAGAAATCTGAGGTTGGGTTTGAGCTGTCATGAGATGCCCATAAGCAAGATCACCCAAGATCTCCCTTTAAATTTCTGGAAACACACCATGGGGAGCTTTTTTGCAGTTTTCCGTGAGCTAGTGGACACGAATGATGCATCAATCTCATCACTTAAAACCTTGTAACCAATGCAGCAATAACTGCCTGGAAGGGTTCAAACCACTCATCACCTTGACTTTCACCAGTGGATGATCAATATATTGCATTTCCATGTTAGCCATAGCTTAAAATTATAAATTTTCCAAAGGCAAAGGAAAGAATACAGCCTGACGCTTTTCTGATGATCAATCCACCTCATTTGCACATCAAAATCCCCAGAAAACAGAGGCCCAAGTGGGATAGGAAAGGATCTAATCGAAGACATGAATACTTAATTTGATAAGCATTTATTAAGTAACAACTATGGGCAAAATGTGTTAATGTTGGGGATTCCACAATGAAAAATGCAGTTGCTGCCTTCAAGAACCCTAAGTAAGCTTCTTAGAGGTATATACGTACATAATGTGCACATACATCCATAGATGTATACATATGTATGCATATGTGTATATACATATGAATATATGAATACATGTTAGTGTATGTGTGTATATATTATGTGGGTATATAAAAATCTATACACATATATGCATATGTACATATACATGCACACATTTTTATATATGTATATGTATGTATATATGTGTATTTTAATTTATTATGTGTGTGTGCATGCACACATATTCCAAGGAGGGATGTGATGGCTAAAGGAGAAATCTGGACAAAATTCTCTAGGAAAATTTGAAGTGGGAAAGAATCATTTTAATTGGAGAGTATCAGGGAAATTTTAAAGGAAAGAATTGGTCCTGAGTCAAATCTTGAATCTACTTAAAATTTCCCATGCTACAACCTGATTTGTTAAGTTTTTGTTGTTTTGCAGGTTATAGATATAGAAAACAAACACTGGGACTGCATTTACCTATATATAATGAACCTCAGAATTTTTTTGAAAATATAAAGTCTTAGTGTAAGGGTGGATAACCTGCAGCCTGGAGACCAAGTTCGACCTGTCCTTGGGTGCGGCCTTTTAACGGAGCCTGAGCTTAACAGGACAAATTCTTTTATTAAGGGAATCTGTTCCATGCAGTTTAGGTTCAATCAAAGGGCTGCACTTGAGGACCAAGAAGGCCATATGGGGCCCTGAGGCTGTAGGTTCCCCACCTCTGTCTTAGAGTAACAGTGAATTCTGAACTATCCATTGTGCAATTTCAAGAAATTTCAAGAAAATTAGTAACAACCCACAGAAAGGCTCTAAGATGCCTCTGGGATGCTTAAGTCATTTTTTTACAGTTGTTACAGGATATGCTAGTTATTTCCACACTGCACATGTGGGCACAGTAAGCACAGTAAATTCCTGAGATAACCGAGGGGCAGGCAGTGTAGCAAAGTGGATAGTGAGCCAGCCTCTGAGTCAGGAAGATCTGATTTCAATCCCTTCTCTGGTACAAACTGGCTGTGAGATGTTGACCAAGTGAGGCAACACTCTGAGACTAGAATCTGTAACGAGGATGTTGATCTATATTGCTAGTGAAATCACAAATCTGGTTTTATTTTTTTAAAAAGCAATTTCTACAAAAGAGACTATCAGGCACATATATATATATACACATATACATATATGTGTGTATATTATATATATATATATATATATATACACACACACACATACATACATATACATATTTTTTTTTCTACTGTTGTTGTGTTTGTCCTTCATTCTGGAAGAGCACCATGCCATCAGGAACAGGATGATATGACTTACAGTTGACTTTGATCTGAAGTGGGGGAGCTGTGTAAGTGTGTACCAATTTAGATTTTTGTTGTCGCCTCCCCCATCTCAGGATAGAATCTCCTTGAAGTGAGGGACATTTAAAAAAATTGTCATTGCACTCCAGCACTCGGTCCAGTGCCTGACATACAGTGCCTAATGCATGCTTGTTGACTGATTGATGGACATTTGGAAAATTAAATCAGACTTGTAAGCTCCTTGAGGACAGGCAATATTTTTTGTAGCTTCAGTGTTTAGTTCAGTGCCTGTCACATAGTAGTTTTTAAATGTTTACTGATTGATTGGAAAAGGTTCAGAAAGACTACCAGCAACTAGCAGGCTAGAATTTTGTCCTCTGGTTTATTTGGTCAGATTTGGGGACCTGATATAGTTCCTCTAAGGTTCCTAGAAGCATAAATTTAGAGCTTTACCTCTAGAGATCAACATATCCAAATCCTCTCCCATCTCCCCATTTTATCCATTTCACAGACAAGTAAACTGAGGTCCAGAGAAATTATGGAATTTGGCCATACAGGCAGCAAGCAGCAAAACCAAGACTCAAACACAGTTTCCTTCATCCCAAATCCAGTGCTCTTTGTAATCCTGTTTCTTTGATGCATCTTGGCAAGTCTCAGACCCTACCCTGGCCTGTACTCCTACACATGGGTTCCAAAGCTAACAGAAAGCTGGGAGCTTAAAGATGTGTTCTTGCTGCAGGACCCCAGGAGCCTTCCAGGCAAGTTATTCCTTATCATTGAAGGACTCCTGTCTGTCTTCTTCTAACTCTTGATCTCCGGACGTATATCCAATCTGTACATAAACAAGACTCCCCTCAGCAACAACTCAATATGTGGTCATACATACATACATATATACACATATACATACACACATATACAACTGTTCCTCATAGGGCATATACTCAAAGCCCTCTTCCCACCTGGCTGCTCTCCTATTTATCAATATCCTTTCCAAGGTTTGATGACCCTGATTGAACACATTGCTCCAGATGTGATGTGACTAATCTTGGATTCTATTTCTTTCAATGCAGTCTAAGATAACATATAATATCTCACCTATCATATCACATTGTTTACTTATATAAAACCTTGCAGCCCACTAGGGACTAAAGATCTTTTTCATACAAACCACTGTGTGTAATGCTGCTTCCTACTTTTTGGATTTGTAAGACTGATTTTTCTTTTAAAAGATTGTAGCATTTCCATTGCAAACCATCTTGTACTGAACACAGATAGAGGACTGAGATTCACATGTAAGAAGTAGGGTTGACTCACTATAGCCCCAAAATGGAAGGAGGATGCCAAACAGGGGATGAAGAAAAATGGAGCTGGAGAAGAGGGAGATAATTTAAAGAGAGGTAAAGAATGAGATTAGGGCAGCTTTCAAATAGAGTCAAGTGACATCAGCATTTGAATGCATCCTTAGAGAGACAATAGCCTTAAATTCCAAATATTGCAGAAGATTCACGTTTAAAAAAAAATCCACCTCATCCAAAGATCTACTAATTCAACAGAGATTTTCATTGTAAATCCTTTCATTTAGCAAGTATTTACAGAAACCCAACAATGTAGGAGGCACTATGGAGATATGAAATCATATGCAAACCAGTCCCTGACCTTGGGGAGCTTATTATAATATAATAGAGGAAAGAAGACACATATAGATATAATTAAAATTAGGACACATTTCTATTATACATTAAAGTTAACAAAGAACTTGGTTCAGAACAACCCTGCCAGGTAAGTAGTACATGAATTAGTAACTACATGTTATAGATGAGGAAATTCTGACTCCAAGAGAAAGGATAGTTGATGGTTGACATTGTACTTGGCATAGATTAACTCCTAAAATCCTGAAAAACAAATGTGCCAGGACAGGACTTTTGTTAGTCTTTTCTTCATATACATATATACGTATATACACATACATATATACATATACACATATGTACCCATACATACACACATATGTATATATGTGCATATATACATACAAACATATATATGAGGCAATTGGGCTTAAGTGACTTCCAAGTTCACAAAGCTAGTAGGTGTCATTTGGCTAAATTTGAACTCAGGTCCTCCTGACTTCAGGGCCAAAGCTCTACTCACTGCACCATCTAGTTACCCAGTTTTATCTCTAATTTAAAATTATTTTATGTTGCTCTATACATATGATTTCAATGGTGAAAGAAACTTTCAGTTTCTTTAGTGCACCCACTAACTTAGAGAGCTGCTCTGGGGCAGCGGGGAATGAAATGCCTTGCTGGGCATCAGTCATCCTATCAGCACACATTAGAGAAGCTGAACCCAAGCATTCCTCCTTCTAAAACTGTCCCTCTATGAACCATGCCAGGATGCCTCTAATCTGCTGCAAAGCCATCATCATCTGGCATCACAGGACTTTGCTCTATCTATTACTATCTCCATGTGACTGTGGATAAATCAGTATGATTTTTCTAGCCTTCAGCTTCCCCATCTGTAAAATGTGTAGCCTTTCCTGACTCCTCCAGGTCTAAATTCCTAATTCCAAGATAGATTTTATAGATGAGGAAACTGAGGGCCAGGGACTTTACATAGCTAATTTATAATCATACAGTGAGTGTCGGAGTCAGGATTTGCACTCTGTTCTCCTGATTCCAGGGCTACACTGCGTCTTTAAGGCAGAATGTGAAAATGTTACATTACAAGTTCAGGACTCTCCACTAGTTGCACCATCTCAAATACTACTCAGACTTTTATTCTTTTGTGTTTCTAGTAAGTAGGGCCTACTTTACTTTTAGTTTGTTTGCTTCTTACAATTCAATAAACATTTATCAAGTGCAAAAAAAAAAATGAAAATTTTAAAAAAAGAGGACTGGAGGTTTAGAGGTGGACGGTGAGCTCAGGAGGGTTTCCTAAAAAGGGCAACGCTGAACCATGCTTTGAACAAAGTGTAGGACTCCAATAGATGGAACTCTTGGGCAGGAAGGAAGAACGAAAAATAAAAATCCAAAACAAACCCAGCACTGAGATATTTGGTGAGGATTGGGGTAGGAGAATACTGGTGCCAAAGGAGAAAGGCGAGATGAACATGGCTGCAGGCTTTCCTGAACTAAAAGGGAAACCACAACTCATATGATGGGAATTGAAGAGAGGCAAAGCTATTGGAAAAAGGGCAGAAAAATACAGAAAGAAACTCTTTTTTTTCCCTGAATAAAGCAGCCCAGGATGCAAAGAATAGCTACTTAATAGTGTGAGGACAGAGGCTGGGGCAGGAGGCAGAAGCTACAAGAAAACGTCAGAAATTTAAGGGATTGTTCAGTGATGGGCAGAAGGTAATTGTAAGAGGAAAAATAAAACAGGACAGAATTACCTTCCTTTTAATACCCAAGGAAACACGCAGCAATCATCCACTTAAAGGATTAAATGGGAATGAAGGTTTGCAAAGTGCTCTTTTCAAACCTTGAAATAATACACAACTAGGAGACTGCTGCCATTAATGAGTTTTCAAACATCTCAGTCCACCAGTCCATATCCTAAGAGAACCAAGGAGGCAAAATGCTCATGGTATAATATATATAAGCTTCCTGCTTGGATGTCAGCCAACACTGGGGACATAATAATGGTTACTCCACAACAGCATAAATACAAACATCACACGGTCAGTGCAAGTAATGACACAATTTCTTCTACTCTCTGAGAGAGCTGAGATTTTCAGTCTTGTTTTCTCAAAATGTTTATGGGTCACCTATAAGGTGTAGGTCAAAAAAATTTTTATGGCCAATTGTCACTTAAAAATAACTTGAAAACCTTACTCATATTTCTTTCCTCTGTATTAATACTAACTCAGTTGTCATAAAACACACCCACCTTCCCTTCACATTTGTACCAATCTTCTTTCTTTTCAATTTGTCCCATCCAGGATTCTACTCCACCTAGACCTCCAATTGTTTTCCTCCCCTTTTCTCATGTACCTTGCCTTGGCTCATCAAATACCTTCTCTGTCTTGAGTAAACCTCTTTAGGTTCTGCTCCCTAATCCTTCCTAATAAGGAAAATATAAAAATATGCACTCTAACTACCTTTAATCTAAGATAGTTGGGTGGGACAGTAGATACAAGTGCCATGCCTGGAGTCAGGAAGACGCAAGTTCAAATCCAACCTCAAATACTTCCTAGTTGTGTAATCTTGGGCAAGGCACTGAAATCTCTCTTTGCCTCACTTTCCTCAATTGTCAAATGGGAATCATACTAGCACCTACCTCCCTGGATTGTCATGAGACAAATGAGATGGCAATTGTTAAAGAGCTTAACACAGTGGCTACCACATAATAAGTGCTATATAAATGTTATCTATTAGTTATTTATTAATTCCTCAGAAGAAGAATCTGAACAAGTATCTATGCCTAGTTCATATTCTTAAATTTTTCCTCAATTTTTTTCCCTATTTTGCCAAATTTCTCCAGCCAAAGATCAACCTCTGTCCTACTTCACTAGTAGGACAAGCAAACCATATGTTTTTATTCCCTTTACTCAGCTCAAATCTCTCTTCTTGTCCTCCTCCCACAAATTTCTCCAACAGAGAAAGGAAGTAGAGTTTAAGTGACTTGTCCAAGGTCATAGAGCTAGTGAGTGACATAACTTTCACTGGAACCCAAGATTGATTCAGTGTTCAGGGCTTATTCTATTACAACCCTCAGACTCTTTGTACTCTACTTTTCTTCTAAGCATTCCAGTTATTCAAGATATATTTCTTATATTACTGAATTAACTTAGCAATATTCTTATAATGGAGGTTGAGATGTATAAAATGTTTATTTCCATACTTACAATTTCACCAATGTAGACCATTTGAAGTTATTGTTGAGTTGTTTTAGTCATATCTGACTCTTCCTGATTCCATTTGGGATTTTCTTGGCAAAGATACTGTAGTGATTTGCCATTTCCTTCTCTAGCTCATTTTACAGATGATGAAACTGAGGCAAACAGGGTTAAGTGAGTTGCCCAGGTCACACAACTACTAAGTATCTGAGGCTGGATTTGAACTCATAAAGAGGAGTTTTCCTGATTCTCAGTCCAGTATTCCATCCACTGAGCCACCTAGCTGCCTCACATAGATCACAGGCGGTACTAATAATAACTAGCATTTATCTAGTTCCTTAATGCTTTCAAAGCACTTTACAAATATCTTGTTGTCTCCTCACAACCTTGGGAGGTAGATGCTGTTATCATCCCTACAAATAACTCATTTTGTCCTTACAACCCTGGGAGGTACCTGCTATATTTGCATTGAACAAAAGAGAAAACTGAGGTAAGCAAAAGTCAAGTGACTTGCTCAGGGAGAGTATCTGAAAATAGATTTGAACTCACATTTTCCTGACTCCGGGTCCAGCTCTCTAGCCACTGTGTCACGAGTTGCTCCAAATCAGCATTGTTCTATAATTTATAGTCTTATGATATCCTGGGCGTAGTGAGAGATTAAGTGTCTGTGTTCAGGATCTCACAGCCAGTAGGAATCAGAGGCAGCATTTGAACTCGGATTTTCCTGACTCACTGCCCTACTTTACCCAGATACACAAATCAATTACTGATCAGAGAGATAGTACAGCTTTCTTCAATTGGTCAATGGCAAAGCAAAAATTGGAAAACCTAGTCTCTTGATTCACAGCCTAGTGGGATATTAATTGGTGCTCCCTGGAGGATGCACCATGTGAATGGTGTACCATGTGAATGGTGCACCATGCATTCGCATCAAGAAAATGAAGGATGTAGTATCAGATGGCTACCACCTTCTAGGATGAGGCATATGTTTCTTCCTTTTATCCCAAGTAACTTCTTAGTCAAACAAGGAAGCATTTTCAAATTATAAGTGAAGTTATATATCATTCCCTCCCCATCTCAAAGTCAGTGGGGCAACTCAACTTACCATCACACCACTTGCATGAATGCATGGGTAGGAAGGGATATACAGTGAGTGACCTGGTACCTCCCTCTGAGTGTGCATTCAGATTTAGAAGGCATCAGCCAGAAGATCCAGATTCAGACCAGAATGGGCTAGAGAGACCTTGTGTCTCTCTCAGTCAGTAGGACTTGGTGGGCCCAATTAAAAATCGTCCTATGGTGGCTCCGGGGATAGGAAAGCAGGGGAAGAGAGAAAGCTTGGACAAAGATTCAATCACAATTGTACTCTGTTGCAGTGTATCCAATCTAGATTCAGGTTTTTAGTTCTAATGGGGGTAGATTTAAAGCTTCCCTGGAGAGGACATTCCATTTTGGTAGACCTCATTAAGAAAAGCCTTTTTTGTACTTATCCTAAATTTTCCTCTCTTTTAATTCACTCTATCCTCGTTTATTACCCTCTCTCCTCTGCTACATCAGTCATATCATTCTTCAATGCTAATACCCTCCCAAGGCTTTGGAACAACTTTCGGACCCTCCTGCTTAGCTTTTACCCCCGATTTCTTTTCTACATAATCCTCGCTTCTTTCTCTGTGACTTTTAATCACTGCCACCACAATGGCTTCCTGCATCTCTTCTAATTTATAAATATTCACTGGGTAATGAGGTACTCAGGGATCACTTGACAGAGAGGCACTTACAAGTGTACAAGTTTGGGGACTCACAAGATGACTGAAAAATAAAAGGCAGATGCAATGGACTTGTGTGAGATATCTATGCAATTATCCTCAGGGTTGCTGCTACTAATGTCACTTCTTAAGAAAATGCACAAGATAACCATCAATCAGTCAATACTCATTTATTATTGCCTGCTATGTGCCCAGCACCATGCTCCATTTCTGAGAAACAAACACAAAAATGAAATAACTTGTGACCAAGGAAGCTCACGTTCTGTTGGTATAATGCAAAAGAGAAGAAATTCTATTTGTTACATGTTCCCTGGGTGGAACTAAATACTCATGCATTCGCCAGATTTCTAAGTTACAGTGAAGAAGAAATTACAAATGATTCAGCAAAATTAGAAAATATGGGATGGTGGAGTAGAAGCAGGGACCTGCCTGAGCTCTCCCCCCGCAAAGCCCTCAAAATAACTGTAAAAAATGATTCTAGGAGGCAAAGTCAAGATAGTAGAGTAAAAACAGGGACTTGCTTTAGCTCTCCCTCCAAATTCAGCCAAATACCTGTAAAAATTGACTCTAAACAAATTCTGGAGCTGCAGAGCCCACATAATGATGGAGTGAAGCAAATCTCTATCCCAAGACAGCTTGGAAGGTAGAGGGGAAGCATCTATCATGCAGAGCTGGGAGCAGAGCCTAGTTCAGTGTAGGCTGTGGCCGTTCTGGCACAGATTGGACTTGAGCAGGCCCTGGGTGGGGGGGAGGTGGTGGGCTGAATCTCTGGCACCTGTGGCAGTTTCCAGACTTCTCAACCCCAAAACGCTGAGGACAACTTAGGTCAGTGGAAAAAACTTGTGGGACCTACATGAGAGCAATTCTGTCAGGCCCCAGCCCCAGGGCAGGGAAAGGAACAAGATGAAGGAGCCTGGGGCTGTAGCAACAGCAACCTGCAGCAGCTGTCCCTGGAGCTCTAGGTCCATAGATTGTGGGAGGATTGAGCAGCTGACAGTACACCTCCCCACTCCCACTGGAAGTAGAGAACTACCTTGACAAAGAGCTCAAAAGTCAAATAATTGGCTGGGTAAATGAGTAGACACAGGAATAAAAGTCAGACTATCGGATCCTACTTTGGTGACGAGGTTGATCAAAATGCACAGTCAGAAGGAGACAACAAAGTCAAAGTCTTCAAGAAAAACAGATAGATGGCTGGCTGGCTGGATAGACAGACAGACAGAGGGGCACAAGGTGAGCTGAATATGAAGGGAGAATACCTAAAAAATAAAATCAAGTGTTGAGAGGGATGTATTAGGAGAAAGTGAAAGTGAAAGGTAGAATGTAGTAAATCATCTCACATAAAAGAGGTAAGAAAAAACTTTTACAATAGAGGGGAAGAGGGGAGAGGTGAGAGGGAATAAGTGAGCCTTACTCTCATGGGATTTGGCTTAAGGAGGAAATAACACGTACTCAATTGGGTATGGAAATCTATCTTACCCTGCAGGGAAACAGGGGAGTAGGGGATAGGAGAGGGAAGATAACAAAAGGTACTACAGATTGGGGGAAGGGGTCATCAGAAGCAAACACTATTGAGGGGGCACAGGTCAAAGGAGAGAATGGAATAAATGGAGGGCAGGACAAGATAGAGGGAAATATGGTTAATATATCACAACATGACTCTTATGGAAGTGTTTTGCAAGACTACATCTATATGACCTATATAGAATTGCTTGCTTTCTCAATGAGGGCAGGTAGGGAGGGAGGAAGGGAGAGAATGTGAAATTCAAAGCTTTAAAAATGAATATTAAAAATTGTTTTTGCATGCAACTGAGAAATAAGTCATGTAGGCAATGGGGTATAGAAATCTTTCTACAGGAAAATGGAGGTGAGGGGATGAGAGAAGGGGGGTGATAGAAGGGAGGGTAGATTAGGAAAGGGGTGGTTGGGGTACATGCTATCCTGGGGTGGAGGAGAGGAGGGATGGGGAGAAAAATTGGAATTCAAAATCTTGTGGAAGTGAATATTGAAAACTGAAAATAAATAAATTATATTGACTTTAAAAAGTAGAAAATATGGGAATGATCAGATATTGACTGATGCATGTGGTACCGGGTTGCCAAGATGTAAGATAGCATAGACTTTGGGCAGCCCTCTGGGATCACAGGGATTTTAGAAAATATCCCCATGATTCTGGAGATTTTGAAGTAGAATACATTGGAAGTAGAATATATTCTTGGCCTAGATTGCCTATAGGCATTCAGGAAAGATGGTTGCTTGGAGTTCTTATTGGTTTTGAGAGAGACTTCAACCTGAGTTTAGTAGAACTTCATAGGGAGGCAAAAATCTAAGAGTTAGATGCAAGTTAATGAGCCTCTGGGACAGAGAACATGAGGAGTGAAGACAGGGAAGTGGAAGGTGTGGACTAAAGCTGAAATCAGGATAAACTGAACGGTTTTAGTATTTGGTGAAATTCTTCTTTCCCCTTGGAGTATGAATCCCATGTTGTTTAAATGTGTACCCACATTTTATATTTCTTGATAATGCTAATAAATTACCTAACCATCAATAGTGATGTCTATCACTATTGCACATGCCTATAGGGCATAGGTCTCTATGCCTATAGGGCAGCAAGGTGGCACAGTGGAGAGAGTGCCAGGTCTGGAGTCAGAAAGACTCATCTCCATAGGTTCAAATCTAACCTCAGACACTTAGTAACTGTGTGACCCTGGGCAAGTCACTTCACCCTCAATTTCCTCATCTATTAAAGGAGCTAGAGAAGGAAATGGCAAACCACTCCAGTATCTTGCAAAGAAAACCTAACACAGAGACACAAAGAGTCAAACACTACTGGAACAAACCAGCTACAACAACCAACTATGCCTACTAATAAAAAGTTAAAGCTATAGGGAGGGGAAGCCAGGACTTTGGAGAAAATATTTCCCTGGTTTATTTCACTTAGGGACTGAGACAATTAGAGAATTCTGTAATTTTGGTATTTTAAAAATTTAATTAATTTGTTTTCAGTTTTCAACAATAACTTCCATAAGTCTTAAATTTTTCTCCCCTTCACACCCTCTTCCCTCCTGAGAAGGCATGCAATCTTATGTGAGTTCTATACATAAATACTTGTTATCCACATTTTCACATTAGTCATGTTGCATAAAAGAATTAAAATGAATGGGATAAAGCATGAGAAAAAAACAAAACATAACACAAGAAAAAATAGTCTGCTTCATTCTGCATTTCAATTCCATAGTTGTTTCTCTGGATATGGATGGCATTTTGCATCGAGTCTTTTGGGAATGTTTTAGATCCGTGCATTGTTGGGAAGGGCTAAGTCCATCAGAAACAGTCCTCACACACTGTGACTGTTACTGTGTATTATGTTCTCCTGGTTTTGTTCATTTTACTCATTTCACTCAGTTCATTAAATGAACAATTAGTTCATTTAAGACTCAGCTATCTATAGTCATATGAGATTGGCTAACATGACAAAGTGGGAAGATGATAAATGTTGGAGAAGATGTGGGAGAGTTGCAACATTAATTCAAAGTTAGTGGAGCTGTGAGCTAATCCAATCATTCTTAGCCAATCTCATAGATGTGATGTGGTACCTCAGAGTTGTTTTGATTTGCATCTCTCTAATCAATGGTGATTTAGAGCATTTTTTCATATGACTATAGATAGCTTTAATTTCTTCCTCTGAAAACTGCCTATTCATATCCTTTAGTCATTTGTCAATTGAGAAATAACTTGTATTCTTGTACACTGACTCAATTTTGTATATATTTTAGAAATGAGGCCTTTATCACAGACACTAGTTGCAAAAATTCTTTCCCAGTTTTCTGCTTCCCTCCTAATTGTGGTCACACTGGGCTTGCTTATGCAAAAAATTTTCAATTTAATGCTATCAAAATTATCCACTTCATGTTGTTCTCTATCTCTTGTTTGGCCATAAATTTCTCCATTCTCCATAAATCTGACAAATACACTATTCCTTGCTCTCTAATTTGTTATAGAATTACTCTTTATACCTGGATCCTATGCCTGTATCAATTTGAACTTTATTCTTGTGTACAGTGTCAGGCATTGGGTTATACCCAGTTTCCTCCACACTGTTATTCAGTTTTCCCAGCAGTTTTTGTCAAATAATGAGTTCTTATCCCAGAAGCTGGGGTCCTTGAATTTATCAAACAGTAGACAGCTATATTCATTGACTACTGTGTCTTGTGTACCTAACCTATTTCACTTGTCTACCCCTCTATTTCTTTTAGTCAGTACCAAGTGGTTTTGATGATTACTGCTTTATAATACAATTTGAGATCTGGTAGGGCTAAGCCACCTTCCGTAGTATTTCTTTTCATTAATTCTCTTGATATTCTGGACCTTTTGTTCTTTCAGATGAATTGAGATTTTTTTTTCTAGTTCTTGAAAATAATTTTCTGGTAGTTTGATTGGTGGATTGAATAAGTAAATTAATTTAGGTAGAATTGTCATTTTTGTTATATTAGCTCAGCTTATCTACAAGCAACTGATATTTTTCCAATTACTTAGATCTGACTTTATTTGTGAGAAAAGTGTTTTGTAATTGTGTTCATACAGTCTCTGAGTTTGTTTAGCGGGGAGATTCCCAAATATTTTATTGTGTCTACTGTAACTTTAAATGAGTTCTCTTCCTATCTCTTGCTGTTGAATTTTGGTCTTTTCTAGGATTCCTCCTAGCTTTCCTTTGACCCAATAGAGAGCAAGAAAGAGAATTAATAAGGAGAGGAGTAGGTAGCAAACAGACAGGTGGAGGCTGGTGTGTTTTATACCTAAGTACACTTGAGAGGCACTATTCACAATCTGTATTATACCTCTACAGTCTACACTATTTGTGGATGTCTTGTTGGACATTCTATTAATGGGACACATAACAACGAGAATAGTGTTCTATAAAGTGTAGATGCACAATATTTCCTTATTAACAAAAATATAGGTCCTGTTACCTGAGAATTAGTTCACCCCATCTCTCAAGCTAGAGTATACATATTTTATCAAGGTCAGATAACTATCACAGCCACATAGTCACAATTACCCATGTAATTCAAATAAAAGACAAGTTCACAAAAAATATACTTTGAAACTGGTAAGCCCATTATTTTATTTATTTGTCTGACTAGCAGCTCGAGATTCATTGTCCATTGTCCATTTTTTGTGTTTGGGAATCACAGAAGTGGTTTTAAAGTTGGAAGGACTATACTGTTCATATGATCCAACCCTTCTCATTTTTACATAAGAGAAAATTGACATTCAGATTGTATAAAGTGACCTATTCTTTGATCCTTCTAAAGATCTTCAAGTCAAATCCATATATAAATATGAATATTATAAGTAGGAAAAAAGGCTGATTGGGAATTAACAATGTCCCTAGTTCAGCATGGTTTCAAAAAACAAAATCTTTCCTGAAATCTAACCTATACTGTTAGGTTGATAACTATGTACTAAGCACCTACCAAGTGCAAACTTATTTCACCTATTTTCTAGCCCCCAACAACAAACGTTGTTTTAATATGTTTCCTTTTCCACTCCTGAAAAAGAGTGCTTTTCTCTGAGTCTAACTATGTTGGTCATTAAGTGTGTTTCTTTTCTCCCATTAGCCTGTAAATAGTTGTATTATCTCTCCTGGGGAGCAATTAATATTATTCTTTACCTTTAACATTCAGTGTAGAGAATCCTACCTTCTCAAGGTGCTGCTGACACATTTAAATGAGGTAGCAGATTTGTCAGTGTTGTGAAAAATATGAAATGTAACACACATATAAAGTGTTTTGGCATTCAATTTAGTTTTGTTTATCATTCCTGCTGAGATTTAAGCAAGCTCTGACTTTAGCAGGACTTGGTTTATCCCCCTGATACGCCTGCTGAACTCAAAATGGGAAGAAACAAGCTTTCTTTCATCAAGGGCTTGGGAAAGACCACAAATAAACACCTACAGCATCTTAGGTGGCAACTAGGTGGCGAAGTGGATAGAGTGCTGGGCCTGGAGTCAGTAAGACATTTTCATGAGTTCAAGTCTAGCCTCTGACTCTTATGTAGGATTAATGTAATACAAGATCTTCCCTATCCATTAATAGGCCTATGTAACCACATGTGTCTTCTTTTCCCTTGGAATAAGAGATGTGTTCCCAGGTCTAAAAGTACACATGTATTTCAAACATGGATGTCTTGCTGCTTTGAACCCTGGCCCAGTTCAGAGTGGTGATACATTCTGAGTCACATAAAGCCCTGGCAGGTGCTAGAAGGCTGGAATTTTGCTTTGGGACTCACTCATGGGAAGAATGGTCTTTGTGATTTCCAAACCAGACTCTGGGTAGACATTGTTAAGGGGTCCCCTGGACATAAATGTAAATGTAGATTCAGATGTTGGTGCTCCTTGGTCTGGTGATGTATGTACCTGTATTTTGTTTAGATGGAGCTCTGTCTACTGGATTCTTTCTTGGATACTCTCACTTCTGCCTATTTATATGCCTTTATCTTTCTACATTATTTAATTAAATTAAGATTACTAACCCACTGAAGCTGACTTTCCTTCATAAAAGCAGATCAGGAACCTGTGTTAGCATCCCTTCTGTGTGCTGGTGTTATTGGTCTTACACATTTACAGCAGCTGCTAGTATAATTATTGATACAACTTATTAGCTGTGTGACCCTGGACAAGTCACAACCTTGTATGCTTCAGTTTCTTCATCTGTAAAATGAGCTGGAGAAGGAAATGGCAAACCACTCCAGTGTCTTTGCCAAGAAAACTCTACATGGGCTCATGAAAAGTCAGGTACTGACTGAAATGTGACAGGTGCTGTCCTAAGTGCTAGAGATACAAAGTAAGGTAAAAGATATCTCTTGCTCTTGCAAAGTTAATAATTTAAGGGGGGACAGCAATGTGTAAAAAACTACGTACAAAGCAAGCTATAGGGGGAAGCGGGGAGAGAAGGAAATAATCAACAGAAGAAAGGCACTAGAATTAAGAGATCATCAGGAAAGGCTTCTTGGGGAAGGCAGGGTGTTAGCTGGGACTTGAAGGAAGCCAGGGAAGCCTGAGGGTTTAGTAGGGATGACATTTCGGGTATGGGAAATAAGGGGAGGGTATAAATTGTAAAAAGATTGGAAAGGTCAAGGTCTGAGTAGAGGTTACCAAAGACTTTAAAAGCCAAATAGAAGATTTTATATTTTGATCCTGGAGTTAATAGGGAATCATTCTTACTAAGTAGGGACAGTGTGATAGTATCACAGATTTAGAACAGAAAGGAAAATCCTTTATTATAACTCAGTTTGTATATGAGAAAAGTGAATTTAGGCAAAAGTCAGTTGTTCAAGTTCACACCCAGAATAATCAGCCAAGGTGAGATTTGAATGCAAATCCTGTACCTTCCCACTAGGTGAAGCATCAACAACTGTATGGGGGATTCTTAAACGCTAGCTATGGCTACAAAAAAACGGTAGCTTTTAGGAGTGCACAACTGAGAAGGGATGTTAATCATGTGCCATTGTTCATTTACAATCACATACACACAAATAACAATTTCCAGTGGCTTTACTGTCTCATGCTAATAATGACGGCATGTGCATAAATCGGAGCATGTAAGAAATAAAGTGTGCTTGAGATGGAACACATTAGAATTCTCTCCCTCTAGCAAAGTTCAAATTGCAGCAGCATGGAAGGATTCCCTCTCAAGAAGTCTAGATTCTGCTTTGAACACTAATAAGGTCACCATGGAGGATAGGGGAGTAAAGATGAAAGAGAAGAATGAAGCAAAGGGACAGCCCTCAAATGGCTGAAATATATATTTTGGCTGTCAGCAAGACAGTTTTCAGATGTCAGTGTCACCTGCTCTATTGAAATCTTGGAGACTTTTTTGCTTTTCTCCTGTAACAGAAAAATAGCAGGGCAAGTGGAGCCAAGTAAGCTAAGCCATGTGCTGATTCTGAATTATGGATTTTCACCCCTGTTCTAGCCTTGAATGTGAAATGGCAATTTGTTTAATATGTTTCCTCAATTATAAAATGAAGCTAATGGTAATCACCTACCTCACTGGGGTGCTGAAAAAAGAATTCACAAGAGATGATTGAAAAACATGTCACAAAATATAAACTGCTTTTATAAGTACTTCCCCATCATCTGGAATTACTTGTTGAGTGACAGCTATACAAGGTGTTTTTCTAGGCATTCTAATGTCTGTGGATGGCATCATGAAAGTCTGAACCACAGCCAAAATCAACACTGAGCACTTAATTTTGACAGCACTCATAGTCACTGGCTAATGTTCAACATGTATTTATGAAGTCAGCAATTCTGAATTTAACCACATAATGTCAACAACAGTCAATGGCTAATGTTCTCATGTACAGGTCAGATGTCTTCATCATGTTAGTTTAATTTTGAGCAGGTTCTTCTGGTTGCCATGATTAGCTGATTAATAATATTAGCATTGGCCATAAGATTGGTATGCAATGTATTTGGGACAAAAGTATTACATGCAGTGATCTCTAAGCTCTGTAGTCCAATTTTCTCTTCAAGTGCTCTTTTATCTGTGCAAAGAGTCTATAGGACCTCAGAAAATGCCCATTTAATCTAAGGAATTCAAGATCAAATCACAATAGTGTCAGTTTATCATTGTGCCCCAAAAACTGTGGTTCTAAGGCCCATGACCTGTAACCAATCATCCTGGTCAACTCCACAATCAGGGGTCACTTGCATCAACCTGACCCTAAAACCCAATACTGAACTGATTTTGCTGACTAAGGTCATGTTCAAGGTCCCTTCTTTCCTTTCTCTGACTCCCCAGTACTACTCCAAAAAACTACTAATCTACATTCTCTTTTTCTCTTCTACATTTGCATGTTCTGGGGGGTGGGTTGTGGTGGGGCTCTTGCTCTCTCCAAGGTACTTCTCCCCGCTTCTACCTTTTACTTTTATTCATCAACACATCCAGAAGTCTAAACTGGCACCCAATATTCCAAACCATACTGGCTATTACACACAATCAGCAGTGGTCAAAAGAGATCCAGATGCCATTTTACAGTCCAGAGAAATAATTAGTGTTTTCAGGAAACTGAATATTCATACTGCTTCTTCCTAGCTGCCTGCTAAGTACCCAGGGATTTTTGATCTTTGTGCTAAATATTAGATACATAGTACAAAAAACTGCCATCATATCCCATAAAATTTATTATTACAGCCTTATCACAAGGGTCCTCTTGTGTACATTTACAATTCTTTTATTAAAAATGAGAACTGAAACAATGATCCAACTAGTTTCATATGTTCTCTGAAAAATTCATTGCCTTCCTTCTTCTGGAAATAGAGAGATAGCTTTGAAATGTCATAAATTTAAATTTGAGGATCCTCAAATTTGGTAGTTAAAGACCAACTGATTACGGTTGGTTTTTAATCAGTAAACTTCAAAATCCACATTACTACAGTCATTTCATTATTGAAAAGTACTGAATTATATAATTCAGTTTTCGTAAGGTATTAAGTTAAGTTAATTAAGCAAATTCATTTCTAGAAAACACATTTTTCATGCTTGGTTTTCAGTTTTCAAAGGAACCACGGTGAGGATTCCTGGGAATGAAATCTCAAGATTTCAAGAGAATTCACCACTGTCATTCAATGCCACAATATTTGACTTGGCAGATGTTTTTCTTCTTTTTTTAAATCTTTCCACAAACTCACAAATTGTAGCAATTACATTGAACAACTTACTGAAGGTAGGCAAGGCTCCTATTTAAGTTTACATTGATTCAGTGGAATGAACTACAGGGTCATTCAGCATAGTAGATGAACTCCATATAAGTTTCAAGAACTTATGCACTATAGCTATTAATTATAGCTATACTTATTTAATCTACTACAGTTTAAAATTAAACTATTTAAGATTTTTGGGATATCCTATATGTGTGTGTTTGGTTTTATACACACACACACACACACACACACACACACATATACATGTTTACAAAAATTATACACACCAAAAAAGCTTAACTTTATATTGCCTATATAAACAGTGGTAGAAATCTGGATAAGGGTATATCTAAAATGATATCTAAAACAATAGAAAGATGACAAACTTTTAAAAATGATATTTGAATGAACAGAAAATCTCATTACAAATATATTTATATGTGTGTACATACACACACGCACACACATATATGTGTATATATACACATTATATGTATTTCTATTAGAACTCAAGGGCTTAATGATACCACTATATAAACAAACTTTGAAAAAAAAACTCTTACAGAGTAAGTAAAAATCTATTCTGGTTAAGTTATGGTAAGAAAAACTAATATCTCCATAAGATTTGAAGGTTTACAGAGCACTTCACATAAACCATCTTATTCAATCTCCCTAGCAGCCCTATGAGAGAGATACTATAAGGCATTACTACTTCCCATTTTACAGATGAGGAAATTAAGTCCAGAGAGGGCTAAGTGACTTGCCAACAGTTGCAAAATGAGAAGTAGGATTTGAACATAGGTCATTTCTGTCCCTATATCATTTTGCTACACCATGGTGCCTCTCAGTAAAGAAATTCAATGGTAAGGGTTAGGGGTGAGGAGGTGCAGTGGATTGAACAGTAGACAAAAACCAATTAATAAAACATGTTAATTTTTTCAACTGTAACTGCCAAGCTGACACAAATTGTGAAGATACAATATAGAGGTACTAAAAATACATGTATATCTACAGGAAAAAGATGGTAAATTATGTATTGTTTCCTTGTGATCTTGCAGCAGAGAATTGGAGGATGAAGATGCCTCCACAATGATGCACAGTTCTTGGCAAACTTATGTGAATAATACAGTGACAGGCATCAGGAGCTGTAGAGTAGTAGTAGAAAGCTTGTGGGCTGCCAGATACACAGCACACCGGCAGGCAGCTGTTGTTATGGAAGCCCAAGTTATATTTAGGAAGAAAATGACATTTTCAAGTCATTTCTTTGAAGAGTTTTATTCACTGGAAGATTTGTGTCTTATGCTCTCCTCCAGGGTTGTGTCAGGGTTGCCTGTTTCCCTCCCTCTTTCTCTCTCTATTTTTTCCACAGATCATTAAGACTTGGACATGAAACTGCCTCTCTGCTGGCAGGTTTCACATTCAACACTATTAAAAGTGAAATATAAAGTCAGAGCCATAGAGAGATCCACACGGGCGTGGAATGTACAAACATCCTTTTCTGCTCATAAGAATGCCTTTCCTCTGAGTTTATCTCCATTTTATCCTACACAAAAATTTTATTTGTATGTCATTGTTTTCATGTTGTCACCCCCATTAGACTGTGAGCCCCCTTGAAGGCAGGCAGGAATACCTTGTCAGCCACCCAGGCTTCCAATCAAAATGTCATCCTCCACACTTCTCTCATAATGCCCAATCAATTACAAAGTTCTTTCAATTCTACCCTTGTGACATCTCTTATAAACATGCCCCTCACTCTTTTGACTCTGCCACTATCCTTAGAACTGGTGCTGGTCCTTAGAACCTCATGCCTCTGCTGAGGTAGGTTTCTGGGTGGTATTGCTGCCTCAAGTCTCTCTCCCCTCCTGTCCATCCTCCATCCAGCTATCAATGCCATCTTCCTAAAATGCATTTCACCTCCCTGTTCCATAATCTCTAGTGGCTCCCTATTACCTGTAGGATCAGATATTAAATACTCTTTTTGACCTTTATATCCTGGTACCTTCTTACCTTTTCAGTATTCTTATGCCTTACTCCTCTCCACATATTCTGCTTCCTAGTGACCCTGACTTCCTTACTGTTCCTTGCAAAAGAGATACCATCTTTCAACTCCATACCTTTTGACTGACTGTGCCTCATGCTTTGAATTCTCTCACTCTTGGCCTCCTGGCCTCCATCAAGTTTCAGATTAAATCCTACCTTCTGCACAAAGCCTTTCCTGATCCCCCTCAATATTACTGTCTTCTTTCTGAGATCACCTCACATACATCTGTGTGTGTATAAAATACATATAGACATATAATATATATTAGATATATAATATACACATAGATATATAATATATATTATATGCACACACATATATACATCTGGAGCAGCTAGGTGGGTGCAGTGGATAGAGCACATTAGATATATAATATGCACATAGATATATAATATATATTATATGCACACACATATATACATATACATGTGTATAGTTACGTCTGGAGCAGCTAGGTAGGTGCAGTGGATAGAGCACCAGTGCAGGAGTGAAGAGGACCTGAGTTCAAATCTCACCTCAGACACTTGACACTCACTAGCTGTATGACCTTGGGCAAGTCACTTAACCCCAGTTGCCTCATCCTGGGTCATCTCCAGTCATCCTGATGAATATCTGGTCACTGTATTCAGATGACTCTGGAGGAGAAGTGAGGTTGATGACCTTGCACAGCCCTCTCTCACTTAAAACAAAGTCAAGTGCAAATCATGTCATTATTTCTCTGATGGCATGGTCTTCTTTGGCAACAAAGGATGAACACACACAGCTATATTTATCTATATCTTCTTTGAACAACATTGTTTTTATATTGTCTCCTCCATTAGATTGTGAGCCCCTTGAGAGCACAAATGGTTTCTGTCTCTCTTTGAATAATCTCATTGCATAACAAAGCTCTTTGCACAGAGTAGGTGCTTAATAAATACTTGTTGACTTGTCATGACTCTCTGAGGTATGTATTCAAACTGTAGATCAAATGAAGTATATGTAAAGCTCTTTCCAAACCCTAAAACACTATATAAATGCTAGGCTATCTATCTAGGTATTGTTATTATCTGTATTTTACAAACGTGGAGACTAAACAATTACAGAGGTTTAAGTGTTTTGCACTGAAGAGTAAGTATTTCAATTAGGAATCATTTGAAGTCTAATGTTCCTCATTTGAAGTCTAATGTTCTTTCCATTGGGCCATGTTGATTGCCTTGTAAAAGGGTAAGGATTGTACATACACTATTTTTTTATTCATTTCAATATCCTAGCTCTCAGAGGTTGTACAATAAGATGGAGTCCCGTATCACTGGCTCCTTTTTGGACATTTCCAATTGGATATCTCATAGGCACCTCAAACTCAACATGACCAAAACAGAGTTCATTATCTTTCCACTAATCCACCCACGTTTTTCCAACGCTCTCAATTTTTATCAGGGGCACCATCATCCCTCTACTCATCCTGATTTACAACTTCATCTTCACTCAACCTTACCCCAACATAAGAAACCAGTTGCCAAATGTTGTTGACTCTACCCCTAGAAATTTTCTTACATGTATCCCTTTCTCTCTACTCTACTCCACCACACTAGCTCAAGCCCCCATCACTCCTTGCTTGGTCTTTTGGACTAGCCTCCTATATTTGGTTTGCCTGCCTCAAGTTTCTTTTCTCTCTGTCCCATTTCTCTATACAGTGGGCACACTGACCTTTGTTTTAAAGCTTAGATCTGATCACATCAACACCTTACTGAGTAAACTCCAGCTGATACCTGCCATTGTTTCAGCAGCTAGACAAACTTTGCAAACAACTCTTCTGAGTCAAATAAAAAATGTATTCTGTTCAAGTTGTTTATTATTCAAATAAAAACTAATTTTTATTTAGGACTTTAAAGTTTGTGAAGCACTTCACATAAATTATCTCATTTAAGCCTTTCAACAGTCTTATTAGATTTGCTCTCTCTCAGATCAAATAAAAACTCCTCTGTCTGTGATTAAACATCTTTATAACCAGGCTCCAAATGAGCTTTGCAAGCTCCTTACCCATTCCTCCCCTTTGTGCTCTCTAAGGACCAACGAAATCAGCCTTCTTCCAACGGGTCTCAATGTCCTCCATTTCTCATCTTCGTTGTCTTTGTCCTTACTGCTCCTTGTATCTAGAACCTTCATCTTCTCTCACTTCTGCTTCTCAGCAACTCAAAGGCTACCTTCAAGGTGAAGCCTGTTCTGATCCCCTCACTTAGCGATGTCTTTTCTGCTCCCTGCCCTCCCCCCAACAAAAATAAATTAACCTTTATTCATTCCTGGAGAAATTTGTCTAAGTGCATGTTGTATCATCCTATAGACTGTAAACTCTTTAAGGAGAGATACTTCATTTTGTCTCCATATCTCTAGAACCTCACATACTATCTAGCACACAGTTGGAAGTTAGGTGGTAGTACAGTGGATAGAGTTGGTAGATCTGGAGTCAGGAAGACCTGAGTTCAAATCCAGCCTCAGACACTTACTAGCTACGTGACCCTTAACAAATCTCTTCATCGCTCTCTGCCTCAGTTTCCTCAAGTGTAAAATAGGGATATAACAGCACCTACACTGCAGGGTTGTGGTGAGAATCATATGGGATAATAGTAGGCATATAATAGGCAGCTAATAAATGCTTGTCCCCTTCCCTTTCTGATTTGTTGATAGATTGACTAGAAATTGTGTAGAATTAGGAGTCAGTAACAACTTGGGTTTGAAACCCTCCCCTAAGGCTCTGTGGCCATGAGGAAGTCATTAAATCTCTCTATGCCTCAGTTTCCAATAAAATGAGCTAAGAGGGAGGAGAATAATATCTTTACCACTTATTTCATGGGGTTGTGAGAGTCAAATGAGATAATGTATATAAACGGCTTTGTCTATTTTAACATGCTATTTAAATCTCAGTTGTTATTATTAAAACTTCTTGAAAGCAACATCCATGAATTTTAAGTTTAAATTCCATTCACGTTTCAAACTGTCATCCTTTCACAAAAGGATACACATTTAAATAAAAATTTTAAGAGCATGAAATTGTAATTCTTTACTAGGATTCCACATTCCAATTAATTGTTATATTGATTTCTTTCATTTCCTACTATCTGGTAGATAATACCTAACGAAGAAATTCATGGAAACATTTAAGATCAGTTAAGTCAGGCTTTAGGAGAAGAGGATATTTCCTCTGAACAATGACCTAAATTGATATCATTTTTCAAGTTAAGCTGGTGGGTTGTTGTCCTTTGTTCTCGAAGAGTGCCAAATGACATCACCATGATAAACTCAAGTATCAATGTGTCCAGCTGTGGCTGATTAGACCAATACAAGCTCAGAATGCTCTACCACAGTTGTGCACAGATAGTCTGTGTGAACATTTGGGGTGGATACTTCAAATCTGTGCATCCAACTCTTACTTTGTACTGTTTCAATTCTGCTTTGCTCATAGAGCACAGAACCCTTTCTGATGTGGGCATGCCATGCTGAGTGGTCCTGTGCCAATGTCTCCCATGTCATACAATCAAATCCAAAGTTCTTCAGAGAGACCTTGAGAGAATTCTTGTGTTACTTCCTCAAATCACCGTTTGATTTCCTGCCCCATCAAATTAAGCTATCTGCTTCCTAAAATCAGTACTCATGAATCATAAAAAATTTAATTCTGAGTTCCATCTACTGAGGGGATTTGGACAGCAAGTGGTTAATTGTGGAAACTAAATGAACCACATAGACCCCATCTTATGGCTCAGTTCTGGAGCTGGTTCCTTTTCCATTCTATTATGGGTCTAGTCCAACTTCAGTCTTGTGGGAAAACTATTCAATTGTGGGAGTTGCAAGAAAACCTTATTGCATTGTTTGAACCTAGCCCTGTGTAGCTGGAAAACCAGACCACCTCTACCTATTGCTTAGACCCTTCACTGAGGACCTAGGTTATGCTGACCAGAAAGTCAGATCCACAGATTGATGCAGGGAGTTTTCTCACAATTGCACATTTCAAGCAACCCATTTATCTTACCTGGAAACTTGTCCCATACTGATTAATCAGTTATTGTTTCCATGTTCCTTTGATTGTTTATAGATACTTGGGGGGAGCGGGACACCTCTTTTTCTGAATTCATGGATTTGTACTGGTTTACTCTCCTCCTCCCACTTGGAAAGTCCCCAGTATATCCTCCAACTATAAATGAGAATTTAGGTAAATTAGGTAATTGAAATTAGGTAAATCAAATTACCTAATATTGTATTTCCTTTTAATTCATTGGCCTAATTTGATTGCTTTTAATGTCTAAAAATCTGTCTCCCCCAATATTTGGGGTTCAAGCCTAAGCTGAGGAGGTATGGTCCCTGTTTGTTGGGCAAATGTCATGCAGTGCTTTATAAATCAATGTTCTCAGAAGACTGAACCCTTGTTTCTTCAGTCATTTAATTTTTCACCCACCACCATACTAAAAATACCAAGAAAAGGGCTCTTGATCAAGGGCAAAATAAATATCTCTTCCCTGTCCTTTCATGCATCCTGAACCAATAGTGGGTCCCTGGGGGTGGGATTTATACTTGTGATATCTAGGATAATAGTTGTAGCACTTCAAAACTATAGCAGGTGCAAGCAGGGCATCAGAAATGGTCTAAACTTGGGGTTCTTTAGTTTTTTGGACTTGGTATCTCCTTACATTCTTAAATTATTGAGGACCCCCAAAAGGACTTTTGTTTATATGGGTTATATCTATTGCTATTTATCATATGGAAATTAATATATTTTAATATTGTTATGAAAATAGTTTCTGAACCTCTTAAGAGGATGTGGGTGGGGTCTTTGGGAGTCTCCAGACTACACATAAAGAGTCACTGTCTTAGACCACCAAACAGTAACTTGATTTTAAATACATTCTGCCTTGGTGGTGGCTATATTCTAATAATCACTAAAATTATTAAGATTTCCACAAGTATGTCTTCTTTATTTAGTGCACATTAATACTATTAATGATCAATAGAAATATTTAAGATCAATGAGTCAGTGAAATGCTTCTACAAAAATATTCTTAGCACCAGAAATGTCTTAGGAGTTCATCAGGGTGTCCTGGAAAAAGATTTCCCTTCTGGGCTAGAAAAACCAAGGCATCATTTATTGGTTTTATATACCAATTTAAAATGTGCAAAGTGCTTTACATATGCTATCTCATTTTAGCCTTTACTCTGTGAGAAAAGCATTGCAGGTATTTTTATCTCCATTTTACAGATGAAAAAACTGAGGCTATGTATACAGCTTGTAAATGACAGAGGCAGAACCTGTCTTTCTGAGTTGAATTCCACTATTCTAGCACTTTTTCTTTCTTTACCTGACTGTATCCAGCCAACCAGGCTTCATTCCATTTTCCTAAATTCAAGAGCAACCCTGAACTTCAGCTATAGCAGAAAGAGGCCATCTGAGTTCCCTTCAACTTTAGCAGGGCTTTGATGATCAAACAATTAAATGAAAAACATCAAGTGCTTCATCTGTGCATAGTGCTTTGGTGACAGGAAAACTATTAGATCTGGAGCTCTATGATGCCTTAAAATAAATAGTATTGACTTTCCAACCTTTAAGAGATTCATATGATTTGGGAAAGGTATCGTCAGAATGACAAGGCTACGGACCATTACAAAGAAGAAATGACAAAGAAGATCTTGAGTAAAGATTTAAAGAAATTAATTAAAGCAATTAAGGAGCAAAAAAGAAAATAATCTGGTCATAAGACGAGAGGGAGGAATAACTGATGGAAAGCCCATGTACTTCATCAGGATCTCTGTGATGTCAACAGAAAGCAAAGGTTCCCCAGCAAACTTGCAGGAGGACATGGACCACATTCTCAGGGGATTGGCAGGCATGGATAGGTTGTAACGTGTATCGTTGGAGAGAATATCCATATGGATGAAAGAGCATATCCCTGTGAGCATCTGAGTAGGGTGGGATGGACTACTTCTTCCTATGACTACTTACTTTTCTGTACCAATAAGTACCAAGTACTTTCTCTTTGGTTTTCCCACAGGATTAGGAATATCAGCACTTCTCCTAGCTTTTACTAACTCAAGCTTATCTTCAGATGACATAGGCTTTTTCTCACTTCTTCCCCTTCTATATGAACAGTACAAAATTCCTATAGGTTGTTGCTTGTGGTTGCTGTTTTAAGGATTTGCTACTAAAATATAGGAGATTAAAGGTCAAATTGTAAAGTTTACAAAGATCTTGATAGTTAATCATCCTCAAAAATGTAAATATTCAGTGAAAGAGGTCTTATTCTTTCTTAGTTCTTTTAAATTTCTTCTAGAAATCAAGGGTTTTTAGTTCTTCTGTATGTCATAGACCCCATGGATCTAATTAAGCCTATGGACTCCTCAAAATCTTATTTTTAAATGCATAAGAGAAAATAGACAAGATTACAAAGGAAATGGATTATATTGAAGTAGAGTGATCAAAATGTTTTAAAAATCAAATTAATGAAACTGTGAAAATATTTAATCCTCTAAGTCAAACAATTCTATCTTAGTTAGGCCAGGTACTCAAACTTCAGATTTCTGATGGAGGTGAGCTTGGTTTGGCAAGGCTATTACAGCCCTTCCAGAACCTATTTCGCCAGCTTCAGCATCAGGTATGGTACATCCAGGCTTATAGCAGGCACTTTCTAGTCTTGTCCTTCCACTATAAATGTTTCTCTGTGCTCCAGACATCACTGCCCTTGGTCTCACTGGCCCCAGACCCCTGACACTTCTGTTCTTGCACCTCTATCTGTCTTTCCCTTACCTTCCACTCTCCCTACCCCATTCTTCTTATGAGCTCGCTCTCTCCCCTTCTTTTCCTTTCCTCCCCTGGACTCTTCTGACCTTCTGTTTTTACCTCAAGGAAATGAACTGGTCAGATGTAATGGCTCCCTCAGCCCATGTGGCCCTAAAGCCTAACGGGTCTTCCTTCAACTTAATAAACATTTATTAATCACCTACTGTGTACCAAGCACTGTGCTAAGCTCTGTGGATGTAAGGTTTAAAAAAAGAGAGAAAGAAGGAAAGAAAGAAAGACAATCCTTGCCCTGGAAGAGTTTACAACCTGACGAGTGGAGACGATGCACAAGAAGATTCTGCATGGGGCAAAGGGAGACCCCAGAGTACCCAACATGGGGGTTTCTTATTCAATGGAGTTTAAATTAGGCAGAGCAGCAGAGGGAAAGGAGAGTGAGCTGGAAGTCTAATGTCTACCTTTATAAAGGAAGATTTCGGGAGGGGAGAAGTTTGGTGCTCTACTGTCCTGCCATTCAGAGACAAGAGGAGCCTGCACAGTTATGAAATTAGAAGTGATGAGCTTTTCCTGGGAGATGCATCTTGTTCCAAGAGATTGGGGTTCTAAGGCTACTTTCTAAAAGGGCCCTTTCACTCCAGACTTCTTTTGGGGACAATGACCTTTAACCCCAGCACAGGCAACCAACAAGTTGTGGTCCAATGGACACAGCTGGCTTTGGAACTGGAATCAAATAACCTAAATTTTGAATTTCACATTGCCTCTTTTTATCTTACTGACCTTTGAAGCTGTCTTTGGCTTTTGTGGGTTGAGAAATCTGGGAACAGCAGCTGCTACTCGTGATTCTGAAGCCTGCTCTAGTGCTGTCCCTGCCACATGGCCCAGGATGCTCTGTGCTCCTCTCAGAGTCTGGTGCGATAGACCCTTCCTGTTGGCCTTCTGGCTGTCTTGGGCTGGAAATCTGTTTTACTGTGTCAATCTGTGGCTTCTGTTGTTTAGAGTCATTTTCATAGGCATTTCATGGGCTATGGGGATGAGCTAGTTAAAGGTCTATCCTTTAACTATCTTGGATCTACCCCTCTCTCTTTTTATCCATATAACCTTGGGCAAGTAACTTAATTTCTCAATTTCCCAATCTCTAAAATGAGTTGTTGAGCTGAGTGATCGCTAAGATCCCTTCCAGCTATTCCCCAATTATCTTTGACCCTCGACTCAAATTCAGAGCTGAAATAATGGACACCCTGGGGCTGATAAACAACTGACACCTTCCCTTGGTCTGAAAATGACCTGTTGCCAGTGATATCTCTGAAACAGCAGGCAGAACATTCTGTTGGAGCAAACACAAGTTGCTTGAGCAAGAATGTGCCTACATTCGTTGTGCCTTCCACATATCTGATGCATGTGAGACCATGTCAGACAACATGTCACAGGATAAAAGGAGAATAAAAATTAGCTCTAAAAACTATAACTATTTTTGGTAGGACTTCCTTTGATATGAGACCAGACTTATAACACTTAATGACATTCAGATCAAAGTACTCCACCTTGTGAGCAATCAAATCACAACCGTTATCTTGACAAAGGATAACCTAGAATGTGCCAATTATGCTGGGATTAGCGGTACCAATGACCCACAGTGTGGCAGCACAGAGAAGTTCAAAGTCAATCCTGCTGTAGCTGAACACATTTAATCACCCAGTCACCTGCCTGTCAGACTTTGAAGGGAGTCAGCTATTGTGAAAGACTTCCAGAAAGCTCTTCTCCATAAGGAGGAAGTCCACAGGCATACCTCACTCATTGGTAAACCCTTTTCCTCTGCCTGCTGCCTGCTCATCCTTATGATTCCAAAATGCAGCTCAGGCCAATTCTAGGTTGCAAGGTGATTCTGATACATAAGTGGTACAAACAAGTTGGGTCAGGCCCTTCTTCCCATTGAAGGAAAGTTGATATACACACTGAAACAGTTACACAGATAGAGGACTATCCTGCCCCACATCCAGAGAAATTCTACAAACTCTTAGGCATAACCTTATCTGAATCATGCATGATTGGTACACTTGAAATAGGTTGCAGCTCCCCTGGTCTCCCTTTCAATAAGATCATAGAGTTCCTGAAAGCACCCAGGACCCTGATTATGAATCTGGAGAGAATCACCCTACTGAGAGAAGTTTCATTCTCTGATCCAGACACCACCTTGTGGCTAAAAGAACAATTGGAGAAGAAAGTCATGATCTCTAAAAACCAAGATATCATCAATGGCAGGATGGCTATCCCCAGCTTCATTCATTCATTCATTTACCTATCTGTTTATCTTTTGATAATATAACTAGATAGGTAGATTGAAAATGCTAGAGATACAGTAAACTGAATTTTCATCAAAGCATTTAATAAAGTCCCTTTGTGTTATGGACTAAATGAAGAGATATGTGCTAGCATACTATTAACATTTGGGAAACTGGTGAGATGACTTGACCCAAAGAGTATTCATTAATAGCAGCTAGGTGGCAAAGTAAATAGAGTGCTGGTCCTGGGGTCAGGAGGACTTGCGTTCAAACCTGGCCTCAGACACCTATTGGCTATGTGACTTTGGTTAAGTCATTTAACTGTTTGCCTCAGTTTCCATATATGTAAAATGAGCTAGAGAAGGAAATGGAAATCACTCCAGTATCTCTGCCAAGAAAACCCTAAATGGGATCATGAGGAGTTGGACACAACTGAAACAATTAAACAATGAAAATCAAATTGGAGGGAGAACTCTCATAGTGACCCAGGGATGTTTTTTTTTCCTGTTCAATGTTATACAATATTTTTTATTAATGATTTTCATGAAGGCATGTTTGTTTGTTAAATTTGAAGATGACACATCATTTGAGGGATAATTAATATGCTGGATGATAGTTACAATAAAACACTGATATCCTAAGATGATACACCGATAAATGAGTTAAAACTTAAAAGGGGAAAGTAAAACGTCTGTGGAGGCGATCAATCGCTCAATAACTATGTTTTAAATACCTACCATATGCTGGGCTCTGAAAGTTAAAATGCAAAATGATGGGAAAATGAAATAGGTCCATGAGTTTAAATTCTATAGGGAGAGGCATTTACCTATACAAATATGTAAAATAAATACAAGGTAATTGAGCGACACTTGTCTGGGTGGATCAAAAAAGTTCTCACATAAGAGAGACCATTTAAATTGAGTTTGAAGGAATGTAGGGATTCTAAGCAGCAAAGTCCAGAAGGGGGTGCATTCTAGACATGAGGGACAACCTATGCAACGTCACGGAAAAAGGAAACTGAATATTTAATGTGAAGAACAGCAAGGAGATCAGATTGGCTGGACTGAAGACTTTGTCTTCAGAAAGGAGCAGTATCTACAAAGGCTGGAGAGGTAGATTGGAGCTAGGTTGTGATGAACTTTGAAATGCCAAACAAGGGTTTAGACTGGACCCTAGACACAACTGAGTTTATTAAGCTTAATTATTAGGTGGCCAGACTTAGGCTTTCAGTATATCAGTTTTGGAGTTGCACGGAGGAATGGATTAGAGAGGGGACAGAGACAAATTAGAGAACTATAGCAACAATCCAGGCATGAGGAGTTGAAGGGACTGAAGGACGAGGGAAGTCATTGTGGAACAAGGAGAAGGGGACAGCTTTGAGAATGTTGAGGCAGGATCAACACGACTCGGTGACAGGTTGGATACAAGGCTGAGGAATTATTGCAGGGGCCTCCTATTTAATTTCCTTGCCTCAAGTCTCTCCCTGCTCCAGTCCATCCCACACACTGCTGTCATAGTGGCATTCCTTAAGCAGATCATTTCACTTCTTTATTCAACTAGTTCCAGTAGCTTCCTATTGCCTTTAAAATCAAATATTGAGATCAAATATGAAAGATTTAGCTATTTTCAGCAATATAGTGACCCAGAATAATTCTGATAAAAAAAATGCTATCTATCCATCCTCAGAGAAGGAACTGATAGAGTTTGAATACAGATCAAAGTATATTTCTTTTTAAACTCTTTTTCTTGGTGTTTTTCTTTGCTGTATGTTTTCTCTCATAACATGACTAATACAGAAATAGGTTTTGCATGACTATACATGTGTAACCTATATCAAATTGCTTGCCTTTTCAATGACAGGGAGGGTAGGATGGTAGAGAATTTGGAACTCAAAATTTAAATGTTAAAATTGTTTGAATGTTTAAAAAATGTTTTTACATATAACTGGGAAAAATACTAAATAAATCAACTCGTATGTTCAACTTTTACATCACTTTACCCCCCAGCACCCAGCCTTTCCTTCTAGTCATATTGGACATTATTTCCCTCCTGCACTTGACAATCCAATTAAATTGACCTTTCCTTAGCTCCTCACAAATCTTCTAAGTCTCCCTGTTTTATACTCAGAATTTCACACATACAGGCTAGGGGAGGCATGGCTCCAGAATAATTCCTTTGAAAAATCTCTAGAATTTAGTGGACATTATGCTCAGCATGGTTCAACCATGTGAATGTGGCAGGCACAAAAAGCCAAGTATAGAGTCATAGATTTTAAATGGAAAGGAATTTCAGAGGCCATCAATTATTAGGATTTATTTTGTGCCTCAGATCTAAATGTGCCTCTCTACATATTCCATACATTCTTTCTGGTCCTGGATCCTGGGGCCAATAAGAACACAATATAGGTCCACATTAAGGTTCTTTAAATATCTTTAAAATCTTCAAATAGTTCCACATTATAGTTCTTTAACTATCAAGGAGAGATCTCATATCACCATCCCAATCTCTACCAATTTTCTCTTCTAAGACTAAATGTCCCAATTCCTACTTCCCTTATGCTGTCCCAGATTGAGGAAGGTGCTCAGAAGGAAGGGAACAGTGATTCTACCAAAGTTTGCCTTAGTCATACCATAGTCAGAGTAGTATGTTCAGTTCTGGGCATCATATTCTAGAAAAAGGTGTGTGTACAAAAAATGGTGATTAGAATGGTGGGAAGATTAGAGAACATGGCTGAAGAAACTAGGGATGTTTAACTTGGAAAAGAGAAGAGCTAGAGGAGATATGACAGCTCTCTTCAAGCATCTGAAAGTCTGTCTTGTGAAATTCAGATGATATTTGTTTTGCTTATCTCCAGGGAGTAGAATTAGGAGAAATGGGTAGAATTTATAGAGGCAAATTAAGGCTTGGTATGACACTTAACAATGGATGTTTCCCCTAAGTGGAAGGCACTGCTTCAGGAGGCAATGATTATTCCTTTTTTAGGAGATCTCCAAGTAGAGAATGGATCCCCAATGGTAAGGGATGTTACAGGTGGGATTTCTGGTTGGATGCATGCATCAGATGGTTCTGAGGCCCCTTCAACTTCCTATATTCTGTGATTCTGTTAGGGCATTGAGAAAAATTATAACACTTCAAGTTCAACAAAATAAGGAATGTAGGATCAACTGGAATATATTGAGAGGCAGTACAGGATATAAAAGATGACTTGGAAGCTGCAAAGATCTGGGATGAGATTCTGCCTCTGACACTTGTTGACTGTGTAATCATGGGCAAGTCACCTCACTTAGTGTTCTAGGCAACTCTCTCTCTCTTTTAATATTTAATTTATTTATTTTCAGTTTCCAACATTCACTTCCATAAGTTTTAAATTTTTTCTACCTCCCTCCCCAAGATGGCATGCAATCTTATATGGGTTCTACACATTACATTCCTATGGAACATATTTTCACTTTAGTCATGTTGCACAGAAGGATTATAAGAATGGGAGAAACCACAAGAAAACAAAACAAAATAAAAGAGAAAAGAGTCTGCTTCACTTTGCAATCCAAGTCCACAGGTCTTTCTCTAGATGTAGAAAGCATTTTCCAGCATGAATCCTTTGGAAAAATTTTAGGTCCTTGCATTGCTGAGAAGGGCTAAGTCTACCAAAATCAGTCCTTGCACACTGTGGATGTCACTGTGTACAATGTTCTCCTAGTTCTGCTTACTTCACTCAGTATCAGTTCACATAAATCTTTCCAGGTTTTCCCAAAGTCCTCTAGGTAACTCTCTTAAGACTAACTTGCAGAGAAGGCAGTGCCATGCTCATCTGACAACTACCTACACTAATGAAAGCACTGGTCCAATCTTGATCCCTCACTCATCTACATATGATGTGATAAAACCTAGATGGCACTGGTGGCTCACCGTATTTTGCACTTAGTTGCCCCAACTTGTGAGCTCAGGTTGGAGTTCAGGAGGTCAGAGGGGGAGCTACACTAATAAAACTTTACTGTTTTGAATGTATAATTCATGAACTTAATTGCTGAAATCCTGAATCATTGATAGTAGACTCAACTTAATTGGAAAGTTAACACCCCATTATTAAGAGTTTAAAAAATCCATATAAAGGCTGACTTCACCTAACTTTGGGGGAAAAAACAACCTCAGTAAAAGCACATTATCACTAAATCCCAGAATTTTAGAGTTGGAAAGGACCTAGAT
Organism: Potorous gilbertii; assembly: GCA_028658325.1. Classification (NCBI taxonomy): domain Eukaryota; kingdom Metazoa; phylum Chordata; class Mammalia; order Diprotodontia; family Potoroidae; genus Potorous; species Potorous gilbertii. The sequence goes on along the minus strand of CM053771.1, from coordinate 161,870,514 downwards.
GAGCATCTTTTCCAGCCTATATACAAAAGATATTGCCACTACAATTTACCTGCCATGTGATCATCTAGCCATTGACTGCAGACTTCCACTGGGGAGGCAATCCATAACTTTCCAAAACAATGCATTATATATTTGGACAGCTCTAAATTTGCATGAAGTCTAAGTTTTCATCTTAGAGTACGCCACTCGTTGTTCCTGGTTTTGCCCACTGGGAACGTATCAAACAAGTGTAATCCCTCTTCCACACATCTATCATTATGTTACTTGAAGACAGTTAACACGTCCTACTCTCTTCTCCTCCCCAGTCTTCCATAATTAGAGCTAAGTATCCCTCAGTTCCTTCAACTGAGCCTCTTATGGCATAGAATTAATTTGTGGTGTTCAGCTATTTCAGTTGTATCCAAATCTTTGTGCCCTCATTTAGTTTCTCTTGGCAAAGATACTTGGAGTGGTTTGCCATTTCCTTCTCCAGTTTATTTTATGGATGAAGAAATGAGGCAAGCAAGGTGAAGTGACTAGCCCAGGGTCACATAGCTAGTAAGTGTCTGAAGCCAGATTGAACCCAGGAAGAACCCAGGAGTTTTCCTGACTCTGGGTCCACCACTCTATCTACTGTGCTACCCAGTTGCCCTACAGACTCAGAACCCTTCAGTATCCTTGTTCCCCTTCTCCAAATGCTATCCAGCTTAACTATTATGTCTCACAGTTTGCTACAATTTTTGAGAAACATGAAACTTACAGAAAAAATGCTGCTAATATATTTAAATAATGCACATTTATTTCTCTTGAAGGTTTACAAGGTATTTTTTTTCAAAATGTTATTTTAGGCATTGTTATCCCTATAGAATTGTGAATCAGACCTGGATATTCTGTTGCTATGAGCAATGTTCTTTTCATGGCACTATTTAAGTGGGACAAGTCCAAGGACAGCTCCTCTTTCAGGACCATGGCTGCCTCTTTCAGGACCATGGATAACTGCTTCCTCCTGCTTGAACACCAATGCACCTGATGTCTGGCGATCTTCCTGGTTGTAACCTTTCCTTCTTGCTCCTTTTCCTCATGCTTACACCTCAATTTAGATTTTGGGTCTTCCCTATTCTGAATCAGAATGCATAATAATACAAAAAGTTCCCTATTTTATGGAGTTGTTAACCTCTGATTCTCTTTTGACACTTTCTCCAAGATCCTAATCTGCTGGATTGGACTGGTAACATCCTTCAGTAAACATCTTCTGCTATGATATGATGGTATGAAGAACAGTTCTTCACTTTCTTTTGTGTTGTAGACCTCTGTGGCAGCCTGGTGAAGCCTAACAACTCCTAAGAATCATGTTCTTAAAAGTATAAAATGGGTTACAAATAAAATCAATTATACTGAAATATAGCTATCAAAATATTTTGGAAAGAATTCTCAAATCTAAGGATAAGAACACCTATCTTGGAGAATCATGGCTTTAGAGGGAACCTAAGAAATCACTTAGTTCATCATACTCATTTAACAGATAAGGAAACCAAGCCCCCAAGCGCGGAAGTGATTTGCCAATGTCACAAAGCAGACAGAATTACTGACTCTCAGAAAGACAGTGACCTTCATATCAGAAGTCTAATTTCCCCAGGTTCAAAACCGTTTGCAGTGATCTATTATTTGTTTTCTCTTCTTTAACTCCCCTCACTGATTACAAAGCATTTGTGTAGATGCTTCCCACTTAATTCGACATCTTCTTGCTGTTGTAGCTTTGACACTTGATTTTACAAGTTCTTCATCTATTATTATTTCATTCAATTACAAACCCTTGGACATAAAGGAGTAGGTTAATCAGTCAACAAATTTTTGTAAGAACTGTCTATATACAACAGCCCTGACCCAAGTACTACAGAAGAAAGCGATGGAAACCAAAAGGTCCACGAGGACTTGATAATTTACTGAGGTGGACAGGACCGACCCACTTTTCTGCTTATTGTTTCTATAGCTCCTTGGTTCCACTCTCTGCACAACGTAGACACATAATCAAGGTTCACTGACCGGATGATTAGCTTGTATCATGACCTTCATCAAACCTATACTTTCTTATCTAGAGAATGGGGATTATACAGCTGCCCTACCTTTGTGGGGTACTACAAATATAAACAAGCTAATGATTCTAAAGAGCTTTGAACATCCAAAAGGCTAAGCATGGTGATTACTGCTAATGATGGAATGTGATATCAAGTTCTCTTGTGGTTTTAAAATTGGTTCAGAGGAAGAAAATGAGTACAAACAAACGTCCAATATAAGAAGTTAATGGGGTGTCTCAGGAATTGGTGATTCGTATTTTTAATAAGTAGCTAGCTCGTTGAATTAGTTGATGACATGAAATTATGTAGGCTAGCAAAAACTACACAGAATTGCAAGAAATTCCAGAAGGATCTAATCAAACAGGACTGGAAAATAGGACAGCAGATAAATTTTAATGAAGGTGTCATGCTTAGTATAGGAAATCATTTAAATTTACCATGTATGTTGTCTAACCAGAGGACACTAGGAAAAATAAACTATGGCAATTGACATATACACAACTGTACTGCATCTACAATGAACGTGGGCATTTAAATAAGGATATAGAGGCTACTTCCTATTTCCTGGTTGTTATATATTTTTGGTTGGTAATTATTAGTGAATAACTATTAGGGGAGACCCATCTACCCTACCCTGATTGGCATGATCAAACAGAAAGTGTTCGAGGACAATCTGAGCTATCATATAGAAAACTTTTGGTCAAGAAGTGGCACACAGCTTAAGCCTACCTCTTCCTCACAGGTCCCAGTCTGGTAGCATTTTCAGTAGCCCAAGAGACTGACTGGGGAAGAAAGAACATATGAACATGCACTAGGAATCCATACTTTTTCCTTGCCAGGATGAACATTAAGAGTCCAAGAGTACATGAAAGTAACAGAGGTGAGGGCCAGGAGAAGAACTGAGAAAGTTAGGGCCTTTTCAGTGGACAGCAGAGAGAACTCAAGTATATTGTGCCTAAAGATTTATTTATTTATTTATTTTGTTTTTGTTTTTTTGGTTTTTTTTATTTATTTATAAACATTCTACAATCACTTCCTTAAAATTAATATTTTATCCCCCCACACCTTCCCCCCCCACCCCGCTCCCTCCCCATGACAGCATACAATTCTGTATAGGTTCAACATATACTTTCCTATTGAGCATATTTTCACTATCTTGATGCTATGTAGTCGCGCTGACATAAGTGGAAGAAATCATATAACAAATCAAAACATA
>CM053771.1:161823034-161866744 GCA_028658325.1 Potorous gilbertii | reverse complement strand
TGGGCATCTCCTTGATTTCCAGTTCTTGGCTACCACAAAGAGTGCTGCTATAAATATTTTTGTACATGTGGGTCCCTTTCCCATTTTTATAATCTCTTGGGGATACAGACCTAGTAGTGATATTGCTGGGTCAAAGGGTCTAAAGATTTTTTTAAAAAACACTTTGCTCTCCTAAATCTTGTGAAGTACAAGGTACAAGTTATATCATACTCACTTTACACACTGGGGAATTCCAGTCCAGAAAGCATATTCACACAGATAGTGACTGTCATAGCCAAAATTCATAACCCAGATACCCTGAATCTATGTCCAATGTTCTTGGAAGACCTACTGCATTTTCCCATGTGAATTTGAGCTGCCCAGGAATGTATCATGCACTAATAAAACTATTTTGATGGATTTAACTGTCTTCTGTATCACTGCTTCACCTAAAGGGGAAGTCAGTTCAAGGAAAATGGGAAACCCTCTAGAATAAAGTTCTAAAGACACAAAGAAAAACTCTGATGAGGAAGAAAATGGGTGCTTTTGTGAAGAGACTGGTATCAGTGGAGAGGAAATTCATGAACTACTTTAGATTTTTTAAAGAAAAATATATGCACAGAAGATGAAGGCAAAGGCATGTAACTGAATAAACACAAATGTTAGAAATGCTAAAACTGGTAGGAGAAATGAGGATTGTAGAAAGTATAGGATTACTGCTTAGAGTGGATGGGGCAGCGATAACTGACAAAAGAAAGAAGGAAGAATTATTCCATCCCTATTTGCCTTCTACTTTCACTTGCCTTGTTTCATTTTGTGCCATGGAGAAATCTTTGTAGGGGAAAGAATAGAATGCTATAGTGGCTAAGAGGTAGATCATATCCAAGACAAGTAAGGAGAAAGCAAGAGAGCTCTGGGCTGCCCATGATGACTTTACTTACTTGACTCAGAGGAACTTGTCTTAGGGATTGCTGAGCTGTAGGTGACATTTGGAAGATCATGAAGAATAGTAAAGAACCTGAAGAATTTAAAAAATAGCAAACATTTTCCTACTCTCATCCCCCTCCAAAAAAGAGGGAATGACAAAATGTGCTATAGAATTGCTACTACTGCACATGTGAAAAAATCTAGCCAAGGTAACAATTAAAAGCTTTATTATAGAAGCTCCCATGACATATAATTTCTAAAATCCAAGCACAGACAGTTAATCGTGCAGTGGTTAGAATGTTGTATGATCCTGGCAAGTCAGTTTACATCTCTGGGTGTGTCCATTTTCTCATCTGTAAAATAAAGATATTGAACTCAATGGTCCAAATTTGTGATCCCACGACTTTCTGCAGTGGACAAGACCGTGGATATCAAGCTGTTTGGTAAGTGGAGGACTGAGGACATGTAAATCAATGACATCTCCCCACTGTCTTCATATTTGTTTTTGCCTTCCACATACTCTTTAATTCAGTAACACTGTCCTCCTTGTTCTTTCTTGTACATAGCATTCCATCTCCAGCTTCCAAGTCTCTTCCTTCACTGGTTATCCCATAGGCCTGGACCAAAACACTCTCCCTCCTCATCTGTGGCTTTTATAGTGGCTCTCAAGTCTCTTTCACCTTCTTCAAGAAGTTTTTTCTAGTTCTCCTTCATCTTAGTACCTTCGCACTGAGACTAGCCTCAATTCATCCTGGATCTATCTTGTTGTATTTAGCTGTTTCCATGTGTCCTCCTTAAAAGGAGGGAATGCTTTTTTTCTATCTTGGTTTCTTTTTTTTTTGATGGGAGGGTTGACGGTTTTTTTTATATTCTTAGAGCTTAGCCCAATGCCTGGCATGTGGGAGGTGCTTAATAAGTGCTAACTGACTTTCTCCACACTACCTTGCCTCCTTTATTAAACATGCAGAGGGAAGTCATTTGCTTGGTAAATAAATGGGGTAAATAAATTACTCTAACAAGAAAGATTAGTGCTCATGTAAGCATGATGAGATACCGACAGTCTATAGCCTATTGAAATACTTACATTTCTATATTGCTGAGTTATGCAGAGTAGAAAACTCATGAGATCTCAGTTCTATAAAATTCCAAGAGATGAAAAAGGTAATAGTAGCTGTTGCAAAAAAGTCTAGAAAATTTAACCCAGCAGGTTAAAATAGCCAATTTGTATTTGAAAGAATCATGAATCAAGATAATGCATCATAACATCAAAGCTAAATCTAATGCCTCAGCTAATTCTCCACAACCTTCCTTAACCATCTATGGGGCCCATGTAGATTTAGACCCATCAGACCTATTCTGCAGAGAGAGATAAATTCATTGCTTATCTTCAGAGTTCTTATATTCTCCAATTAATATCATTGGAGAGCTCTTTATAGGTGTGAAAACTGAGGACTACACACTGGTCTCATGTTAGCAATTTTTACAAAGCTACACAATTCCATGGTTGAGCAAAACGGGACCTTCTTGGACTTGATGAGTTCCTAGGTTTCAAAGAATGCTTTTTAACATGTAAACGTTCTTTAAATTTAAATAACTTTTAGTTGCTTATCTTAAATTAAATTACTTTGAACACTAACACCAGACTATACTAGTGCTTATCTTTGGGGAGGGGATTCTAAAGTATTTTTAAAAATCCTTTTATTTCTCTGATGCTCTAAGCAGAATGGTATAGAGAAAGAATTCTGGACTAATAGTTTCCTCACCTGTAAATTGAGAGGAAAGAATGAAATGATCTCTGAGATCCCAATAATCCAATATACCATGATTCTATATTCATAAATATGGAGATAGGTAGATGCTTTAGGCAGGCCTTGTCATTTCATATTAAGTAGAACAATAAAAACATGAATGAATGGTTGGGTAGGTGGATGGATCGAAGGAAAGATGGATGGATTGATAAAGGAATGGATAGATTGATGAATGGATGAATAAAAATGATTTATTAAACACTTATTATGCACCAGAAACTGCAATGTCACAGTTGCTAATTGCAATTTAACTACCACTGGGGCAGGTAGATGGTGCAGTGTATACAGTACTGGACCTAGCGTCAGGAAGCCTCATTTTCCTGAGTTCAAGTCTGGCCTCAGACTTATAAGCTATGAGACCCTGGGCAAGTAACTTAATCTTATTTGCCTCCATTTCCTCATCTGTAAAATGAGGTAGAGAAAAAATGGCAAACCACTCCAGTATCTTTGCCAAGAAAACCCCGAATGGGGTCATGAAAAGTCAGACATGACTAAAAATGACTGAATGATAACAGCAACCACCACCACTAACCTACTGCCAACTGCTAAGGGAATCTGAATTAAAAGCTCTTCCTTGTGGTTCTAAGCTGTAGGGTTGAACCAGAACCAGATAACCAGCAAATTCTAACTCCATACCGTGAGTTTTAACTTATAGTTTTAACATTCACAAACAAGCTAATCTGGGCTACCACCTCCTTCCCAAGCCCTTTGGATACCTCCCATCCTTTCCTTTCTCTCATAACTTTCTTGCCTCTAGCACAGCTGCTCCCCTAGCTTCTAATCTCATTGTTTTTCTGACCAACCCAGTTACATGGTCCCAGATCCTAAGATAATTTCATTGAAGCCAACCTTTCAACTTGCCCTCTCCCTGGGCTATGCACTAGTGTTACTCTCCTTTTTTTGTACCTTTTGTTTGACTTTGTTTAATTATGTTTCATTTTGGGTTCCTCACTACTTTAGAGAATCAGAGATTTGGAACTGGAAGGGTATAATATCAATCAGAGAGATTAAAGATCTTTCCCACCCTGCCCATTAAAGGGAATTTGATTAGGGGAGATTTGTAGGAAGGCTCACACCTTTCCTTAATGAGGCACCAGCACTCAAGGGCTGTGATGCCCTCTAGCTCTGAAAAGTGACTCTGAGATGAGGTTTTATTTTGGGGCTTACTCACTGGAAGTGTCCATTTGGCCAAATGATACTCTGGGAAACTGCTAAGGAGCACACTGGTTTTGAAAACCCAGATGGTGGTGCTTCTCTCTCTGGTAACTATGAATACATGGTTAGACCTGTTGTTCTAAAATGTGTGTATTGCTTATGGTCAGGCAGCTGGAAGCCCTGTCTGTTGATTTTGATTTCTGTATTTTCTCTGAAGGTTAAGGTGCTTTTTCCCCTGAACTAAGTGAACGATATATGTGCTTGATTAAAGTGACTGTTAACCCCCAAAATATTGCCTTTCCTTTTAGAAATGCAGATCTAAGAACCTGTGATAGCAGATCCTTCTGTGTATGTCACAGTGCTTGCTTTTACAAAGGGACAGGAGAGTACAATGCCTACTACATAGTAGTGTAAGGGACAGAGGCCGGGAACTGTGATTTCATTGATATAAGGACATTCCAGAGATAGGAACTTCCTCTTCCAATGTGGGTCAGGAGCTCTTCTAAAAAATATCTCCTTAGAGGCTTTGGTTGAGAAGTTAAGTAGTCAACCTTCCCAGGATCACTCAACCAGGATATGTTAGAAGTATGACTTGAATCTAGTCTTCATGGCTTTGAGGTCAGACCTCTATCCACCAGGCTACACTGCTTCTTAATACATAATAATAAGTACTTAATATTTATTGAGCTACAATCAAATTTCTTTATTTTACAAAAGAGAAACTGAGGTCCAGTGAAATTAGAGACTTACCAAGGTCATAAGGTTATTGTTGCTTAGTTGCCCAGTTGTGTCTGACTCTTCACAGCTTCAGGAACCACATCAAGCCAATATTTTCCATGGGGTTTTCCTGGCAAAGATACTGGAGTAGTTTAGCATTTCCCTCTCTAATCATGAGATTCCAGGTGTCCAAGTCAGGATCTGAATTCACATACTGTGACTTCAAGTTCAATACTCTTTCCCCTGCTTATACCTCAATGAACATCTTTACATCTTTGAATTTTATTTGTTTTAGGGAGGGAGGAGATAGAAAGAATGGAATATACTCTTGCAATGACTGCCTAGAATCAATGGCCAGGATGCCCCTTTTTAAAAAAACATTTTTTATAAAATAAAACAAGCATTTCTATACTGTAGCAGAACAAAAAAAGATGATTGTGCATGAAAGTATTAAATATACCTTGTTATCAACTTTAAACATATAATGAAGTTATCATATAAATGTCTTTTTTTCTTCCCTTCCCCTGTCCTAGAAATGGCTACCATTAGACACAAATACACATATTTATGTAAAATCACTCTATACATACTTCTGTTTATCATTTCTTTCTCTGAATGCATAATGTCTTCCTTCATCTGCCCTTTGTAGCTTGGGTATTTATACTGGTCAAAATGACTTAATCACTCAAACACTCAAAAAACTTCTTAAAACAATATTGCTGTTACTGTATACGATGTTGTCTTGGTTCAGTTTCTTTTTCTCTCCATTATTTCATGTAAGTCTATCAATGTTTTTCTAAAATCAACAAGCTCAAGACCATATTTTACAAATGATCAATACCTAGAGAAATCTACTCTCCACTGATTCTCAGGAAATTGTTAGCTGTTCAGCATGACCACTGATTTCAATTAATGGTTGAGCCTTCTTTTCAATAATCATTTGACCTTTCTGCCTCGTCCACAGCTTCACTGACAAACCATTTGTCACCATCATTATTGACTTATTGACTATTAATCACTTACGGAGATCAAAAAGATAGTAGGCCCCATAGCTCAACCAATGGGGAATGACTTCTCTGTTGAGGCTATTGAAGTTTATTAGCAAATAAAATTTCACACTCAGGTTACCTATCCTCAAAAATGGGGCATGATAAAGTTTCTATACTCCAGGAAGATTGGTATGTTCTGTCCTACTATGTTTAAAGGTAATGTGTCTTAATTTACAGAAACATATGTACCTTTCTTCTCATAGCATAAGAAGTCTAAATAAGATTTTATAAATATTAAAAGATGCCTAAGAGTGGGTTAATTAAGCTTTGAGGAAGGAGGGAATAAATCCTTCAATTACTCTCTCAATCTACTAATACTTAAAGTTTCTACAACAAAAACGTGCTAGGAATCAACTTCAGTGATACTACGACTTCTGCTGTGGATGGCGTAGCCTGTGACTATTGCATCTCTACTATCAGAACGCAAATTCAGAAGCACGTGTGCTGGGAAATTACTAGACGCTTCCTGCATGGAAATCATTATATGAAGGGAACCTATGGGTGAGCCACGTGCTGCATCCCTTGGTTACACAATGTATTTAATTATTTAACACTTGAAATGATTTAAGATGTCTGAGTTGAATTGGATTTGATATGCTTACTATTACATATGATGAAAAATTAAGTTCTACTGGCCATAATCAAAAATTAAGTTGTCTTTGTGGTTATGTCTATTGATTTACAGTCCCTCTGCTTGTACTTAATATACATCTTGAGCAGTCAACTCTACAGGGAAACTGAAATCCATCAGACTACACGGCAAAGTAAGAGGAGAAAAAGAAGGAGGAGAGTTCTATGAAGAGGATTCAAGTTATGTGAAAAGATCCTCTTTCAAAAAAGGAAAAGGCAAGAAGATAGGCTCAGTTCAAGATGGCTCACTGGACTCATGAAGGAGTATTATAAAAATACAGAGGAATGATAAGGCAAGAAGGCATCTGAATTTATCTTTGAACATCTAAATTTCATTCTCCTAAATAACAGACATGAATTTCCATGTTAGGAATGCTGATTCAGATAACTAATAGGAGAAAGTAAAATATAATATCTCCCTACCCAGTGTTGACACCACTTCTGATTAAGACTAAATATGCTTTAGTGTTCTTCCAGAGAGACCCTGGGATTTCTCTACTGCTCCAGTAATGGGGGGTAAGAAACAAAGCCATGCACTTAAATTTTAGTGAATTAAGATTTTCTCAGTGGATGAGAGCTATATTAAACGAGACTGACAGTATTTGGCTTTTCAGCCTCAGAGTATAATATATAGGAGCACTTAGAAAAATAGAAGCACAAAATAATAGACATATTTTCAATTCTATCACTGGAGACACAAGCAAAGAAATTGCCATTCCTTGTCTGATAATATATCACACTTCACTGCACGTCGGGACATAAACTGGGCCCTCTTAGGAATAGCGGAACACTGAGCCAATGGTATAGGACTATTGAGTTATAAAGTTAATACAAGGCTTGCCCATGGCTTCAGATGATAGGTGAAACTCAAGACTGCAAGATGAGATTTACTTTAAGACTCATTCCCAAGGCATGTTGGTTATATAACCATGAATTATAGGCAATTATTGGTCTGATTTCTTGTTCTAAAATGCTCAATAGAGTGAACTCAAAAAGGATTCAGAAATCTATAAATGTACAAGATAGTCTTAGAGTAGTTTTAACTTTAATAGCTTAGTAGTTGAAAATTGGACTAAGACTTTTGGGATACCTTGTACAACCAGCTGTAACAAACAGCATTCAGCTAGTTACAGCGTTCAGCTTGTGCTCATCACCTTTCTTGAGCACCTGTCTCCCCAGTTGGGTCTCTGGGGTTGACCTGGAGGTCCTTCCATGTGGTTCAGGAAAAGAGGCACTCAAGAGTCTCATGAAACTATAAAAAAGCTTCTTCCACATCCAACCCTCCACCCTGATAAGCTCATCACCATGAATTGAGTCTTCCTAATGACTTGGCACTTAGACTCGACCATGGACTTCAGATTTCTTTCCCTGGATATTGAGGTCACTAAGTGGGAATACTGAGACTGGAGTCAGGAAAACCTTGGTTAAAATACAGTCACTCACTAGCTGTGTGACCCTGGGAAAGTCATTCACCTCTGTCTGCCTCAGTTTTCTCATCTGTAAAATAAGGAAAGCATCAATCTAGTTTCCAGGGCTGTTGTGAGAATTAAATAAGTTATCTGAAAAGTGCTTAGCACAGTGCCTGATGCATAGTAAGTAGGTACTTAATAAATACTTCTTTCTTTCCTTCCTTCCTGGATATGCCCCTTGTTCTGAATGATCTCCCAATTCTTAGAATCCTGGTTACTAGACTCTTCATGTTCACTTGGGCTTTACTTTGGCCTCTGGTCTGATCATGTCGCTCCTTTACTCAAGGATATTCAGTAGCTCCCCATTACCCCTAGGATAAAATCCAACCTCCTCCCTATCATTTCAGGTGGATTATTCATTAATCCCCCTAATATACTCTACATTCTAACATTCTAATCAGACTGGTCTAGAATGAAAGGGTCCTATATCTAGGGCCAGGAGGCACCTTCAAGGGCATCAAGTCCAATTCTCCTTCTTTTACTGATGAGCAAAAAACAGTTAACAAAAAACTGGAGCTTAGAGGTAGAGGGATTTGACCAAGAGTCACATAGGTAGCATAACCAGGATTTGAACTCAGGACTTCTGAATCCAATTCCAGTGCTCTTTCCACTTTGCACCAATGCTCTCCCTCTTCATCTCTACCTCTCAGAATCCCTTGCTCCCCTCAAGGCTCAACTCAAGCACCACATTTTTCAAGAATTCTTTTCAATACTCACAGTAGACAGTGCCCCTTTATCAAAATCACTTTAATTTTGTATATATCCTTTATTTATTCATTTGTCAGTGCCTTGCATTTCCCCAGAGAATATAAGTTATCTGAGTTAAAAGAACTCTTTTGTATTTTCATCAATGGTGCCTGGCACAAGAGAACCAACTCTTAGTTACTTAGCAGTTAGTTGATAGTTAGTTTTAGCTTTAGTTTGAAATTGAATTTCACCCTAAGGAAAGGATGATGGCAGATCTTTTCCTTGGCACATCCCTTAATAAATTTGGATGATGCCACTGGTTTTCTGCCAGATATTATCAAAATCCTACTAAGATGGCATGGAGGCAACCCTGAGTTGACAAAGGTTATGCCAAAGGAGAACGGTTCCGACGAGTACTCCCAACCTCAAAAGACTGAAATAGGCTTGACAAGTGACCGTGTCTGTCCTCCAAGGGCCCCCTTAGCTAAGTTTGGAGAAGTCCAATAACACAAGCTCTACCACAAGGGGATAGAAATTTTAGCCTTTGCAGAATCTTAAAAGCACTTTTGACCTATGCTTGTGGGAGTACCTAACTGCCCTGAAAAAATGATAGATGATTCTAATTGAAAAGTTCATCGCTAATTTCTGGGTTTTACTAATCCCTTGGCTCCTGACTACCCATGGTTTAATGACATCCAGCATATAGAGAGTCAAAGGACCACATTTTTGGTTGCTGGTCCATGCATGGCAAAAATTGATTGTTATAAAACTATAAGCAGGTGGGATAACCTCAGGAGAAGTGTTTTACTTTGGCATTTTTGTACAAGAAAAGAGACTCCAGGAAAGAAACTCAGCTGGATGAGGTAATCAAATAGCTGAGAGTGAGGTTGCAAGCCTTCTATAATGCTAATCAGTCCTGTAAAGAGCCATGGAAGCCTGTCAAAATCCCCTTGAATTCTAGTGCTATGCCTCTGTGGATTATTTCTAATTTATCCTGCATACATATTACAGGTATATAATTATTTCTTGTTATTTCCTCCCAGCTCCCATCACCTATTAGACTGTAAGGTTCTTATAGGAAAGGGCTGTCTTTTACCTTTTTTGTATCCCTAGTGTTCAGCAGAATGTCTGGCACATAGTAAGTACTTAAGAAATGTTTACAGACTTTTATCTTAAGATAGCAAGATTTCTCTGGACTTAGAGATAGATATAGATGGGGGAAAACCAGATGTGGATTCAGCAGCTGCCTATGGAGAGATCCACACCTAGTGATCTGGTCATTGATAGAGTAGCTCTGTCAGATGGGATCCCAGTCCACAGGAAATAGTACAGGGGATGTTGCTGGTTCTTCTTCTGCTCAAGGTTGAAAAGTAATTGTGTGGTTGTTACTCTGTTGTTTCAGTGGCATCCAAATCTTCATGATCTCGTTCGGGATATTTCTGGCAAAGATACTAGAGTGGTTGACCATTTTCTACTCCAGCTCATTTTACAGATGAGGAAATTGAGGCAAATAGAGTGAAGTGACTTGCCCAGGGTCACACAGCTAGTAAGTAAGTTGGATTTGAACTCACAAAGATGAGTCTCCATGACTCTAGGTTCAGCACTCTATCTACTGTGCCACCTAGCTGCCCTTGAGAAGTATACAGTATGCCCTTATATGCATCCATCCTCTTCCAATACTAACAAATATTCCTTGTGCGTTTTCTGTTGCATGATAGTTAACAGGACCAAGTTTTCTTTCCTTTTAATAAAATGTTCTTTTATTACTTTGCACTCAGTGTGCCTACAAATGAGGGGAGTTGGTGTCAATTTTATGGATTGTGCAGCAGAGAAATTTTTTGCCCAGTAGGACTTGATTTAACAGAATTTTGATAGTTGATAAGTTAACTGAGATCCTGCTGTTTCTAGCACAAGAGTCTCATATAAACATTACCCAGCACTATTTCTTTAAAGCCACTGAGCTGATGATTGAATTCCTGAGACACAGGAATTTCTTTTAATTTTCTTCATGTTTTGAGTCTCACTGAGTGCATATAAATTCAGTTTAACCAATGGGGAGGGAGGGCCCAAAGGAGTCTGGTCAATTTTAACTCCCCTCTTTAACCAGGTTAACAAGGTTAACAAAAGAGGACTCTTCTCTGCCCTGAAGATGACTCCCTCATGAAGCATAAGCTCTCTCTGCCCTGGGTACTCATTAAACTGGTGACATCAGCTCAAGTTCAGTGAGTGATTGATTCGTGGTTTTATACCATGGACTCAGCCTTTAAAAGAGACACATAAGAGAAGAGAGGGCTATGGTTAATTGGGCTCAGTTTCAAGAGGGAAGTCTACACATTATTTATAAAATCTGTCTGGGGAACCACAGAGTCCCAGAAGGCTTGGTCCATGAACTTGGCATTGACTAGGAACTTCTCTTCTCTTGCAGATGCTCCATCTTGGGATTCCAGTCTTGCTCTGCTACTTCCTGCAACCAAGGTATGACTCTTCTCTTGGGGCCATGTGGTTCCCTGGGAGGGGGTGGGGCGGTACAGGCTTCCTCTCCAAAGAAGTGAGTCTGTTAATAATGCTTTTCCTCTGAGTCTCATAGCTAGCATCTCCCTGTTTTTTCTCTTAAAAGCAAATGCTTTCAAGTCTAAAGGGGAACACATTGGTTTTCATTCAATCATCCTTAAAATAGTCAATGAACCAGGATCCCAGGACAATAGAGTTTATAGACTGTTAAGGAACACCTTCAATGTAAAACAAAGTCTTCATTCTTTAGCCTCGATAACTCTGTCAACAATGAATTAATCAGGAAACTTTGCTCTGGTTCCCTGTGAGTACATTTGCTACACAAATGAAAGTCATCTACAAAGGCATTTATCTTGACCAACAGAGCTCAGTGACAATTGCAGACTCTACTTTTTGAGAAGGGTGTGGATGTTGCTAAGAGAGCAGGCAAAAGACAGAAGTCAGGACGTGTTAGGGTCTGTAAATCATGAACTAAAACAGAAGACTGAAAGTGGAAGGGCTGTTGTGACAGCTGTCTATATATGGTAATTCAGTTGTTTATTCTAGATACTTTAGTCACATGTGGACCATCTCCTGTTGCTACCAAATTCTTCCTTGGCTGGACAACTCTACACTTTTTCAAATGAAGTTTCATTTCATAATGGACAGTACTAGGAAATGTATTGGGATAGTGATGATAGAGACATACAGCTAAAATCAACAAACATTTATTCGGTGGTTACCATGTGCCCTGAATGGTGTTTGGCACTGATGACACAAATTCAAAGATTGAAATAATTGCTATTCTAAAGGAAGTTATATTCAAACTATCTCCACAACTTTTAGGGATATCCTTGAGGAAGTCAGAGAAAAAGCTTTAAATAAATATTTGTTAAGCAAATACTATATGTACTGGATAGACTTTCAATAGAAAGCTGTCCTCAAAACCACGAGTGTTTGAGTTCAAATCTTCTCGGATACATACTAATTGTATGAACCTGGGCAAGTCACTAGCCTCTGACTGCTGTAGGCAACTAAAACTATAAGATGCAGAAGAAATTCCAGTCTACATTGATAGAAGGGATTTACTTATCCTAAAATTCCCTGTACCAAGGGAATTCAGATCTAGACTCTGTCCCCCAACTTTATATACATAGTACTATGTTAGAATATAGGGATTTTTTTTTGGTGTTGACCTATTATTTCAATGATGCAGGGAACGTCTGAAAAAGAAAATATATCCAGACGGTAACGGTCCAACAGTTTGTGATATTAGAGCTTTGTCTGAAGACACTGAATAGTTAGGTGACTTGCCCAGGGTCACAAAGTCAATATGTATAAGAACCAGGACCTGTCACAGCACTTTGTAACTTCAAAGTCCTCTTTCTACTATGCAATGTTGCTAAGAATTCAAAAACAAAATAAAAATAATCTACCAGTCCTATTTTCAAAGAGATTACATTCTAGTTGAGAGTAAAGGTGAGGGAAAAGATGCAACTCCATACAGATAAGTTGTTAAACCCCTGTGACCTGGATAGATGATCCTGAGATGAAAACCAGTGAGTAGCACCCAAGGCCAGCAAGTCCTGGGATATCCTCTGGCTAGAGGAACAAGAAAGCCACTGACTATGAAAGGGATCTTCACCATAGAATAAATCAATAAGCATTTGTTAAATACTTATTATATATTAGGCATTGTGCTAAGTATACTGACTGTTGTTAGGTCATGTCTGACTCTTTGTGACCCTATTTGGGATTTTTTGGGGGGAGCAGAGATACAACAGTACTTTTCCACTTCTTTCTCCAGCTCATTTTACAGATGAGGAAACTGAGGCAAACAGGGTTAAGTGACTCGCCCAGGGTCACACAGCTATTAATTGTCTGAGGGCAGGTTTGAACTCAGGAACTTGAGTCTTCCTGACTCCAGGCCCAGCACTCTATGGACTCTGCCCCCTAGTTGCTCTTACATAAAGCATGCAAATAGAAATAGACCCTTCAAGGAGGTTACATTCTAGTAGGGGAAAACACAAATAGTGGGGAGAGAGAAGAAAGATACTGGAAAGTATGTGAGTGGTGGCATGTTTCCAGCAAAATAAGAAGGTTCACCAATCCTGTTCTGTTTCATAACTGTCTTAAGGGCACAGTAGTGGGAGAGAAATGAGGAGGGTGGCCAGAATATTGCCAACATGGTTTGGAAAGATGTAGTGAAAGAATTTTATTTAGTCTTTAAGGAATTTAAATTCAGTCATGACTTTCTGCTCATGCCATCTCCATTAGAAACCACTATTTCGCAAAGGCATTTTCCTTTCGCTAGAGATTCACTGGAATGACTCAATGGTGCAGAGATGACTGGATTCTTGAAGGCAATGCCAGCAGAATTGCAAGCACCATAGGTTTGACAAGCATTTTGAGTAACTGATTCTCTACCTTCTTGTCTCTTCTCAAATCTTCCATTGAACCCTTGCCCAAATCCTTTCAGCCAAGGACCTCATCTCTCATACTTTGCTGAGAAAATGTCTCCCTTATTGGTCTCACAATATCTCAGCATCACCTTCTACTATTTCCTCCTTTACTGCACTCTCTGATGAAGAAATGGCTCTTCTCATTACCCAGGACAACTTCCCTAGAGATATCTTTAACCCCAACCCCTCCCATCATCTTCATGAAAATTATCACTAGCCTTTCATGATCCCTGTCCTCTCTAATCTCCAATTGCTTCATATCTACTATTTCTGGGCTGCTCCCAAATGTCAAAACTCTTCTCTTTTTTAAAAAAAAGTGCTCAATAGATCCTGCTAGCTATCATTACATCTTTTTCATTCCCCCTTTCTTAGCTAAACTTCTTGAAAAGGCCATTAATATTCAGTGCCAGGAAGTATCCTTTCCTTTCATTCCTCAATTTTTTGCAATGTGGCTTTCAACCTCATCAATCAACCAAAGCTGCTCCCTCTAAAGTGATGAATGATCTTTCAAATGAACAGCTTTAAAGATCTCTTTTAAATACACTTCCTTCTGAATTGATCAGCAGTATTTGACACTTTTGACCATCTAATCCTGGGTACTCTCTTCTTCCTGAATTTTTCTGATATTTCCCTCTCATGATTCTTCTTTTATTAGTTTTTCTTAGTCTCCTTTCCTGAATCACCAATCCTAATAACTCAATAATTGTAGGTGTTCCCCCTAGACTCTGACATAGGTTCTTTTCATTAAACTCTCTTACTTGGTAGATATCATTATACTTATATTTCCAGTAATAGTTTCTTCCCTGAACATCAATCTGATATCACAAAGTATCCATTAGACATTTACAACTGGATGACCAAAACGAATCTCAAATTCAACATATCCAAAAATAGAGTTAATTATCTTGACTTTCCAAACACTCTCTCTTTCAAATACCTCCATCACCTAGTTCACTCTAAAGAACACAGATTGGACCACAACAGCCCTGTCTATATTCCACTTAACAGTTGTATTTTGGGACCTCCTGGCTGAGAGTGAATGTCAATGGTAACTTTTTCTCCTTGGAACAGCAACCCTGAGAGTATTCTTCTCTCATCTTAATTCTTTCTTTCTAATTAAAGGCACCATCCGTTGACTCAGTTCTTAAAGAGGCCCATTCATTGAATGGGCATTACCTCACTCTAAGTGAGTACTTGAAAAGGCCTTGGCCTGAAAGGGTCAGCTTCTCCTATTACATCCTGGGCCATCTCCAGTCATCCTGATGAACGGTCACTGGATCCAGATGGCTCTGGAAGAGAAAGTGAGGCTGGTGACCTTGCACAGCCCTCCCTCACTCAAATTAAAGTCAACTGCAAGTCATGTCATCATTTCGCTGATGGTACGATCCTCTTAGGAAATGAAGGACAAACACAACAACAATTACTTACTATTAAGGATACTAGTAGTATCTTTCCAGTCACCTAAGTTTATTACCTTGCTTGTCAGTCTCAGCCCCACATATCCGATTACTAGCTAAATCTTATGTTTTCTTCTGAAATACTTATCATATATGTGTGTATATATGTATATATATATATATATATATATATGCATATACATATATATATATATATAAATTTTATGTATTTTCATATATGTGTATTTATTCATCTATGCATCTCTCTATCTATCTGTCTCCCTTTCTTTCTATTTATAAGGCCACCAACCCAATTCAGGAATTCATCACCTGTCACCTGGACTACCAAAATAGCTTTCTAATTAGTCTCCTGATCTCAAGTTCCTTTTTCACTGTAATACATCCTTTCCCAGTCACCAAAGTTATTTTTCTAAAGAACAGGTTTGACTGCATGTATCACTTGGTAGATATCATTATACTTATATTTCCAGTAATAGTTTCTTCCCTGAATGTCAATCTCATATCACAAAGTACCCATTAGACATTTACAATTGGATGACCAAAACAAATCTCAAACTCAACCTATCCAAAAATAGAGTTAATTATCTTGACTTTCCAAACACTCTCTCTTTCAAACACCTCCTTTACCCAGTTCACTCTAAAGAACACAGATTGGACCACAACAGCCCTGCCCACATTCCACTTAATGGCTGTATTTTGGAACCTCCTGGCTTAGAGTGAATGTCAAGGGTAACTTATCCTCTTTGGAACAGCAACTCTGAGAGTCTTCTTCTCCCCCAACACACATATATACAGACAATGACTCAGGATCAGACATAAACTCCTTTGTTTGATATTCAAAGTTTTACACAGATCTGCAGGCATCCTAACTCTCCAGTCTTTTTAAATGTCTCCAGTA
Source organism: Potorous gilbertii (assembly GCA_028658325.1). Lineage (NCBI taxonomy): Eukaryota > Metazoa > Chordata > Mammalia > Diprotodontia > Potoroidae > Potorous > Potorous gilbertii. The sequence continues at coordinate 161,851,055 of CM053771.1, read as the reverse complement.
TTTTAAAAAATACAAAAATTAATTGAAAAATTAATTAATTTTTATTGATATTTTCTTATACCAGCATAGTATCCCATTTATCCCTCCCCCTCTTCCTCTCAGAGAATCATCTCAGATAATAAACAGTATCTTTTGAAGAAGAAAAAGAAGAAAATAAATATTGGTACAATAGGTCAATACACTGAAAAAAGTCTGAAAATGTGCAATATGTAAGACTTGTGAACTTCCCCCCTCAGTGAAGGTGTAGAATGGGAGTGTCTCTTCATTTGAATCCCCTTGATCTTTATAATTTTGTTATATTTACTTTTGACTTTTTTTTTTTTTTGGTGTGTAGCTGTTCTTTCCATTTACACTGTTGAGATCTCTGTGTGTGTTGCTTCCTTGGCTCTGCTTACATTGTTCATCAGTTCATATAGATCTTTTCATGCTTCTCTGTACCCCTCACATACATCATTTTTTACAGCACAGTCATATTCTGTTACATTCATATACAATAATTGCTCAGCCATTCCCCAGTTGATGGGCATCTACTTTGTTTCCAATTCTTAGCTATCACAAAAAGTGTTTCTATAAATATTTTGGAGTATGTAAGGATATTTTTCTTGTAAGTGGCTTCTTTGGGGTATAAGCTCAGTAATGGAGTCTACAGTTCAAAAGGAATAGACATTGTAGGCACTTTATTTGCATAATTTCAGATTTTTTTCCAAAATGGTTGGACAATTTCACAGTTCCACCAACAATGTACTAGGGATAACTATCTTTCCACAAACCCCATAACACTGACATCATTTTTTGCCGTTTTTGTCAGTTTGTAGAGTATGAGGTGAAACTTCAGAGTTGTTTGGATTGACATTTCTTTTACAGTTAGTACCTGGATTTCATACCTGCAGACAATATAAAATACTTGGGAGTCTACCTGCCAAGACAAACTCTGAAACTACATTAACATAAGTATAAAACACTCTTCACACAAATAAAATCAGATCTAAACAATTGGAAAATATTAATTGTTCATGGGTAGGCCAAGCCAAAATAATAGACATGATAATTCTACTTAAATTAATCTATTTATTCAGTGCCATACCAATCAAACTATCAAAAAGTTATTTTATAGAGCTAGAAAAAATAATAACAAAATTCATTTGAAAAAACAAAAGTTCAAGAATGTCAAGGGAATCAATGAACAAAAGGGCATCAATGCAAAAGAAGGGAGTCTAGCCATACCAAATAAATAGCTGTTTCATGAAGCAGTAATTATCAAAACAATATGGTACTGGCTAGGAAACAGACTGGTGGATCAAGGGAATAGATTTAGGCACAAATTACATGTAATAGTAATTTAAAATGGAAAGATCCTTCTCATTAATTAATAGGTCCCTATTATTTGTTTAAATCACCTGGAAGCCTGAGTCACATGTGGTGGGAGGAGCTTGCTGAAGAGGCAGAACAGGAAGGGTGGAGTAGAACCAGGAGAAAGTGAGTGAGTGGGGTCAGATCAGAGGGGAAAGAATGCAGGCCAACTGACATAGGCCAACAGAATGTACTAAGTAAAGGGACTTGATACTACACAAAATAGAGAAGTAAGAACTGCCCCTACAGATCCTGCTGAACCCTTGTATTCAAGTTTATCACACCTTCAGGGAGAACAGGAAGTTGTCTGAGCCCCAGTTCAGATTAAAGAAATACACAGATGGCATTATAGATCCCATATCAATCTGACCATATATTGGACAAATTGATCTAATACTGTAACCAGGGCATTAATAGATACTGGGGTGGAGTCCTCACCAGAAAATGTATGAGAATCTCAAAAAAATCATTTTGAATTGATATTACCTAAATCAGGATTAGCAGCTTGAGGAATATATGTATTGACTGTAGGGACAGATTCTAATTCTCAAGGAGAAATTATTGTAACATTCTAAAATTTAGGTGATAAACCCATACAGTTTAGTAAAAATGATAGAATAGTTCAAGTTATTATTCCTTGTGAAACAAGAGCACTTGTGGAAATTGACCCTCCTTCTGAAATAACTAGCAGAGGAACTGAAGGATTGGGTTCTACTGATAGAATAAAATTGGAAGCTAAAGTATGGGTAAAACAGAAGCCAGACAATGTTTCAAAGGCTGTGGAAATTGCAGCGCATGGGAAAGATAATACCGTAAATGTTGTTTATTCAAGAGAGGATGATTACCAGATTGCACCCTTACCTCATATATTCTGTCATGAATGAGGGTGTGATAGTGGATTTATGGACTTCAGAACCACAGCTGACCTTATATCTACCCTGCTTCTGGTTATTGCTTCCTTGTTTTGTTTGTTTGTTGTCTTTTCATCTGTTAAATTTCTTTGCTAGATTTGTTTCCTATAGGTTTAGTACCCTGTACCTGAAGATGCCTGATGGCTTAAGCTGGATGTCACTTCCTATCCATGACGGTGATGTGTCATCTCTGGATCTGAAGTTGACCAAACTGAAGATGCCAGCTAAAGAACTGATCTCTCAAACAGGACCTCTGGGGGCAAGGATAGCTCTATGTCCAATCTCAGTAGGAGGTAGTTGTGGAAGAAGAGACCTTCACCCTTTATTTCAAGATTTTGGGCCCCATTTGTTGAGGGGGAATGATGGAGTGCTTGTAATACCAGTTACCTCACTGATCTATGTAATGAATATGAAAGATTGCAATAGTAATTTAAATGGAAAGATCCTTTTCATTAATTAATAGGCCCATATAAATAGGAAGCCTGGGTCATACGTGGTAGGAGGAGCTTGATGAAGAGATGGAATAGGAAGGGTGGAGCAGAACCAGGAGGAAGTGAGGGAGTGGTGTTAGGTCAGAGGGGATAGAACACAGGCCCCACTGACAAACTGTGAGAGTTGATAGTGAGAAGGTCCTGGCTGAGGGAGGGGAGGTTTGAGAATGGCTTTGCCCTCTGCTGTGATCATGTTTATTAACTTCTTTGTCACCATGATGGAATTTGCTTTCTGGTTGTGGGATTTGGCTTTTTGGTGCTTAAATAAATGTTTTTCTTCTGCCTTCTATATGGAGAGTCTTTCATATTTTGCAATTGAGAATTATGCTGGCATATTCACAGTCACCACCAGTGCTGTGAATACTGCCTTGGCGATACATTACATTATAGTAAATGACCACAGTAATCTAGTATGTAATTAAAGTCAAAGACACAAGCTTTTGGAACAAAAATTCATTATTTGACAAAAACTGTTGAAAAAAATGGAAAACAATGTGTCAGCAACAAGGTATAGACCAGAATCTCACACTGTATACCAAGATAAGATCAAAATGAGCACATGGTTTACACATAAAGGGTGACACCATAAGCAAATTAAGAGAGCATGGAATGAATAATCAGATATAATCTGTCAGATATATGGTTAAGGGAGGAATTTAAGACCAAAGAAGATACAGAGAGCAATTCAAAATGTAAAATATATAATTTTGATTGTATGAAATTAGAAAGTTTTTGCACAAAAATCTAGGGGGAAATTTTTTCTAGGAAGTATCCCTATTAAAGGTATCATTTCTCAAATTATATAGAGAACTGAGTCACATTTATAAAAAATACAAGCTATTTCCCCATTGATAAATGGTGAAAAGATATGAACTGAGTTACATTTATAAAAAGTACAAGCTATTCCCCAATTGATAAATGGTACAAGGATATGAGATTTTCAAAGAAATCAAAGCAATCTATAGTCATGTGAACAAATGCTCTAAATCACTTGATCAGAGAAACGCAAATTAAAACAACTCTGAAATATCACCTCATACCTCTCAGAGTGGCTAATATGACAAAAACAGAAAATGTTGGATATTGGAGGGGATGTGGAAAAACTGGGACAATAATGCATTGTTAGTGGAATTGTGAATTAATCCAACCATTCTTGAGAGCAAGTTGGAACTATGTCCAAAGAGCTTATAAAACTGTGGGTGCCCTTTGATCCAGCAATATCACTGCTAGGTCTCTAAATCAAAGATATCCCATAAAAGGGGAAAGGGTCTATTTGTACAAAAATATATGCAGCATTTCTTTTTTGTGATGGCTAAGAATTAGAAATCAAAGGGATACCCTTCAACTAGGGAATGGCCAAACAAGCTGTGATATTGATGTGCTACAAGAAATGACAAATAGGATGACTTCAGAAAAACCTGTAAAGACTTACATGAACTGAAGCAAAGTAAAGTGAACAGAACCAGGAAAACATTGTACACAGTAACAGCAATATTTTTTGATAAAGAATTGCATTAGTTATTCTCAGCAACACAATGACCTAGAACAATCTCAAAGACTAATGATGAAGTATACTACCTGCCTTGAGAGAAAGAAGTGATATTGATTGAATATAGACTGAAGCATGCCACACATCACTTTCTTTCATTTTTTTTCTTTTATTCAAGTATTCTTGTACAAAAGGACTAATATGGAAATGTTTTACATAATTGCATATGGATAATCTAGATCTGGTTGCTTACCATCTCAGGGAAGGAGAAGGGGAAGGGCAGGGAGGGATAGAATTTGGAACTCAAAACTTTAAATAAAAATGTCAAAAATTGGAAAAAAAATAAAAATAACACATTCTATTCCTTCCTCCTTTTTCTAGTGGGTACAGAATAGTCTTGTGTTATTCAAATCTCCTTTCCTTTGAATTTGAAGGTCTTTGTCCGGATGACTTGCAGCATTTGTTTCTGAATTGAAGTATTCAATTTAACCACTATGTATCTTGGAGTTTGAAGCCTTGAATGTGTGTGTGTGTGTGTGGGTGTGTGTGTGTGACCTATGATCCTTAGGTTGATCCTATGCATCCTGTCTTTGAGTTCAATGTGTTCTGCCTGAACAATGAACATATGTTTTTAGTGGTATTGCTTTTACTTCTCTTCTACATTGTTCTTCACTTATGTGTATTTATATTCCCAAACTATTGTTCTCTCTTTTGCTTTGTTTGCTGAAGCTTGCCATTACAGATTCAAGTTTTTCTGTGCTGTTCATTATTTTTATGGAACATAAATTCTGCTGCTATAATCTCATTTCTCTTTTAAACCATTCAGAAATAGCATGTTGTGGTTCCATGTTGTCCTCAAATTCCACAGAGTCCTCTGTCTCATCAAGTGTTGGATCACTTCTCTCTCCTCTCCTCTCTTCTCTCCTCTCCTCTCCCCTCTTCTTCCCCCCTCTCTGCTCCTCTCCTCTCCTCTCCCCCTCCTCTCCTCTCCTCTCCTCCCCTACCCTCCCTTCTCCTCTCCTCTTCTTTTCTCTTTCTTTCATTTCTTTACTTTCTTTTTTTTTTTGCAGCATTTGTTCAGATATCTGAACTCATTTACATGATCTGGAAGTCATATTTTCTTCTGCTGCTTTATCTGTTTATGTTCAAAGTATCTTAGCTTTCTTCTTCCCAAAATCCTAGGTATTTTTAGTCTTCTCTCCCCGTCTTATTTTGCACATCATTCATTTCATAACTCCCTTCCCTCTTGTGGTGGTTTTCCTGGGGGTCAGAACTCAAAACCTCTCAGCTTCCTCCTACATTAGGAAATTCACAGTTCACCAGCCTGTCTCTCCTCCAACTGACTTTTGAATGGTTAGAATTGGCCACATCTGGATGCTGTGTTCTTTTTCTTTAGCCTTTGGTAGAGTGCTGCATAACCCTTAAATGCACATAATTCTTTTCTAAAGACCTGACCCTTTCCCTCTGTTCTTAGCTCTTTGGTCCTGCACCAGCAGTTCAGAACCTGCTTTTCGTGCACAGGCAGTTGAGTTTTAGAGTGATGATGCTTCTGGGTTTCATCTCCCTCCCTTCCTAGACTTTTGCTCCTAAAGGTCTATGGCCAAGATGGCTGTTGAACCCTGAGTAAAATTTCATGGATTGGAACTTTGGTCTCGGAGGCATAGAGAAGAAGGAAGAAATAGGGGACAGGAGTGGTTTCTGATATAAGTCTATGTAATGTTATTTGGGTCAGCTGGCACAACCTTGTGGAAAGTATGGGAGGCTGAAGAAGGATGGTGAGTGAGCTCTAGGTAGGTGAACATCAGCTCTAGGATATGAAGGGATTTTTTTTACCTTCTTTTGGATTCAGGGTGTCCTAGATTATGGAAAGAACTGAATCTGCCTTACCTTTGGTACATCTTTTCTGTTTTGCAGTGGTTGTGGGGATCAGAGGAAATGTCTAGTCTGCCATTTTGTTATTCACATGAAGAAGTCATTCTCTAGTCTTTGTTACTCTTCCACTCAAACTAGCCAATTCACCATTCCTCATATACAACATTCCATTTCTCGTCTACATTGGCTGTCCTGTATGCTGAGAAAGATCCTCTTCCTCACCTCTGTATCAGGAAATGCATGGTATTCCCTCAAAACTCACATCAAGCCTCCTTCCTTGACTCCCCCAGTTCCCTCCTAGACTAGCTTATATTCATTTTTTAATATATCTTGTAAGTTCCTTGGAATCCAGAGCTATTACATTTTTACCTTATGTTTCCTCACTAGCTTAGCATATTACCTGACATATGAATCTTCAATGATCAGCATATGACTTAGCAAATAGCAGGCACTTAATATTTGCTTATTGATTAGCAAAACTCTGAGTCAGGGGAGAGTAGAGAGAAGTTTATCATTCAAAGGCTGGCTACCAGATGATGAAATTTTCAGAAGCTGCTGAAGAAGGCAAGTAGAGATGAGAACGTAGTGTGCATGAACAGAAAGAGAATTCCCACCAGTGAAATGGAAATCATGGTTCTTTTGAAATCCTCAAGTGCAAAACAGATGGAAAAACTGAAACACTGAGCCATGGATACTGGAGAATTTCATATGTACATTTTTCTTTCACAACAGAGCTCCTGTCCCCTTTCTTTCTAGTACAAAGAGAACCATAAATCTATCGATCCTCCAAACATAGCTCGCTAAAGGGGAGGTCAAATGATTGTATGGCCAGGATATCAGGCTCAGAAAGAGGCAGTGTAGGCTCAGACTCCAGTCACAGCTGAGAGTGCAGTGATAATGGGGAATTAATTTTCTTTCCCTTGTCTGAATCACTCCAGTTGTAAAATGTCTGGGGTGAAGGGGGAGGAGAGGCTAGAAAGGAATAAACCTGATCTATTCCACCCAGATGTTTGTAAGAATAGAAGTTCAGTTCCTGCACTGATGAATGAAATATCTGATTTGGCCACAGACATGGTACTGGGCAGATCTCCAGCTTTTTGTGCTTATGTGAAGATGAAGCTAGCTTGCATTGTTCTCTCTTTAATAAGTCAGATCTCATTTTTTTTTTGATAGACTATTTAATGCTCCACTAAGCTATAACCAGAAGATACAACTTGTCAGTCTGGTATAAGCCCTCCCCCTTTCCCCCAACCTGCCTCCAGGACATGGTTTACATAGGAAACAATCATCTCAGGTACCCTGAACAATCCTAAAAAAGCCACAATATAATTTAGTCCTCTGTATTCCTCTCATTTCTGGCCCAAACAAAAAAATTATCTAAGTCCATTTTATTTTTGTTTAAACAACAAATACAAGGCATGGACATGGTAGACTTAATTGAAAAATATTTTTTAAATGGAAACATCACCCTGCAGACTGCTGCGTAGGGGTGTTTGCCTCTTAGAAATAGCATGTTTCTCAGGGTTGCCATAGTGATTTCTTCCCCCTCTGTTTAAATTCCAATAGTAAAATGAATACTAGAATTTCATTCCACAAATCAAAGGATTGGAAAAATGATGCCAAGAGGGTGGAAATGCAGGTTTCCTGAAGCACAGAACTAATGACCCAGGGCCCTGAAAGGCAGATGCTTTCACTATGGAATCTTAATGGAGTTCAGGATGAATAAAACGGAGTGCCAAAGAGAAGCTGCCACCTTGGCAACTCCAGGCTTTATAAGGAATTATGGCCATAAATATTTATAAGGCAGAAGAAATGCTCATGATGCCAATTAGTCTGTAAAAATGTCCTTCATATAATGAGTCCAGACTGATGAGTCAATCCATGGTCTAAGAGGAACACCTAAAAAAATTAGAAGTAGATGCCTATTAATTGGTAGATTACTTGAAGAAATTATGGTATACTTACCTTGTAAGGTCACTGTGAGGAGTGAATGAAACTGCTTGGCAAACTTTCAAGTGCTATATAAATGCTAAGTACTATTACCATTCTTAGTGATAGAGCACTGGACCTGGAGTCAGGAAGATTCATTGCCTTGACTTTAAATCAGACCTCAGATACTTACTAGCTGTATGACCCTGAGCAAGTCACTTAGCTCTGTTTGCCTCAGTTTCCTCATCTGTAAAACGAGCTAGAAAAGGAAATGGCAAACCATTCCAGTTTCTTTGCCAAGAAAGTCCCAAAGGAGTCACAAAGAATTGGATGAGACTGAAAATGACTGAAAAACTACATTGTGACTGTGCGATTGTAAGGTAGTGTAATCAATGTATCCTAAGAAACAACGAATACAAAGAATTCAGAGAAATTTAGGAAGGTGTGTATGAAGTAATGAAGAGTGGAGTAAAAAGAACTGGGAAAACAACCCATACAATGCTAAAAGGGTGTGACCCAAACACCACTAAAACAAAGATGAATTCTATCCAACTTTATCCTCTCCCATTGTTTATTGGAGAGGTAGAGCACTATGGAGTGTGGAATGTTTCATATTCTTTCAGGTAAAATCACTGTGTGAGTTGATTTGACATTTTGTGGTATAAGGGAATATCCACTGAGGGTGGTGGTGAAGAAAGGGGCTTTATCTATAAATGGCTGATGTTAAAAAGGTCAGGAGTAAAGCTTTAAAAAAAAACAGGTCTGGAAAAATCCTATGTCTGGGACCCAGGCATACTTTATAAAGTTTTATTTTAGGCAATAAGGTGGCAGCATGCACAAATCCAGCCTCAGGAACTTACAACTCAATGATCCAGAGCAAATCATTGGCAAGATTCTGGCAGCTTCAACTTCTCCATCTGTAAAATGGGGACAGTGACAGCATCTACATCCCAGTGTTGTTGTGAGGATAAGATGAGATGGTATTTATAAAATACTTTGCAAACCTTAAAGCAGCACATTAACGCCATTATAATTATTGTTAATAACAAATAATCATTTGATTTGGCAATACTCTTTTGATAAAGTCAAGGTTAAGAGCAAAGTTTAGAAATCAGTGGCTCCCCTTTTTTCCCCATTACTTATCATCTGGCTTAGTTTCGTTGACAAGCTTTTACTTTTCCTAGGTATTAAGGAGAGGATGCTCAAGAAAATCAGAGACTGTGTCTTAAGCAAAGGCAGCATCCATGGGTTTCATTTGTTATTAAGGTCAGTCTGTCTACTGAAAGTCAATGTGACCATACCTGTCAGATTGGTTAACATGACAAAACAAGAAAATTACAATTGCTGGAGAAGATGTGGGAAAACTGGAACACTAATGCATTGTTGGTAGAGTTGTGAAGTGATCCAACCATTTTGGAGAGCAATTTGGAACTATGCCCAAAGGGTTATAAAAATGCACAAACCCTTTGACCCAGCAATACCACGTCTAGGTCTGTATCCCAACATCCCAAAGAGATCTTAAAAATGGGAAAAGGACCCACATGTACAAAAATATTTAGAGCAGCATTTTTGTAGTGGCCAAGAATTGAAAACTGAGTGTATACCCATCAATTGTGGAATGCCTGAATAATTTGTGGTATATGAATATAATGGGGTGCTATTATGCTATAAGAAACGATGAGCAGGTTGATGGACTTCACAAAAACTTGGAAAGACATATATAAACTGATTCTGAGTGAAGTGAGAAGTGAGAAGAGCCAGGAGAACATTGTACACGGTAACAGTCACATTGGCAATGACTAAGTTTGATAGACTTAACTTCTCATCAATGCAAGGAACTAAGACAATTCTAAAAGACTCAGGATGGAAACTGCTATCCACCTCTAGAGAAAGAACCATGGTGTCTGAATGCAGATGGAAGCAGACTATTTGCTCTCATTTTTATTTTATTTTGTTTCTTCATTTTCATGATTCCTCCCATTGGTTCTAATTCTTCTTTATAACATGACTAATGTGAAAATATGTTTAATATGAATGCATATGTGGACCCCATATCAGATTGCACACCATCTTGGGGAGAAGTGAGGGGAGGAAGTCATAGAAAATTTATAACTCCAAAGCTTATGGAAATGAATTTTGAAAGCTAAAAATAAATAAATTCACTTTTAAAAAAGAAAAAAAAATAAATTAAAAAGAGAGAGAGAAAAAAGCCAATGCAACCCAACACAGTAGGAGGGAGGAACAATCATAGGCTCTCACACTGAATTTTCTCTGTTACTAACAGACTCTTCCCATTTCTACAGCCATAAAATGGGAATAGCTATAATAGCTCCACATGCATTTCTGGGCATAGGATAGAAAGATAAGATACATAGACTGATAGACAAATAGAAAGATAGAAAAATAGATAGATAAAGATGAAAAGAGACAGAAAGATACATAGATGACAGATATGGATATGGGTATTTATATCTATGGTGTGTGTCTGATATGCCATCCCTATATATGCTAACAGATTTAAGACGCTGTCTTCCTTTTTAAACCACATGTGGTTTAATCTTGTCCTATCTCTTTTATTCCAGAACCTTCATCTTCCCCACATTTTGGATGGAAATAGGTAGTATTGTATAGGCGGCTAGGTGCTGCAGTGGAGAGAGTATTGGGCCTGAAATCATTAAGATTAATCTTGTTGATTTAAATCCAACCTCAGACACTCAGAAACTGTGTTTCCCTGGGCAAGTCACTCAACCCTGTTTGCCTCTATTTCTTCATCTGTAAAATCAGCAGGAGAAAGAAATGACAAGCCACTCTATTCTCTTTGCCAAGTAAACCCCAAATGGGGTCATGAAGAATCAGATATGACTGAAAAACAACTCCACGAAAACCATAATTCCCATGAGTCAGTGAGAAAGACGAAACAGCACTTTTGTAACCTATTGTGGGGAAGTTTTCAAAGTGAGGAACACTCTAAAACATTTCTTTGCAAGCTATTTTTAGTCCCTTGGATATCTCTGCATCCAAACAATCCAAGAAACTGCCGGCACTCTTAGCTCCACGTGTTCCTACTTTGACAAAACACATTATCTCATATGGAAAGAGATCCAAAGAATCTTAATTGTCTCATGGGCACAAAACACCAGTTCTGAAATAGGATGTTTCTCTGCATTGTCAGCTTCCCAAAGGGAGATACCAATGGTATCTTCACAAGGGTGACATGTAAGAAAGAAAAGCTTGAGGCCAGACCTTTGGAGCTGAACTAGACAGATGAATATCTAATGCATGGTGGAGATAATTCATTCTCAGTTCAAGATTACTTCTGAATTAAAAATGTGAGCAGGATAGTAAATAAGAGGTTAAGCCTGAACTTCACAGTTAATGATAATAGATCACAATTTTCCCTGGCATTTTTATGAGGCCATTTCTGGCCTTACCCTGCTTTCATAACAAATCTCTTGCCAGTACTTAAAAAGCAACCTGTTGTGGGAAGAGAAAATCCTAGAGGGGGAGGAAGGGAAAAAAATCACTCAGCTTATCCTGAACAGCTGTTTACAAACTGTTCTCCAAATATATTCTACCACGGGGGTGTGGGGGAGTGAGAAGGAAGACAAAATCAACAATCCAAAGACCGATTACACAGAAATGTACGGTGAATAAATATAACTGAATAAAAGGGGAACAGCATTAAGTCCAATAGAAAAACTGGCTGGTTAAAGATTACAGGCTCAGGCTCTTTATACCCAAGACATTCAGGGGCTCTATATCTTTTGGTTGTCATGGACCTCATTTGACAGAAAAAAAAATTGTCTTCTATTTTCCCTTTGGTTCCCAGTTTCTAAACACTGAATGAGAGCCTGAAGACCCAGATGGTCTGGCTTATGACGATGAATAAACAAAGACTAATAAAATGTGGCTCAGGGGATATACTGGGGAACTTGGAGTTGGAAAGACAAATTCAAAACCTGCCTCACTGATTAATTATATGACACCGGGCAAGTCACTTACCTCACTGTAATTCAGTTTCTCTTATCATAAATGTGCAATGATAATAGCATCTACTTCCCAAGGTTGTTGTGAGGATCAAGTAAGACAATACAGATAAATTCATTTTGAAAACACAGTAACACTATGAAGAAGTTATAGCACCCCCAACATACGAGTCCTGGAGAGGATGAAAGATTATTCCTTCCTACCCGCTGTAACCTTCGGAACTTCCCTATGACAACGTCAGGGCAGCTAGGTGGCACCATAGTGCACAGAGCACCAGGACTGGAGTCAGAAAGATTGATCTTTGTGGGTTGAAATCCTACTTCAGATAGTTAATAGCTGTGCGACCCTGGACAAATCACTTAACCCTGTTTGCCTTAGTTTCCTCATCTGTAAAAGAGCTGGAGAAGTAAATGGCAAACCATTCCAACAGAGTTGCCAAGAAAATCCTAAATGGGTTCATGAAGAAGAACATGACTGAAATGACTGCTCAACAGCATGATAAATAACATAGCTGGAAAACTCTCCTTTGAAATTCACAGTTCCAAAAACTTCCCACCACATTCAGATGGGGATGACTTGTATGCTGGTACCCAACATACTATCTCATCTTTCTCAAGGACTTCAGAACCTTGCTCACTATTTTCCTGTCCTCTCATAATCTTGATCTTATACAGGGATTTCAATATCCATGTTGACTCTCCTCCTTCATTAGTACTCCTTAACTTCTCAATTTCCCCTTAAATTCCATGACCATCTCCTCTCTACCTCAGTCACCAATGGAATGATTGAGCAAAGCTCACCACTATCCTCCTACGTAGCAGATTCAATCTTCAATCCTTTCCTGTCTTTCTCAAATATTCAATATTTTCCTATCTATTGGCTTTTTCCCTACTGCCTTCAAACATATACAAGACCCCACAATCCTTAAGAAAAACCAAAAAAAAACCCGCTTCACTAGCCCTTACCATTCCCTGGAGGAATTATTGTACATCTCTCTGTCTTAGTCAAACTTCTAGAAAAATCTGTCTATATTTGATGCCTCTATTTCTTCTCCTCTTACTCATTTCTCAACTCTTTGTAATCTAGCGTCTAACCTCATGATTTAGCTGAAATGGCCGTCTCCAAAGCTACCAATGATCTCTCAAATGCCAAATCCAATAGTCTTGTTCAGTAAGATTCCTCCTTGACCTAACTGCTTCAGTATTTCACATTCTTATATAGCCTCTTCTCCTGGATATTGGAGTCAGAGAGATTCATCTTTGGGTGTCCAAATCTGGCCTGAGGCACTTACTAGCTGTGTGACCCTGGACAAGTCACTTAACCCTGTTTGCCTTAGTGTCCTCATCTGTAAAAACAGCTAGAGAAGGAAATGGTAAACATCTCCAATATCTCCTCAGCCTCTCTCATGCAACCCCTTCCAAATGTTACTGTTTTGACCTTCACAACACTGTTTGCTTCTAACTCCTCTCTCTTCACAAAACTACCGCACCCTCACCATCTCTTCTCCAGGCTTTCACAGCACTACTCTTGGTTCTCCCCCTACCTATCTAACGGCTTATTCTTACTAGCTCTGTTTGATCATCATGGATATGATGCCCCTTAAATAAACATGCTCTTCAACCCAAGGTTCTGTAGCAGGACCCCTCCTTTTCTTTCTACTCTCTCTGATATAGTGACTTCATCAGTTATCTCTCTATGCCAATGACTTCCGTATTTATACATCCAGTTCTCATATGTCTCCTGAGCTTCCATATAACATGACTAGCTGTCTCCTAGACATTTCAAACTAGATGTGCCAATAATATTTCCAAATCAATGTGTCCCAAGCTGGGCTCATTTTGCTGCCCTTCCCCTGCCCCAAACCCTTGCCTTTTTCAAACTTCCTCATTTCTCTTGAAGGTGGCACTATTACTTCGGTCTCCCAGATTTGTAACCCAAGCATTATCTTTGAATCCTGTCTCCCTCACCCCACACATGCAAATATTACTGTTTTAACCTCCACAACATTGCTTGCTTCTAACCCCTTCTCTCTACTCACAGAACTATCACCTTAGTTCACACTCTCCTCACCTCTCACCTAGAGTATTGCTATAGCCTCTCAATTGGTCTCCTTGCCTCATCAGACCACATCTGGATACTCCATTCAGTTCTAGGTATCACATATCATAAAGAATATTGATCAACCAGAGAGCAAACACCAAAAGATAACAGCTGCTGAAGGATCAAGATTAAGGGACATTTATAGCCTGCAGCGGGCAAAAGCTACAAAGAGAAAAATTAGGTTTGATGTAAGGGGAAAAAAAACCTTTCCTAAACATGGACTGGCCAACCTTGAGAGATAGTGAGTAACCTTCATTGGAGGTATTTAAATAAACGTTGGATGACTACTTGTCAGGGATGTGATAAAGAATATTCTAGAGGGATATAACTTGAACTACTAAATGGTCTCTGAATTGTTGGTGCTCAGTCATGTCAGTCGTGGCTGACTCTTTGTGATCTCACGTGGAATTTTCTTGGCAAGGATACTAGAGTGGTTTACCATTTCCTTCTGCAGATCTTTTTACAGATAAGGACACTGAGACAAACAGGGTTAAGTGACCTGTTTAGGGTCACACATCTGTCTGAGGACAGATTTGAACTCAGAAAGATGACCCTTCCTGACTTCAGGTCTAAGCATTTTGCCACCTAGTTGCCTTAATAATGGGTCCCTAACAAGTTTGAGCTTCTATGACTAAGGTGAAATTGGTGTATTGGGAATGATTTACATATATTTCACTATAACAGTATAGCAATCTGGCTACCCATCTGTTATTTCTTGCTCTCACTTCATGACCGGCCAACCTCTCTGTATTTCAGACCTTCAAAACTTAGAGGATTTCACAAGGCAAAGGCTTGAAGGACAGTTGGCTCTCCCTTTTCCTGTAGCATGCAATTCAGTGCACTGACTACCAAGCAGCTATTTCAAGTCCCATGATACTAGTATCTAAAACATGCTCCCAGAAATTCCTAACCTTCTCAGTTTGAGAAGCAGTCACATCATCACTTCAAGAATGATCACAGTTTCTAAATGTCTACTTGTGTGCATTTAACAAGGCTGTAAATTTCATCTTTGCCTCAACAGTACAAACACTCTTCATATAGGTTTGTGATCTTTGAGACCAGAGCAAAGTCTGTCTCACTATGAAGATTTAACATGCTCATATTCACATGCGGGGATGTTCAACAAATTAAAAAATCACTACTACATGGTGAGCCTTTCTGGAAACATTAGCACTCGGATGATTAAATTCAGGATAAAAAAAGGAACATGTCTCATAAGGAGAAATTATTACAGGTGAAGTATATGAAATATCCCCATTAAAACATAAAAGGATGCATATCATTTGCTGAATGTTACAACTGGGAGAATATTCCCTAACAAACTTGTTGATGTAGTTTACATAAAGAATTTTTTTTTATATTTAATTCTATATATTTAGGTGGTTTTCCTTAGTCTAGATGTAATCACTCAGTCTGCTCTCCATCAGAATGAAAGAACCAATCCTAGCCTTGGCAGGTTTTTGCTTTTCACAAACACCCTGCTCTCAATTTCCACTTCTAGATTCTCTCTTGACTACCATCTCTTAGAAACTTCTCATTCGATGTTCATTCTTTCCAAATTTATCATTCAGTGAAGATTCTGGTAGTCATTATGTACCAACTCAGAACATTCTCCCTCCTTCCTTCGATACTTATTGGGAGACAGAAGGATCAAGGGAGTTAGGGCAGGGGACATTTCCTGCTTATGGTAATGTGGTGACAAGTTAGATGATTCATTTCTGTCTCATACCATCTACATCCATACAAAGAGTAAAATTAAATAAGTTACAAAGATAGAGGAATTAGCAACATATTTTAGAAAGCTTTCCATCAAATGAGAGTTACATCTGCAAACACTGGTTTCGAAATTCTTAGGTCCACAGTGGATTACCTGACGATTCCAAATAACAGGTTTTGTTATCTAAATTCTGCTAGCAATCGTTTATGTACTTAACCTAAACTGTGCTTTACAAACATCTTTGTTACTTAGTGAAGTATTTTCTCAATCTTATGCTACTTATTCACAAAGAATTAGAGATAAAAAACAACATTCAATAAATACTATTCTTTAGAAAAATAGGTAAGTAGGCAATAAAGGAAATGATAGTACAAATCATTTGTTCAATGCTACTTCTTTTAACAGGCATATTTTTCCACTTCTTACAAGAATCAGGTTCCAACATTAAAACAGGGTAAATGACCAGTTATATTTTCCATTCACATATGATAGGTGCAATCCATCACTTGGAGGGATCACAGATTAAAACTGGGGAGAAGACAATTCTCTTGATTTAGAAGAGGGGAAAAAGCTCCTTTCATTTACTGTCATTGTTTAGGGGAAGCCTGGTGATATATCACAAATTTGAATATTTAAAATGGCACCATTACTGAAGGCCCTAGACTGCAATTTCAAAAGCAAGTAGTCGTTTCAGATGGATAGTTTCTAAGGTCCAATGGTCTGTTACATCACTCTGTGCACTTAAGCATAAAAAACAATTAGCAGTCTGGCTACTATAACTACATTCTGTATAACTAACAAAAGAAGCACACAGTTTTAAAAAACCCCAGTAATCTTAAGAGGCCATTTTTCTCTTTAATAACTTCAGATTATGTGGTGAATCTATGCCCTCTCAGGAAAAGCAATTAGATTTTCAAAAAAGTATTGGTTTAGAATTTTCTTAAATATAGTAGAGAATATCTATCCACATATGGTCTGTTTGTATCCTAACAGACAGGATATCGTTTTGCAAATAAAACAGTATTAAGAGTTTCTCTGTAAAGACATTGTTGTACATGTAAAAGAGCCACAATCCTGACAATCAAATTGTTTCTACCATTCAGTACAATAAGTAGAAATGAAAATATTTAGATTTCATATTTCTTCTATCATCTTAGAGACTTTAGAAGATATAAAAATTAATAATAGACCTGCTTCTGTTGACAACAGTCATATGTTGCTTGGCAACCCTAAATGTTTCTTGGTCGAATTGCAAACTACTTCAGCATCTATTCACATTTTAACTGATGAAAAACTGCTACAGAAACTAAATGTGCCTCTTACTGAATTTGTAGAGAAGGACTAGATATTTCTACTCTTGAGGATGAAAATGGATTCCCCATCGCCTCTTCCAAGCTTTCTTCTGGTCTTTTGAAGGATAAGATGAATCAGATTTCTTCTTCACTAGTTTGCACTTTATATCTAGACATTCATGCACACTACCTGACCCATTCCTCATCATTAGGGGAATGAAGCTGGCCAAAAGGGCTTTCCTCACACTTTGAGGTAGGTGGTACAAACACAAAGATGTGAGTTTCTCTTCCCGCTTTGGTTGATGTAGCTATATATGATGAGGTTTTAACCTATGAATAAGATACTTCTGTGATCCCTTTGTGGGACACAAGCCTTTTGGACTGAACCAAGAAAGGAAAATCATGACTAGCTGAGCAAACAAACCAGCCATGCATAAGGGGACTTTAAATATATGAAAGAGTTTCAGTAGTTCTGATTTGAGAGTTGAGGATTCTAGGTTGGGAGTGGTTCGTGCGCAAGAGACACCTCCAGTCTACCCCAATGTCTGTATTAGCAGAATTACTGAACAGACTATGTATCGGCCAAGAGTAGAGACACACACACTGGCATAGACATGGATTTGGGGAGACCACATTAAAATGGAATTTGAGGATTTCAGCTTACCTGCCTACTCCATCTATACTATATTTTTAATGTTCAGTCATGTTCAACTCTTCATGACCCCCTTTGGAGCTTTCTTGGCAAAGATACTGGAGTGGTTTGCTATTTCCCTCTCCAGCTCATTTTAGAAATGAGGAAACTGAGGCAAACAGGGTTAGGTGATTTGACTAGGGTCACACAGCTTGCAAGCATCTGAGGCTGGATTTCAAGTCTGGTTCTCCTAACTCCAGGGCCACCACTCTCTCCAATGTACCACCTGGTATCACCTATTTCATTCTCATTAATTCTTACCTGGGTCTCTCATTCACAGCCAAGAAAATTTGATTTCTGATTAATACTTTTGTATTGTTTTGTGTAGCCTTACTGTATCCACATTTCATTCTAAGCTCTTTAGGGAAGGATATTCTTTGTTTCTTTGGAGAGAGCCCATAGTAACCAATATGGCACTTTACACAAAGTGGTCAGTCCTTCGGCAGATGATGATGCCTAGCTGCTCACTGATGCCTGCTTCCAGCCATTTTTTCATGGTTAATTAGTATTTAGTGCCTCCCTCCTTAAAGGGACAGGGGAGAGGGAACAGAAAAGAGAAATAAGGTCAGAGAGTTAATAAGTGTCAAAGTAAGCATCAGATTTCATTACACCAGGCTTCCTCTCTAAGGATGAAATAAAGAATCTGATGAGGTGCATGGGTACCTGTGCTTGGACTGCAATTCCAAGATCACATTTCTCCCTAGCCTCAAAAAATTATCCTGGCAGTTTCTCCCCAGCTCAAGGACACTATGCCTAGCAATTACTTATGAGTGGACCCCAGCAAAATACTTATCTCTCTCCCTGGTATCGTAACAAATCACATCTATAGGAATTATTAGTTTGAACTGGCTTTGTCCTGGCTCATAAAGATATCTGATACCCATTTGACTATTTATACCTACTCCCAACCTCATTATATGCATTCTGGACTCCTCATTATGTGTGTCCTTGACTTTAGACCTATGTATACTCCCTACATCTTGTCAAACAAGATATTGATTGGTGACAGACTGGGCAATCCTAAATTGGCCTTGATCATTAGTTAACTTAGTGAAGTAGGAGATCTAAAACCATACCTTCCTGTGGGTTCTTCTCCGCCTCCCCCCCTCCCAGGCTTTTTCCAGTGAATTCCAGGTAAAACGCCTACTCAGTAGATATAAAACATGCATGTTCCTTAAAAAAACTGACTACTCCTTAAACACTCCCTAATCCCACTCCACATCACCTGGTTAGCATACTTGGCACATGTTTTACTATAGTTTATCCTATATAAATTTTAACTGTATCCCTCTAGGGTCACAGGTTCCTTAAGAACTTTTGCTCGCTAAATAGCATAAAAATAAACTTTTGGCCAACTTGACTCAAAGATTGCTTGAGTCTGTGAATTCTTTCCAGATGACCCTATCCTGCTCTCCAGTCCTTGAGGGGTCCCCGAACCTCTCAAACTGCATCAGATTCACTACCTAGTAATAAATATGTCTCTGATCTTTCTTAGAAAGTTGAACATTAAAAGAAGTCAAATTGTTTTCCCCAGCTCTTTCCTCACTCTGAAATCTAGATCCTTGTTATATCAAATGCAAACTCCTTAGCTTTGCTATCAAGCTTTCTCCCAGTTGTCCCTCATGTTCTACTCAATCTCCCCATCCTTGTTTCTTGCTGTTTCCTATAAGAAACTCACTCCATTCATGGAACTAATTAGCTTGCAATTTTATATACAGCTGGCTCCATACATCCTTCCACCCACCCAGAATGCCTTTCCCATCTCTTATATTTCCTAACCCATCCTTCAGAACGGGGCTGCTTCAAACCACCTCCTCCAGTAAAACACTCTCTAATTAGCCCTGCCTGGTTGCAATCGCCCTTCATTATATCATCTTTATAGTGGATAGTTCTGCCATTCAGAACATATGCATCACGAGCATAGATAGCATACATTCCTCCTGCCTCTGTATGTCCTCATAATGCACAAAATGTGGGCAGGGGAGATGTTGAGTAAATGGTTGCTTGACAGAAGCTTGAAATGGTTATTCAGAAACTATTACACATTGATGATTCCCAATCCATGTATATGTGCAGAAACACACACACATACACACACACACACATACCCCTGAATGGATTATAGATCCCTTCTGTAAGCAGAGCACAAATACTTACTGATGATGTCACTAAAGAAGTCTGAGGTCATGGGACAAAAAGCAATGGCCAAACTGTATTGTTAAGAGTTGGCCTTTTAAAGTATCTTTGGTAATCTCATAAGGAGTGATAGGGCTCAAAAGGCAGGAATTTGAAACAAAATAATGAAGTAGAGGTCAGTGCCTGGAGCCATTCGACCTAAGCTATCTTATTCTTTGCCGTTCTCCCCCATTCACTTGCATGGGAAACCAAACAGAATTTTAGGACTGGAAAAAGCTGAGGGGCCTCAGAAACAGAGAACCCTGGTGTGTTTTTTGTGGGAAGCACAACCTCTAAACTGATGATGTTTGTGTACAGAATAGCAGTTAGACACTAAGTGTGAGTTGTAGAGTTTTCTAACCCTAAGTCAGATCAAAGCTAGATACAGAGATGAAGACTAGTGAGCAGAAAGCTGAGGTCAAAAATTGAAAAACAGATTGACAGTCTTTGGGGATGGCTTAGCTGGCTGGCTGTTCTTTGAGTAGGGCTCCTGGGAGAATCTTCCATTAGATAAGAAAGGTCTATTACAACCAAGGCTCCAAGAACTGTTAGAAGAAAGGAAGCCACTATTTTTAGTGCCTATTGTGTGCGGACCCTGTGCTAAGCCCTTTACAAATATTATCTCACTTTATCTTTACAAAACTCAGGGAGATGGGTACTTTTACTATCCCCATTTTTATAGTTGAAGTAACTGAAGCATAGTAAGGTTAAGTGACTTGCCCAAAGTCACACATCTGGTAAATGTCTGAGGTGGGATTTGAACTCAGGTCTTATTACTCTAGGCCCAGCCCTTTGTTGACTGACCCTTCTTACTGAGTATGTGAGAGAGAACATTGTGGCAAACTTGTGGCTGTGGGGAGGGAGATGCATGGTATTAGAGCATTGTCAAGTAAAGAACATGTATGACCAAGAAGGAGTGACAGTGTACAGACTGTACATCATAGGAGATGAGTGGAAAGCTGGACCAGCATGAGGAAGGCTATGATATCAGCAGAATTTATTAGCATCCCTGTAGCATCAGAGATATGAGTTTTCTTTCTAGATATGACCTCCGACCATATACTCTTTATGTGTGTGAGCTTGTACATGTACACCCTGGTGACAGTAACTGTCAATATATGTGATTTTCACTGGGGGAGGGGGGATTCATTGAAGGAAATATCCATCCTTCTGACCTATGTTATACATGGACTTACGGAGGAAATATTTTGTTGCTACTTTTCTTACCATACTATTTTGTTAAATGTTTTTGATTCTAATCAATTCTGTTCTTTGGCTAGTAAAACTAAATATTTCAGTGGGAATTCATGAACTATTGTTGTTAGCAGTTACAGAATCATGGAGTACTTTGAATCTAGGATCACTGGTCTCCTGGGACATTGTAGAGATGAACTGCATGAGTTGTAGGAAAGGGGTATCCCCAGGTGCCACAATAGTTAAAATGACTGATGTAGAATTTATTATCTTCTAACTACTGAGAATATTGGTGTTGGGGACAGAAAATGACGATGCATGCTTTCATTCAATTTGTGATAAGAGGAAGGTGGGGTGGGAGAGAGATGCTGTTCATCTGCCCAACAGTCAACAAGCATTTATTCATTTTTACCTCAGAAAACAACTAGGTGGCCCAGGGAATTGAGTACTGGACCTGGAGTCTGGAAGACTCATTTTCCAGAGTTCAAATATGACCTCAGATACTTACTAGCTCTGTGACCCTGGGCAAGTCATTTAACTGTTTGCCTCAGTTTCCTCATCAGTTAAATGACCTGGAGAGGAAAATGGCAAACCACTCCAGTACCTTTGCAAAAAAAACCAAATGGGGTCACAAAGAGTCAGACGTAACTGAAAACAACCAAACAACAAGAAACTCTATGCCAGACAAAGTATTATCCACTAAGAATGCAAAGTAAGCAAAACAAAACAAAGTATAAAGCTTGGTTCCTAGCTTCAAGGAGCTCACATTCTACTGAGGAAGTCATTACTTATCTACATACAAAATCTATAGAGATTAGGTGGATGCTTCTCTCAGAGGGGAAGGTACCAGCAGTTGGGAGATTTTGGAAAAGTTTCCTGCAGAAAGTAGGATTTGAGCTGATTCTGGAAGGGAGCCAGGGAAGCCAACACAACGAAAACAAGTCAACAAGCATTTAATAGGTGCCTACTGAGTACCTGGAAGGGTAAGGAAGTTAAACATGGTCTCTGCCCTCAGTCTAAAGGTGGAAACAAGGAAGCAACTATGGCCAAACCAGATGGATCTGGGGGAACAATTTCAAAGTGAAGGCACTAGCATTAAGAGGATTTTACCTGAAACTTCAGCCAGAGAAGTCAGGAGGCAGAGGTCAAGGGAGAAAATTCCAGGCATGGCGGATAGGCTGTGAAAATGCCCAGGGTCTGGAGATGGAATGTCTTATTCCGGTACTGCTCGATGACTGAGTACACAGAAGGGAGTAAAATATAAGATGTAAATGCCAAAGAGAGGGCTTTTTAATTTGATACTGGCAATAATACGGAATTAATGGGGTATGGGACTAGACTGAAAACTACTCTTCTGTTGTTAAGAAGGCTAGATATTTTAGGGGTCAAAACTGGTTTCCTTACAAAAGGTCAGTGACCCTAATGACCTCAAGATCTACCAGAGAGCTCAAAAAAGCAAAAGATGTGATTAGATCTGCAGCTCTTGGGGAAGCTATGAAGAGGCTATAGGAATACAAGCCAGAAAGATGAAAATTACATACAAGCTAATTAGAGTTGAAGCAGCAAGAGAAGGGATTAAAGGATACACAGGATTTGTACTTGTGTTCCTCTCTCCTCCCCCATTCTCTCTCCCTCTTTCTTTCTCTCTTCTCTTTACACTACTCTGCTCCTTTTTTCTAGAAGGCAGAAAAATACACACTTAACATTTCTCTCTCTCTCTCTCTCTCTCTCTCTCTCTCTCTCTCTCTCTCTCTCTCTTTCTTCCTCCTTCCTTCCCTCCCCCTTCTTTTCTTCTTTCTCTCTATCCCTTTCCCCTCCCTTTCTCTTCATCTTTCTCTCCTCTCTTTCTTTCCCTCCCTCTTTCTTTCCTTTTTCTTCTGCCTCTCTCCCTCCTTTCCTCTTCCTCTATCTCCCTCTTTCTCCCCCCTCTCCTTTCCTTTTCTCCACCTTCTCTGTCTCTCTCTGTCTTTTTATCTCTCAGAAGATGAGTAGGAAGGTATGCCCAGCTGGGCCAAGGACTTATACTGATTAGTAACTGAGTATGATCAACTTTGAAAGAATGTTTGTGTGTTTGTTTCTGTTGCTAGGACATTTGGTAAAGAATGTGGGAATAAGGTTTTAAAGATGGCACCACTGTTAACAAATTTCCTTGTGTATTTGTATCGTTAATGTTAAAGTTAAGGATTTTTGCTCAACTTGTAGGAATCACCTTTAACATATTTTTATTGTAACAGGCAACAAGAGGCCAGGCAATACAATGAAAGATATATTAAGCCTGGGTTCCTGGGGTTACCCAGAATTCAGTAAGGTAAATCATTTAACCTATTTAACCCTCTCACACAAAATGAGAGAGATGGAGCAGATGACCACAAGATTTCCTTCCACCTCTAAACCCAGGATCCTTTCATTTCCTTCTTTACTTCTCTCTACAGTCATGTGTTTATTATGTGAGGCTTAGCCTTCTCTAACACCCTATTAATCACTTAAAGGAAAGGTCATAACATAGGAGTTGCTGGCAGGGGAGAAGGAATCAGCTGTGCCCCTAAATTCCTTCCCAAACAGAAATAGTTACAATAACCACAGACAAGCCTTCTTATTGGCAATACATAGGTGAAACATACGGCTAAATATGATGACAAAATACAAGGGCAGAACCCTTGTCTCATAATTCTAGGGAGTTTTGAAAGATCTTCAGGACAAATCAAAAAACATATGAAGGCAAGAAGATAACAATAGCTCATTTTATACAGTGCTTTAGCAAAATACTTTTTATCTTTTGCATTTACAATTAATCCTAACCATAAACCTATGCAACAGGCAGTACAAGTTTTACTATTCCATATTTATCTTTATGTGTAAGTCAATATTTTCTATTTCATTGACTCCCTATAGAAAATAAGGGAGATTTGAAATAAAGCTAAAACATTGATAATGAGGTAGTGTAATTACTCATACAGTGATAAAAATAGCCCCTAAAGTAGAAAACTAAAAAGATTATCTGTCTGGAAGCAGGCAACTCAGTTTTCCTGAGGTTTTTGAGCCAAATCAGAAAGTTTTTGCTACTAATCTTCTAGGTACTAGAACTGTGTTAGGAGCTGTAGGAATTAAAAAAGAAGCATAAAATACATTCTGTGGTTTAGTCATTTCAGTCACGTCCAACACTTTCTAATACCATTTGAGGTTTCCGTGGCAAAGATACTAGAGTGGTTTGCCATTTCTTTCTCCAGCTGATTTTACAGATGAAGAAACTGAGGCAAACAGGGTTAAGTGACTTGCCCAGGGTCACAAAGCTAGTAAACATCTGAGGCTAGACTGGAACTCAGGAAGATGAATCTTCCTGACTCTGGACCTGGAGTTCTATCTACTGTACCACCTAGCTGACCCATAAGTCCTGTTCTTTAACGTACACACTAGTTGGACAGACAAGATTTACATGTCAAATAACAAAGACTGCTTACAACATGGTGGAGTGGAAAGAGAAAAGGATTAACAGGTAGAAAGAAACCTGGTTTCAAATCCCAATGGTTACACTTGTTTGTTACCTTGGGCAAACAACTCATCTCTCTTTGTTTCAGTTTACTCACCTGCAAAATGTGGGGCTATGACAACATCAGTTCATAAATTCAATATGATCTGTGCTCTAGGTTAGAGGATTCTAAAAAACAAAATGAATTATCCTATTTACAAATAATCATAAGAAGAAAAAAAAGAAATTAGTATAGGATACAAACAGGAGGTCATGCATCATGATTTGTAAACACAAGCATCAGGAAGCTAAAGAGAAAATAATTAAAAGAGTTAAGAGAGTAATGAGAAGGAGATGGCAAATCATTGCAGTATCTTTGCAGTCAGGCACAACTGAATAACAACCAGAAAGACAGGGAATGTTAACTGTCATATTGTACACAATATTTCAAGTAAAGAAAGGGGAATATTCAGAGAGCTTAACAGAAGATTGAAGGGTAAGATATTCCAATACCTTCACACTAATAATGGTTGGAAAGAAATGAGGGAAAGAAAAAACCTGCAGTAAATTGAGCCTTACAAAAGTTCTTTACAAAAATGTTTTATTTTTTTTTTCTCTTAGATAAGGGTCCTATTCCAATCTGTCTGGCACACAATTAGGTGCTCGCCAGATTTAATACCTTTTGACTGATTCCTTTTCCCTATTCACTTTAAAAGGAAGTCAGTATGGGGTATAAAGAGGTGATCTTTAGATTAGAGGATCTGTATTTTCTCTCTCCTAGGAGGCTATGCAGATGGAACTGTCACATCACAATAGAAGGCTATCTGATAAGCCATATGTCTTAATCACTACTAGCAATTTCTGAAATCAAAGCCTATGTCTCATCTCCATATATTTGTATAGGCTGTATCTCATACCTGGAAAACACTCCCCCCTCATTGCTACTTTTCATATTCTTCCTCTTCAGAGCTCAGATAAGGTAAAATCTGTGTCACCTTATGCTCCAATTGGGAAAGTTTTTTATCCTTCCTTAAATTTTCTAAAAGCATTTTGTCTGGATGTTAACTTTATCGCCATCACACTCTACCTTCTGTTATAATTCTCAATGCATATATTCTATTTCCCCTAATATCTTTGTTTTTGTATTCCCTGGTTGCAAAGGTCCTACATCTAATGTAAAACTTCTATACAGTAAGTACTTAAAAACTGCTGAAGTGAGTACCTGTTTTCCCTACCACCTCACCAGTCCTCTGCTCCAAATTCCTATCTGCCCTGACAAAAATGAACATTCTAAGAAATAGGGATTTTGCAAAAGCTATTATTAAATGTATGACAATAGTTACATTTTTCTGTGTATTTTTCTTTTTAATATATTTTCTTTTATTAAATATTTCCCAGTTATGTATAAAAAAATTAAATTGATTTTTTAAAATTGTGAGTTCCAAATTCTCTTTCTCTCACATGTCCCTCCGTGTTCCTTGAGAGGGTAGGAAATTTGATATCAATTATACATATTTGGGGCAACTAGGTGGTAGGGTGGATAGAGTGCTGGGCCTGGTGTCACAAAGACTCATGTTCCTGAATTCAAATCTGGCCTCAGCCACTTCCTAGTGACCTTGGGCAAGTCACTTAACTGTTTGCCTCATTTCGTATCTGTAAAATGAGCAGGAGAAGGAAATGGCTAAACCACTTCAGTATTTTTGCCAAGAAAACCCCATATGGGGTCACAAAGAGTTGAACATGACTGAAATTACTCAACAAAAACAACACATGTAAAATCATATGAAACATACTTCTGCATTAGTCATGTTGTAAAAGAAAACATGATAAAAAACCCAAGAAAAATAAAGTTTAAAAAGTATGCTTCAAACTGCATTTAGAAATCATCAATTCTCTCTGAAGGTGAACAGTATTTTTTATCATGGATCCCTTGGAAATGTCTTTAATCATTGTCTAGATCAGAGTAGCTATGACCCTCAGAATGCGTATTTTTTTTAAGATGATGAAAATAAATTGATGACATTCCAGAATATCAGACTGTTTGATGGTGGTATTGGATGGGGGGGCAGGGTGGACAAGAAAGTAAAACAACTTTAAACATAAAAGAAATAAAAAGATTTTTAAAAATATTGAAGACTAGAGTATGGTAGTATGACTCTTCTAAGACAGAAACAAGTTTCATAGGCACTGTGATAAAGAAATGGCTACTGAGCATTAGGGTCAAGGTTGTTGAGTACAACAGTCCTGGCTCTAGTATCAATACTGTTCTTATTGAAAATTCCCCTTTTCTTCTTTCCAGGTAATTTGAACTGTGCCCGTTCTTCTGCACAGTTCATACCCCGCCTCTTCCATACAGCTTTCTTGGACAACCTCAAGAGTCTGAATTCAGCATCTCAGGTCAACTCAGTCGTTATTAGCTGTCTGTTGTGTGCCCAGCCCCATGATTACCATTTGATCACTTACTGTCTTGCGCTGTTCCCTACTTATCTACTCTGTCTCAGCAACACAATGACGAATTTCTGGAGGACAGGGACCATGTTCCCTGTTTCTTTCTTCCCAGCACCTAGCAAAATGCAGAGCACATGTGAATCATTTAATGCATTTACTACAAGTCAAAACCTCTTTGAGCCTTAGTTTTCCAACCTGCAGTGCAGCAGCAGAGTGGATTTGGAGTCAGGAAGACTTAAATTCGAATCCTGCCTCAACTGGGTAAGTCACTTGATTTCTTTTTGAAGATCAAAGGAGATACCATAAGTGAAGTACTTGGCCAACTTCAAGTGCTGTGAAATGCTATTATTATAATATTAGTATTTCATTCTTCCCATCTTTCTTGATGGACTTCAGATAGAAATGGTCCTAAGACAACTCACCATCAGGTTATGACTCCTATATGTCCCATGTTATATGAACTGCTATAAAGGTGGATAAAATCACTGCTTTTTGTGGATAAATAAAAGTGTTAGATAAACTATGCTCTATGGGTACAATGAAAAAGCATCCTTGGTACCACTCCAATAGCAGACAGAACAGGAGAGGTGAGAGAGTACTCTCATCCTTCCCATGAGGGTTGGATCTCCTTGGCCAGATCTCTTTATTTGGAAAGATTTATTCCTGCAAATTTTCAATCTGTTTTGTCATGTACTTTAAGAATATCTACCAGTTCTCTTCCTCCTTTCTTGAATGGAACTATTCATCTTTCTTTTTTTTTTTTTTCTTTTTGGATCTCTTTCAGGCGGTGATCGATAGACTCCTTGAATATTTATTTTGCCCTCTGGATCTAGAATATCAGGGCAATTTTCCTTGATAATTTCATGAAGGATGATGTCTAGGCTCTTTTTTTGATCATGGCTTTCAGGT